>CM039089.1:3930452-4493020 GCA_022113865.1 Chimonanthus praecox | reverse complement strand
TAAATATTAGAGATGAAAAACTTATCAGCCGATATGCATACAACTAGAAATTATAAATGAAATAAATTGAATTGAGAATACAAAATAGAGTTGACCTTAAATAGATGAGAATAGAGTGGGACAATGAAATTAAATTGAGAATACAAAATAGAGTTTCAGCTGCAAAATTGTAATCATGTTTATAAAAAAAATGTTAAGAGACATTTTCTTAGAGTGCTTGGTCAAATCTAAGTTTAAGAAAAGTAAAAAGGTAGTTTTAACATGTGTTTAAGTTAAAAAATTGACTTGATGTATTATAAATTACATTTTTTTAACTAAATAACATTTTAATAATATTCATTTGCCCTTCTAGCATACATTTGTTAAGATTCTTGATTGTTTTTGTTTTGTAATATTTTGTTAAATATAACTTTGCAATATTCAATCCTCCACGATTTAAAATTTTGAAATTTAACCATACTGAAAGTACAAAATAGTGTCTCTATCAATTTCTTAAGTATTTGTAATTCAATAAAATTAGTTGATTTACTTACGCAAGAAACATCAAACTTGTATTGATCATGGTTGTGTCAAATAATTACATTTGAAGTTATACTTACAACTAAAGTGATAACATAATTCACATAAGTTTAGTTCAACCGATAATCTTTCATTTTAAAGAAGAACGTGTTTTACGCTGGATTTACTGTATTTTTTCACACGTAAAAAAAAAGAAGGATAATTTAATATTTTTTAAAATTTTAATAACTTTAGTTGACCTAATTCTAGGTACCACTAAGATGACTGTATTCAAAACAAATTGAACTTGACTTAATCTTTAACAATATAAATTTAATTAATATAAATCAATTTAATATGCATAATCATTTTACTAAATGCGCACTAATAGAATAATTCATTTTGAGGTTAGCATGGAAGTGTAGAGTTGGCGTTCTGCCGCGAGCCCTCAATCCATTTTCTATCGTCTTGAAAGAAAGAATGCAACAAGTCTACATTTAACGGAAACCCGGCTCTCTTTTATTTTCGACCCACCAACTCTGTCTCCCCTCATCGCCTCTTTCGGTCTCTCCTCTCCCCTCTCTTTGCCGGCCGGTGGATCTCTGTCACAGTCTCTCATCTCACAAGGCGGCAGGTGTCTCCCTATCTCCCCCTCTTACAGGTTCTCTCAGCCACTCTCTGTTTTTATTTTTTTATTTTTTATTGGATGAGTATGAATAAGGAGGAAGAAATTGGGATGGTTATTTGTTTGTTAAATGATTTTAGTTTCTTAAATCTGTTGCCATCGTCACAATCATCACTCTATGCGGGGTTGCATTCATGAGTTTCACTCAACCCCATCAAAAGTTATATCCAGCAAACCACACTTCATCATATCCTTTCTCACTGCATCAATTTAAGTCTTCAATGGCCTCCTCTTATTTTATTAAATATACTTTTAGCCCATCAATTCTCTATACCGAGATTGCTTTTGGGCTTTTGCATGTGTGCCCAACCCAAATTAAACAGTTTCATTTCATCTTTTCTAGTATTGGGACAACTTTTAGGCTTGCTATAATGTACTCATTTTTCAATTCTATCTCCTATTTTGCACCACTCATCCATCTTAGCTAGACCTGGCAAAGGGTCGATCCGTGTTAGAGTCAACAACACTCTCAACCCATTACTTACTTATTAAATGATTTAGTCAGTTTGGGTCTATTTCGGATTCGGGTTACAAAACTTTAAACCCATGTCCAATTTAAATATTTGGGTTCGGTTCAAGTAATCAGATATGTCAAATTTTGCATGGGATTTAGTGTCCAGGGGAATATTCTAAGATAATTATAATTGTCCGTACCTGCTATGACACCATTTTCACTAGTCATAGTGCACTACCACCCCTTTTTTGTGGAATGGTAAGAAAATTGTATTAGAAGAAGATGAAAGTGCAAAACACATCCATAAAGCCAAGAGAGAAAGCTGGATGCCAAAAGGTAACCAAAGAGCTTAGGGTGTAAAAAAGATCTCATAAGACAGGAATTCCCAATATGCTTAATCATCAAATTTGGAATTGACTGAATGGTTAATTTTCACCACCACGTGGTCATGCTTATAAGTAATATATAGAATGTCTTCAATCAAATTAGTCAGAATCCTTGGTTACAAATAAAAGAAAAAAGTCAGAATCCAAGTTCCAGAAGGAATAATGCTTCTAAAGTTCCTTTTATTGTAACCTTAGGGGGGGACATAATTTCAATAGTCTGCACCCTGGTGAAGAGCTTTTACCTCAATCTCATTGTGTTGGATCACTGAACTGCTTCAGAAAAAGAGGCAAAAATGTGGCTAAGTTATCTAATTCCTCCATACTAACATTATGGCTTGACAATTAAAGGATAACATCAAAATTAAGCCTCAAAGCACCCTCATAGAGGCGGCAACCATGACTACTCCAAAATAGTGTTACTAGAATGGGAATTTGAATAACTGTTCAGTCTCTAAGGCCATCCTTCTTTGTAGTTTCTAAGGCTCAAGTTATCATTCTCCGTTGAGTGGGGCAATGCAACTTCATCGGATGGAGAAGCCATGTATTAAGGCCTTATTGTTCGTCTCCTCTCATGGGGTCCACAATGCTACCATAAGAGATACTCTGAATTTTGATAGTCAAGGGTTGTAATCTTGTTAATGAACTGATTCTGAATTCTTTCTTGTGGCCAACTCTATTGTTTCAAACTGATTTAAGTATCTGTGTGATAAGCCTAACCTTATTAACAAGCTAGTGTTTATGTATTTATTTTTCATTGCGTCATTCTTGCTCTGTGCTAATTGTTGTATTATTGCATGTGTAGATTCACAGGTTTAGTTCATGGCGCTTGTTTCTCGAATACCATCCTCACACTATATTCATTCAGATATCTTGCGGTGTAAATCTGAGCAAAATGTAGATTTTACAATGGCAGGCAATTCAGAATGTAGTCTTATTTTGGGCATTAAAGCGTCCAAGACAAGCAGCCGCCATATAGGCTTGTCGTCTTTGTCACTGAATACTGAGAAAACACTATGGGCGTCACATTCTAATGCTGTCCGATGCAAACGAGGGCTTCAAATGGTAGTTTTTGCAAGTCCTCCGACAGAGGATGCTGTTATTGCTACAGAACCATTGACAAAGGAGGATCTTGTGGGATACCTTGCCTCTGGGTGCAAGCCAAAGGAGAATTGGAGGTATCTTTTTTTTTTTTTAAGTACTCGCATTCTCTTGTTGTCAGTGCAATTATTCACTGTTGCAGATGCTCTACTTTGTTGATGAAATGCCTCACCTAGCCAACTCACATATTCTTGATTGGGGGAATTCACACAACTATTTTCTTCTCTAATGTTTTATGTTCCACACATTTGACTTTTGTAATCTATGATTTTTTTTGAGAGATGAATTTTGTAATTTATGATACATTATTTGGCTAACTCTATGGTTATAAAACATGGTTGTTACCATTTTGGGCCTTTGGTAAAGTTCTGAAACCTTAAATTCTATTAAATTTTTTATGTTTCATAGTTACCATGTAATCTTCATCATCATCATCAAAGACAAAATCCCATCTATTTGAGGGCGGCTCTTCAAGTTCAACTTCTCTATTTGATGCTATCGTAAACCATATGGTTGGTCACTCTACTATCTACCATGCGTTTCTTTATCCATTCTCTCCACGTTTTTAGTGGTCGACACGTCCTTCTTGTCTGACCTCTCAACTCTACAAATTGGGTCGTCTAATCGCCTCAAACGAGTCTCTTAACTATTTCTTTATTTGAGCTATTTTTAAACATTCTCTAATGACTTCATTTCTAACTCTATTCTTTATGGTTAACTTAAATCACAATACTTTGCCTATTTATCACCTAACTTTGCCTATTTATCTTTTCTTCATTGCGCAATACTTTGCTCCATAGAGCATTGTAGGTTTGATAATTGTTTCAAAAAATCGTTCCTTTAAGTGATCCTGAACTCTCCTATCTCACACTACTTTCTACATTTTGCTCACTTAGCTCCCATTCTATTAGTTATATCAAAGTCCAGTCCTTCAAGATGCTTACCTAAACTTATCACAGTACCCTAAGTCATTTCCAATTTTGATTGGATCACATTTTCGATCTTCTGTCTCACTAAAGTTGCACTCCATGTATTTTCTTTTTATCTACTAATTTTTTAAACCATTACACTCAAAAAGATCTCCTCCAAGATTCCAACTTACTATTGAGTTGTTGTTTTGTCCCACTAGTTAATACAATATTAGCTGCAAAAAGCATACACCAGACACTTCTACGGTTACATTGTATTCTATGCTTTGATTAAATTTCTGATTTTCAGTCTTCTACGCACTTAGTTATCATTATTTTTGGAAATAAAGTTGATCAAATGGAAAAAAAATGGGATTAGTGTAGGTTGGGATTCTCGGTCCTCTTATTATTATTATTTTTTGAAAGTTAACTATTTTATTCATTCAAGAAAGAGAAACTTTTACAAAAAGCAAACCATAAACCGGGGCAATCAAGCCTGTCTCCCCCCACCCAAGAAGATTATAAAGATTTGTTTGCAACTCCCAACAACATTACAAAACCTTGTCTAGCCAAATCATCATCAGCAGAGTTCACAGCTCTAGGGACCCCAAACATTAAAACCATTCGATAAGATTGACTGCTGAATCTTGTTCATTTTATCCAGGAATTTCCAAAGACAGCTTGAGCTCGACGCCCAACTCAGAATCGCCTTAGAATCCCCTTTAGAATGCCCCTTGCAACTCCCAAATCCTCCATCTTGAGCACCCCTCTCCAATGGGCATGCAACTCTGCCTCATTAGCTGAACAATTGGTGAGGCGATCAACAAAAAAGGACCTACTCATCCCATGATGATCCCTGATCACTCCCCCAAACCCAGCCAATCCCATCTCCCATGTATAGCTGCCATCAAAGTTTAGTTTTAGGTACCCCACCTCGAGAGGTTGCCAATGAACCGAAGACGAGCAAGACACATCTACCTTTACCAAATCAACTGAAGCCCAATCCCTACAGGCATCAGAAATACGAACCCTGACCAGGGTTGGCTCTTGAAATCCACCAAGCAACTTTAAATTTGATGACTTCAATGACTTGTCCAGCTAAAGACGATTTCCCTTGAAAAACCCTTTTATTTTTTCTTGCCAAGAATACCTATGGATAATGACTTGATGGATAAGAAGCATGATTTTAGTGGTTTGATTGAATTTGACAGTGGCAAGCTTAACTGTTCTGTTTTGAATCTCACATAATATAATGTAGAGTCCATTTCAATGTGCATCCATCCATACATGTATTTACTTATTTATTAATTTGATAGGATGTATGTATGCGTCTAAATGGTGTAGAGTCCATTTTAGATGCTTAATAGTTGCACAATACAAGGAGTAAGTTTGATAGGATGCAGTTTGTGATTGATTTTCTTGGAGGGTTATGCAGTCCTTCTAGGAGGGGGTTTAACTAAGTTGATAAGTGGCAGCCCTAAAGGTTTCTTTAAAATGGAGAAAGGTGTCCGTCAGGGAGATCCTTTATTACCTTATTTATTTGTTATGGTGGCGGAGGCTCTTCATCTTATGTTTGAAAAGGTCTTCTCACAGGGTTGGATTGAGGGTTTTCGCATCACAAATACGGACATTGAGATTTCACATTTACAATATGCAGATGATACTGTTCTTTTCCTTAAAAGCAGATATGAGGGTTCTAAAAGAGGCCCATGCTGTCCTTCAGTGGTTTTAGATTTGTTCGGGGTTGAAGATCAATTTCAATAAGAGTGAACTTATGGGTGTCAATATTGAGCATAGGCAGTGCGTGGAGTTGGCTTCAATATTGGGTTGTAAAGTAGTCTCTTTTCCGGTCAAGTATCTGGGGGTTCCTTTCTGCAAAGGAATGTCTAAAAAGGTTAGTTGGGACGTGATTATTGATAAAATGGAAATGAGGTTAGCGGCCTGGAAAGGGAAATACTTGTCTATTGGTGGAAGGGTTACTCTTATCAAAGCGGTATTATCAAGCTTTCCTGTTTATTGTATGAGTATCTTCAAATGTCCAATGGCAGTGGTTGACAAGGTAGAAAGGATTCAGCGGCAGTTTTTGTGGAATGATGATAGGGAAAGGCGAAAGTTTCATTTGGTTAGCTGGTCTCAGGTTTGTAAACCTTTGATTGAAGGTGACCTTGGGATTCGTCCTCTTCGTTAGTTCAATGAAGCTTTGTTAGAGAAATGGCTTTGGCGCTTGGGTGATTCATCTGATGGCCTTTGGAAGGTTCTCGTGCGACGGAAATATAGATTACTTAATTTTGGTTGGAGGGTCACTAATATCAATGGGGGTGCGTCTGGCTTCTGGAAAGGAGTTTGTTTTGTGTCCATGGCCTTTGATCGCTTCATCCGGTATTGAGTTTATACAGGAGAGGATATTCTCTTCTGGTCGGACAAATGGTCAGGAGAGACGTCGTTGGCCCAGTCTTTCCTGGTCTTGTTTTCTCTCGCTTCAAATAGATATGCCTCGGTTAAATAGTGCTATGAGGTTATCCATAACAAGGTAGTCTGGGGCCCTCGGTTTTGATGGGAGCTTGAGGATTGGATGTCCTTAATGTCTCTTTTAGGGAATGTCTTTGTGAAGGGCTATGGTACGGACAATCGTATTTGGGAGATTGATGCTCATGGTTTACTTTCAGTTAAATCTCTTTGTAAGAATTTGGTGATGAGTAGCGAGGCTCCTTTAGTTCATCCAAAAATTGGGGAGGGGCCTTCTCCTTTTAAGGTTAAGATTTTTGGATGCCTTGCTGGTTTGAAGAAAATCTTGATGATTGATAATTTGTGTACTCGAAAGATGCTTATAGTGACTGCTTGTCCTATGTGTTTATCGGATGCGGAGTCGGTTAATCATTTTCTGCTTCATTGTCAGTTTTCATATCAGATTTGGATGCATTTCTTCAATCTGTTAGGTATCAGTTATTGCATTTTGCTTTCGTGGGGCGATTTATTCAATGAAGAGGTGTTGGTGTCAGGTAGCTCTTTTCATCTCAGGCTGTGGAAAGTGACCAAGTTGAGCATCGTATAGTCTATTTGGTTGGCTCGCAACAACAGGGTGTTTCATGGTAAGGTCTGCTCGACTATTTCTCTTATGGATGTAATTAAGTTTCGAGCAGCTTGGTGGTTGATCGGGCCACCTCAGCTTCAGGATGTTTCTATTTCATCTATATGCAGAGATTGGGCTTCTGTTGACTCCTATATTCATAATTTGGGGCTTCGCATCGGGTTTGTTGGAGTCCTCATTCAAACGAGCTTCTTAAACTTAACTTTGATGGTAGTTGCATGCGGCATCTTGATTTGGTTGGATATGGTGGGATTATACGTACTAACTCTGGGTCTTCTGTGTTTTCATATGCTGGGCCCATCCCTCATGAGTCAGTTATTAAGGCAGAATTAATGGCTTTATGGCGTGGTCTTCTGGAATTAGAGAAGAAAGGGGTCCATGGGTGCTTGGTCGAAGGTGATTCTAAAGTTATAGTGAGTTGGACTTTGGGTTCTATTTACCCGTGGAGATTTTTGGATAAAATTGAAAGGATTCGGAGCATTATCGATTCTTTTCATTTTAAAATTACATGGGTCCCTCGTTCTGCTAACTCTGCTACCGATGAGTTGGCTCGTCAGGGGTTATCTTTAAATTCTGAAGTAGTTTCTCATTTCTTATAGTTGTGTTTTGGGGTGGCCTTTTTGGCCTTTTTTTGCGCGTGTACTCTTTTCTTATTTTAATGAAGTTATCTTTCAAAAAAATAAATAGATAGAGATGATTGATATTTCTTATAATGTTTTTCATCAATATATTTGCTACATTGACTATCTTAGCATGCATGTTTTTTAATCATGTTGATTATGGAAATGTTCATTTTCACCTGAAGCTATTTTACCAGCATTGTTTATTAATTCGACATATGAGATAAAATTCATTTTTGATTGTGAAGTAACATTTTTTTAATGGATTCCTTGAGTAACTTCTCTTATCTAATTTTTTGTGCCTCCAGATCTTTACCATATACATTGTTTCTTGACAGGATTGGTACTGAACATGAAAAGTTCGGTTTTGAATTAGATACCTTACGTCCGGTGAAGTATGAACAAATTGCATTCTTGCTTAATGGACTTGCGGAGAGGTTTGAATGGGATAAAGTAATGGAAGGGGATCACATAATCGGACTAAAACAGGTGAAGCATAAATGCTTATTAAGTCTTCAGCAGGATTTTAAAATCACCCGATGCACAGATCGGTTCTGTAAAGGAACATAAATTCTACAGCCATATTGGTCAATATAGTCGATAGCCCACGTCTGCATTTTTTGGGTTTTTTGATGCCATTACATTATAGCCATCCATGTTGTAGGCCTATTTTGGTTATTCATTGCTCATAAAAATGTCTGAGGGCATTGATTTTTTAAAAGATAATTTCTAAGTAGGGCCATATGGGCCTTGTGTCAGCCAAGAGTATCAAGCTGTGTTTTGGTCCTTGGTTTTGAAAAAGAATTGTAGTTTTGCCATCTTCCATTTTACAAAAGTTTGCTTGGATCCTACGAATCTTTAGGTACTCTTGTTTTGCGCACAATGCACACTATATTATTGGGCTGTAGATGAGCTGAGTTGAACTTGTGAGCTTGTCTTGACTGTCTGGCAAGCCAGATTTAGATCATTTAGAGGTGGTATCAAGTTTTATGAGTTCGGCTCAAGCAGCTTGACATTATTTACTGCTCATGATCTTTTTCTTGCTTAGAATCAAGCAAAGCCAGGTCAAGCTCTACTTGACAGTGTGTGTGAGTTTGCTTGTTGGTGGTTCTTCCCCCCCCCTCCACCATTCTTTTTAAAGCAATTTCTGTATTTTAATAGAGAAACTTGTGTCATGATTGAGCAGGGGGAAACAAAGCATATCCTTAGAGCCTGGCGGCCAATTTGAGCTCAGTGGTGCACCCCTTGAAACACTGCACCAAACATGTGCTGAAGTTAATTCACATCTTTATCAGGTCAGTTTAAATCATCTGGCTTCCGTATATGTATGATATTTTTTTTTTGAGAGGAAACGATAAAGATTCAATGAAGGAAGAAAGAGTATAGTGAAAGCTGTAAAATATAATATAAAAGCGGTCTAAAAGGGTTAGACCACATAAACTGTGCAGTAATACACTACATAGAAATGAAACCAACACGCATACAACTTATTCCCCACAAACCCCTTCCTCAAATATAGAAAACCCTGGACACTGAGTTGTTGATCCCATTTTTGGAAAGGAAATCAGCCACGCCGTTTGCCGTGCGTCCAAGATGAACAAGGTAACATCCATTCCCGATGTTAACGCTTTGATTTTCCTAGCTATGGTAATCATTCCCCAGGGAGGTCGTTTTAGACCCTTGGCCCATTTAATTGTGTTTGACGAGTCCCCTTCATTCACAAATGGACCATGTCTGAAGACTTTCCAAATGGTCAATGCTCTCCTAATGCTAAGGAGTTTTGCCTCATTTGAATCCCTAATTCCTACTGACTCCATGAAAACCACCAAGGAGGTTCTATGTATATGTATGATAATTGAGAACGAACCAGTTGCCCTAACCAGCCTTAGCTTAAAATCATCTTGACTGTGAAGCATTATATATTGTTTGAGCTTCAGTTACCATACCTTATTAAAAAGGACGGAAAGAGTTATGAAATTGGATTCGTTGTACGATATGCTTTCATCTCAAGAAATTTGTTGGCTGTACTGAATTCTATTATGTTATCATTATCTACCAATTTTTTACAGGTAAAAGCCGTGGCAGAGGAAATTGGGATTGGATTTTTAGGAATTGGGTTTCAGCCTAAATGGGGTTTAAAAGATATACCGATAATGCCTAAGGTATTTCTTTTATCTTATCTTTTTTTTTTTAAAAGTTATTTACATCACCAGAAATATAATTAAATAAAGAAAACTTTATGTGCATGTTGATGCAACTTCACAGGTACAATTGGAATTCATATCTATGGATTCATACATGCATGCATAATTTCATACTCATACTAATTGATAAAGTGACATGATCCTCTTGCACATTTGATAAGTGCTTATTTTGCAACATCTAGGTTGTGGGGTTCAAGGCCTATGGGCGTCAGATGGCCCATAGGAAAAAGAAACATGCCAAATCCAAATGCAAATGCCATCCTTAGATTAATGGGATAGAAGGCTTTGATGATTTTGATGATGCTTAGGGGTACTGTCTTGTATATTTGAAATCATCCTTATTAGAGATGTGTTTAATTTAATCTCAAGTAAATCTGGAGCAAGAATGAAACAAACCTTGCTTTCAAAACTTGAAACTCAAGCTTGATGCAAAATTCAATTGAATCAAGTTGGTTTGGGTAAGTTAGTCTGATTCTTTCCTAATTTTTAAGATCAAATGAGTAAATAAACAAATAAATAAATGCAATATGACAAGAGTATCAGGTATTGGGGGGAAGTGGTACGGTTTCCACTGTGTCCATTTACTTTTTCCTTTGGGGTAGGTAGTGGTGTGATTCTTAGTTGGTGGGAACCATTAGAGAATAGCATCAATGCTAGGGCGGGTACTCTTTGACTGTATTTGGATGAGGGGAACTTAAAGTGGGAGGTTCTTTAGGGGTAAGAGAACTTCTAACCATTTACTCTTCTCTTGGAGAAGATGGTGTTCTGATGGAAACGGTGGATAATATCATCTCTTGGAGGCTGGGAAAATACACTATTTGAGGGCTCAACTTTCTCCTAGAGAATATATCCAAAAAGGAGAAGCTAGACTTCTCTAGGAGAAGTCTTTTCACTTCTTCTCATGCAAACATAGCCTTTACATTTTGAAGTGGGTCAGACATTTTCAGATGGAATATGTAAATAGAGAAGACAATAATTGTAAAATTTGAGCTTCATTTGATCATTTTAGCTTTGTAATTTTGGCCTTAAAAATCATTCAAAAAAAAAAATGGCCTTAAAAATTTGAATGTTATTAGCTATTGATTTTTTTATGACCTGTCTTTCAATGCTATAATGATTGGTTGAGTTTCCCTTGAATTATATGATCCATGGAGTTCTCTATTCATCCCATCCAAGTATCCAACCATGTGGGCCCTAGTCCATGATAAATGTGCAGCCTCTCTTGAAAATGGGTACCCCAGTCTCCTTATAGTTGCTCAGAGAACAGGGGGAATGGTGCTTGAAATTCTATTGGAACTTGTTTGGTGTGGAAACAGTTGAAATGGGTCAATCTCTTTCAAAGCCTCAAAAATGTTGGGTATCAATTTCGTTAGGACCATATAATTTGGTGGTTGTATTACGTATGAACCTTGTCCAAGCTCTTATGGTTGGTGCAAAACTCCTCATTTGGATGATCAAAGTTCCTCTCCAGATTCTCGATTTTTTTTTTTGGGATCGCTGGTTTGTAAAGGATATTGACCCAAGGCAACTTGAGGCAACATGATAGAATTATTATGAATGGCCACCCTCTGTTTTCAATGGAGGAGATGTATTAATCATGTGCACTGATCTTTTGCATTGATGTTGTGGTCTGTTTTTTCTTTCTATATTCCATGTTTGCTGGCTGATGCCTTGATCTTTTGATAATTTGTTCCACATATAGTGATGTAGTTTCTTGGTTTCTCTGGACTTTCCATCATGTGGAGGATGGTGGGTTGAGTATTTGGGAACACAACCAAAGACAAGTTTGAGTTTTATCTATCAACATTGTTGGTTAAATGCAATTATTCTGAAACTTTTTTTAGAGATTACTAAACAGACCTTCAATGAGTCTCTTTTGGAATCTTCATCATTAGCCATTTTTCCATTTATTTGGGGTCAACTTTTTGAGTCTTGCATTTTCATTCGTTCATATAAAAAACCATATCCTCCATCACTGTACAAGAAATTATACCCTTCTTTATCCCCTCCATCCAAGTTGTTAACAGTCTATACCTTCTCCTAGTGCCATTTCTTTTAATTTATAAATTCTTTATATTGGATTTTTTTTGGTTTTCTTCTGATGTGTCCATAACATCTTAGATGGCCTTCCCTCATTTTCTAACCTATTGGGGCTATCTTTAAGGTTCTCCTAATGCGGTCACTTTTATTATCTCCTTTGAGATGCTCCATTTATCTGTCTCAGCATATGGATCTGTCTTGCCTGTACTTTTTTTTCTTCCTTCATCGACTTGCATTTCTCCATAAAGCATTGGTAGTCTAATTCATGTCTCATAGAATCACCCTGTTTTGTAGCTTGTACTCTTCTATGACATGGAATCTCACTAGCTTGCTTATGTTCTACCTACCGTGCCTTCATCCTACTAGCTATATCCAAATCATCTCCTCTATTTGTCTTATGATCCAACCTAATTATCTACATTTATCACAATACTAGATCATTATCAATTTTGATTGGTTCCTCATTCTCACCTCTACTAATGTTATTTTTTATGTAATGTCTTTGTTTTGCCAAAGTGCTTATCTTAAAACCCGGCCTACAGTTGTAAGCTTCTAGAGACGATTTTGATGAGCTAGAGCTTAAGGCACTTCTTAAATGATGATGTAAGTTGATCAATTCTTTGGGCATTTCCAATGTTGAGGTGCAGGGTGATTCTTGGAGTGCAATTAATTGGATTTGTTCTCTAACATTCCCTTGGAATTATCAGACTTTATTATTATTGAAATTAGAGAGAGCATTTCTTCAAGAGGGCTTATCATGTGAAAGATTCATTCATTAGCAAATGAAGAGGTAGATCTTTTTTTTGAAACATTGACTAAATATCATTAAGAATAGGAAAGAAATACAGAAAGTACAAAGCGTAGTCCGAGTATAGGAGATATATACTTAGAGCCAGCAAAGAAAAAAAAGAACAAACAAACATAGAATAAAGAGAAACAACCACAAGCATCCTCCCAACAAGGATCCAAAAGAAGCCCCCAACCCCAAAAGTACAATGCTAATGGGAAGAGAAGAATTCCAAAGATGGAGAATGTGAATCAACACCTACCCACTTTCGCCAAAAAATCAGCAACACAGTTTGCTGATCGCAGGGTATGAGTAAATGAAATGCATCCACGCCTACACATCCTCCATATGTCCCTAGCAACACCAATCAACCTCAAGGGGGGGAAATCCTATTACTAGCCCAAGCGATGGCATTAGTAGAATCACGTTCGATAACAAGATTACCACTCCTAAACCCAAACCAGATCTGAAGAGCTCTCCTAATTGCCCACAATTCAGCCTCATTAGACTCCATCGACCCAACTGACTCGGAAAACGCTGCCAATATCCTACCCCTATCGTCGTGTAAAACCCCTCCATTGCCAGCCGGACCTGGTTTACCCCTTGCTGCCCCATCGACATTAAATTTGCATGAACCTAGAGGGGGGACAACCCACTTGACCACTTTCTTTTTGCCTTTACTAACACCTTTCATGCATCCCTCCCAAGACAAGTAAAAATCTTCAGGTTTCAAGCCCCGAAACTCCTTACATACAGACAATCATCCAATTACTTGCCATTTTGCCTTTTCAAACACAACTATAGGATCCCCTTCTTACCCTCAAATATCCTCGCATTACATTCTTTCCAAACAGCCCATGAGATAGCGAACGGGATCATGTTCCAAGCCACTCTATGCCTCCCTCTAAAGGGGCCCCTCAACCAAGACTCAACAAGCTCCTCCACTTCACCACTTAGAACCCATGGACAACCTACCAGTCTCAAGAACGAATACCAAACCACCCATGTGAATCGACATTTGCATAACAAGTGGTCAACCGTTTCCTCCTCAACCTCACATAAAGGCACATAGTTGAAGCCTTAGGTGGAATAACACACCTTCTCATAAGATTGTATCTGACAAGTATCCTTTTTTTCAAAACCGTCCACGTAAAGAATTGAATTCTAGGAGGGACCAAATTGCTCCAAGCCAAATTGTAAATGGGAGGTGAGACCGAGTGTGAATCATAAGCTGAGAGAAGGATTGATTTAACCGAAAAAGAGCTTGACGGATCCAAGGACCATATCCATTTGTCTTCATCTTCGATCCACAAATTTGTTGCACTTAGGATTCCAATCAAAGTTTGGTGGATACTTTCCTCGAAATCACGCAAAATCCTCCTAAAAAGATATTAGCCACAGTGGGATACCATTAACTTCGCTGTAGTAATCACTGATAAGAGCTTCCCTATTCTGGGCCACTCTAAAGAGTCTAGGAAAAACTTCCATTAAGGGCCTCTCCCCCACCCAAGTAAGAGGTAGATCATCTAACTAGATTAGGAAGGTTACTCCTTTGTTGCATTTCGGTTCTCTTCTTTTTACTTTTGGTTTTTTCTGAAAACTAAACCTCTTCTTTTGCACACTTTTTCTCCTTAGATCTATCTTTCTTTTATCTTTCAAAAGTAAAAAAATTGCTTAATTGGCTTCTTTGACACTAATTACTAATAAATTATTTGCAAGCGACATGCACCGTGGGATCTCTTCTTGTATCTCAGATGTCAAACTAGCCATACTCAGACAATGCGTAAGGGCTTAATGTTGATGCTCCAAAGAGAACTCTTTTGTCTCTCCACATGCCCTTCGTACTTTCCTTGTTACCATATCATACATATCTTGATAACCTTCACATATTCATTAGGTATTGTCTGCCAAATTAATTACCTTGGCACCCTATCATAGGATTTTCCTAAGTCAATATAAGCCTTGTGTAAATTTTCCCTTTTCTGCCTAACCTTCCACATGAGTCTGGCTGGATTGTTTGGTGAATGATGTCCACTGTATGACGATGTTACAGTGTTGATTTTCTTTTGCTTCTTATTTAGTTTTTTTGTGGGTTTTGGGTTTTTGTTTTTTCTCTTTTATACCCGTGTTCTTGGTGAGCATCTTGCACACATTCTTTCTTCATTAATAAATTTTAGTCATCATTTCAGAAAGAGACTGGATGCTATTGTTTTGAGTGGGCCTCTAATTGATTTGTAATGTTTCAATTCACGTTGGCCATTATGAATGATATCTTAATCAGTTATTGAAAATTCTCTCTTTCAGTTGTTCTCGTTTGTTTTAGGGTTACTTCTTTCTAGTTCTGTATTAAGAAAACATTTTTGTGCAGGGAAGGTATGACATAATGAGGAAGTATATGCCTAAAGTAGGATCTCTTGGACTTATGATGTTCAGGACATGTACTGTTCAGGTGTGTGTTTATAACACTCACTGTGCATCCTTAATTTTTTCCCCTCAACGCTTAGTATGATAAATTTTTGGAAGTGTATTTCATTTTATGTGCTTGAGAATAAATCCTACTTATTGTTTTTGGTAGGTGAATCTTGATTTCAGTTCTGAAGAAGACATGATAAAGAAGTTCCGAGTTGGTCTTGCTTTGCAGCCTGTAAACATTTTTTTTACTCGGCGTGTTTATCTTATTTGGAATTCTTTTAGTTGTCTGATTAGTGTAGGACATGTAACAGATTGCGACAGCACTTTTTGCAAATTCACCTTTTACTGAAGGAAAACCAAATGGTTATCTCAGTATGAGAAGGTAGGTTCTTATCATTTTCTGTTATCTTATTCTGTCTATGTTACTTTTGTTGGTTTTAAAGAGTTCCTTGTATCCATTTTATTCTTTGTCATCTGTTGCAGTCATATCTGGACAGATACTGACAACAACCGCGCAGGCATGCTTCCTTTTGTTTTTCATGATTCATTCGGGTGAGCACCATCTTATTGATTCATGAATTTTAATTTCAATTTTCTGCTGCTTGTTTTCATGTTTATGTAAAAAATGTTATTTTATTTTCTAAATTTTCAATTCTGTTGAAAGCAATGTTGTGAAAATCGAATCGTATCGTAAATCGTTAATACATCTTGAATCGCAAATCGTGTATCGTAGAATCGTAGAATCGTAAGATTCATAAGTGTTTTCCTTCAAAAATATTTAACATATGAAATAACATAAAATATATCTAAAATGTAATAACATGACCAATTCTCCAACTTTCTTTCAATATTAAGTGAATTTTATATAATTAGTTCATTGGAGCTCAAATTTCAATGCTTGAACTCCCAAAAGTATAAGACCAGTATATAATCCAACTATACTGTGAAAGTCAATAATGAACCAAAAAACCCTCAAAAAATCGAAAGGTCTTAAATGCTCATTAACTCAAGCCTTAAAAACCATTAAAATGAAATGTTTCATACTTTCACACTCCTAATAACCCCATAATTCTATTATTCATACGAATCGTAAGATTTGTTGATAGACGAATCGTTCCTCTTATCATATCGTATGAATCGTAAGATACGTATCGTGTATCGTAAGATTTTAACAACCATGGTTGAAAGTGTTTTTCTAAATTTTCAATTCATTCATACTTCTCCACTTATGCCTTCAGGGAAAAGTACTAAACAAGAATGCATAAGTACTAATGAGGTCTGAACAACTCTTCCTGTCCTGGGTCCTGATATGTACTGGTAATGTTGCTATGATAGATATCTTTTGGGCCTTTCATCATCTCCTCTTTTTTTTTTTGAAAAAAAGAAAAATTCTTCGATTATCTTGTCCAAGCAGAAAATTATGAATTTTATAGTTTTTATGTAGAAATTATGAGTTTTATGGCCTTGAGTTGCCTTGGAGATTTCCCTTTATGACTTCCATATATATTGAGAAAGTAAGCAATAAATTTTTATTATATGAAAGAAAATTACAATATAGAGGTATATACTGATTCTTGATCACTAAAAAACATTGAGAACTGAAACAAGATTAAAAGAAGGCCACAAAACAATTATGTCCATCCAACTCTGATTTGCCAAAACACCTTCAACTGCAGTTGCCGAATGCCTAACAATTTATATGACTTCCAAATAAATTGTATTATTACAAGAATTAATGGATAATGATATTTACATGCATTCTATAACTGGGAAAATTATGGTATTATTTTAGAAGGCATTTTACTTGTGCAGCTCATTATGCTGCATTGCTCCTTGAAAGTGAAGCACATGGTTAGTTTGTTTTATAGGAACTTGTAGTTCACAATTTAGGTCATACACACCTATCTTCTTTCTCGTGTATGAACGCACACTCAGTGAAGCACATGGTTAGTTTGTCTTATAGGAACTTGTAGTTCACAATTTAGGTCATGCACACCTATCTTCTTTCTCTTGTGTATGAACGCACACTTTGTTGTACTAGTTTTTGAGTTTTGCTTTGTTAGTTTTGATTCACTTAATTTTTCTAATTTTAGACGGTTTGATTTTGCTAATCATAGTTTGTTTATCATTTCAGTTTGCTAGTTCATTTGATTGGTTTGATTGCTCTACTGTGAGATTCGTTCATTTTGTTCATAGTATTGCCATGTGTTCTGTTTTATGCCTGTTTACTATGAGATTCAAGCTAAGTATCCTAATAAGATCCCATTTGTTGATTGGCGGAAAAGAGGTTACTCTTTATTTTTTTTATTTTAAATTTTTTCATGTGGGTTGCTGTGATCTCTAGGATATGGACTTGCTTTGAGATGGCACGTTTTTCTTTAGTTTGCCACTTCCTTTGACATGTGATGGAATATATTGGAACTTTGACGGGATTATCAGTTGGGGGATGAATGTGGTTTCTGCTGGCAAGAAGCATTTCTAACACTTCTCTTAATCTAGCCTTTACACTTAATTCCTGGAAAATGCCTTGGTTAATGGTCATTTATTAGTCTGTATCTCCACAGAATGCAAAAAAAATGGACGTAATATTTCAAAGTTAAAGGGCTTCTGTGGAAGGCTGTTCTTCAAGTTTCATAGAGTTTTGTTGGTCATATTCTCTCTTGGTAGTCAAGGGAGTTATAACAAACTTTTGGATGGATAGCTGGGCTCATGAATTGAGGATTTCTAGAGATTTTTTCTTGTTACTGTAGATCAATATGAGAGAGAGAGAGAGAGAGAGAGAGAGAGAGAGAGAGAGAGAGCAACCAAGCCACCTAAGTTATGGCTCATTCATGTTCCTTTGACATTTAGATGATGTTCTTCCCATTGATAATGGAATTTTTTTTATTGATAAGAAAGAATTTACAACACTATGAATAATGAATCCCACCTTAAGAGTCTTCGGTAATGCTGTAAAGTGAAGTGTTTAACAGTTGACACCTTGGTTAAACTTAGCAAGAAGCAGCTCCTTTGACACCTTGGTTAAATTTAGCAAGAAGCAGCTCCTTGTGAATATAAGTTTACTGTGGCATGCCCCACTTTCATAGCCTTTATGTCAACTTCTAATCACCAATCTGCAAAAAAAGCCACACCCAGATCAACTCGTTTTTCTTTGAAAGTTTCTTCTTGTTTCCAACATCTATCTAATACTCCAATTCATTCTAAATTCAATGATTTTCATAATTATTTTTGGTTGTAGTTAGAGAAGTTAGTGGTTATTTTTTCACTTGAAGTAACATATTTTGGAAATTTCTGGGCTTATCTTTTTACTTAATTTTCTTGATATTTTTTTGAAGACCTTAATTTTCTTGATATTTTGGTCTTTTGTTGCAGGTTTGAGCAGTATGTGGACTATGCTCTTGATGTTCCCATGTACTTTGTTTATCGGAATAAAGAGTACATTGACTGTACTGGCATGTCTTTCCGGGTTTTCATCGACACTCAGACCTCTCATTCCATTTGGTTCTATGCTTACCAAATCAATCTTTTGTTGATATTGCTGAAACCATAATGGGTTTCATGCCAACATTTTTCCTTAGATATAATACTTTCGAGCCATTCCTGCAGGATTTTATGGAAGGGAAACTTCCTTCTATTCCGGGTGAATTTCCAACACTAAATGACTGGGAGAATCATCTTACAACAATTTTTCCAGAGGTTCCATCTATAGCAGAATCTCTAGATGTACATTCTGATGATGCTAGAACCATTTCTGACAATATGACCTAAATGGAAGCTATATTCCGTGCAGGTCAGGCTGAAAAGGTACTTGGAGATGAGAGGAGCAGATGGAGGTCCATGGAGAAGATTATGTGCCTTGCCTGCTTTCTGGGTATATATTTGTTTTAATGTATATTTGACGTGTGCTATTTGGGGTATGCAAAGGTCTTAAGGTCATCATCATCATCAAATGCCAAAAGTTCCGTCTATCTTGTTCAGCTTTTGAGTGATACTTCTCCATTTGACCTTGTTATAAATCGTAAAATCAGTCATTCCGTTGTCCATCATGTCTTTCTTCATCCCTTTCCTCCATGTTTTCAATGGTCTACCTTTTCTGCTTATACTTGTGATTTGCAACCTTTCTACTCTATATACTGGGGCTGTCTTTGGTGTTTATCCTTAATGTAATCATTTCTAACTCTATCTTTTTGAGTTACTCCACTCATCCAACCGTAACATGCACATTTGTCACCCTGGTTCTATATGCATGGTGGAGCATAGATCCACCGAAATGTTTGAATGTATGTTGATATGTGGATCAGTAATTTATTGTCTATAGCAGTCAATTATATTATGTGATTCATGTATTTGCTTGGAAGCTTAACGCTACACTAGGCTTCATTTTTTTTATAGCGAAAGAGTTTTCCAATTTATTGGCAAAATCTACTGGCAGAAAACAAAACCTAAACACCATCTTCTATCGTTAAGTATATCAGTTAATTTATTTGTTTCATCTGCAGGTTGGCCTGTTATATGATGAGGTTTCTTTACAAAATGTTCTAGATATGACAAGTGATTGGACTGCAGAAGAAAGACAAATGTTGAGGGCTCAGGTGTGTAACACAGTTTGAACTCTATGCTTTACTGATTTTCTTGAATGTTTGTGTGAACTTCTGCTTACATTCCTAGTTCTTATAACAGCTAGAAAGAGGAATAGTTAACGACGTTTTGTAGCAAAGTTAGGACTCTCTCTCTCTCTCTCCCCCCCACACAGACACTAATGTGAATGCCTCAGCTCCCCCTGCAACTATTACCGTGGATGTTCTTTGGAGGATCCTCCAAATTTGCAATTCTCTTGCGTTTATCTTGTTATCAAAAACAAGATTGAAACTCCGGCATGTATCGATGACCGACATTTGCATGCTTGGAAAGAGTGTTTTTGTTAAGATTGTGAAAATCATCCTTGGAGATGATCTTAAAACCAGACAATTGTAATTGGTTCTAGACATTTATATCAAAATTCGAATAACAAACAAAAGAGGAAATATTGCCCCAAAAATAAGGTGTTCGGGTTTTTTTTTTTGAATGAGTAAAATTAGGTGGTGGAATTTGAAAAAGGAAAATGTTGAAAGTTCAAAAGGTGGATCATGGACCAGCAGGTAGTCTTGTTGCTTGGGCTTGATTTCACATGTGTACGGGTTGGGTTTACTAAACTTGGGCCCATTCCTAGGTTTTACAGGAGAAACTCCTACATTAGGAACAATACAAGGGAAAAGGGTATCTTTGTATGGTAGAGAAGGCAGAGGAAAAGTAGAGATATTAATAATGCTAGGTGCATTAGAGATGAAAATCGACAGGCCTAAGCAAAAATTCAGGAAATAAAGAACTGGTGGGAAATGTATTTTTGAGACCTAGTAAATGCAGAACATGTGAGTGAAGTGGACATAGAAACAAAAGCATACTATGGGTTATTTAATAAATATTTTAAGAAGTGAACATAGCTTTATCTAAGATCAAAATAAAATGTTTGGAGATGATGTTATATAATTCAAAGTATTAGTTATATGGGGTGAATTTGGGATTGGTTGGCTAACTAGACCTTTTAACAAAATATTGATTTTAAAAGAATGCATAGTGAATGACAGAAGTATTTATAGTTCCCTTTTACGGGTATAGAGATTCAAAATTGTGCCGACTATAGAGGCGAAAAACTTATGGATCATACTATAGATTTAAGAGAGAGAGAGAGAGAATAATAAAGAATTGTATAAGACAAGAGTCTAGCATCTCAAAAAATCAATTAGGGATTATTCTAGGGAGATCTTAACAAATCCTTTTTTTTTAAAAAAAAAAAAATTTAAATGAAAAAACCATTTTTGCATTGAGGCAGCTTATGGACAAACTTTATATGTGTTTTTTTTCATTGACCTAGAAAGAGGCATATGTGGGCACCGAGGAAATTGGGTGTGTTGAGGTAACACAAGATATATACAGGAGCAATGATTATTACAAGAACGATGTGTGGAAAATGTGTGTAGCTCAGTTGGCTTGAGCTTCTTGGAATAGACTAGAAGTCTTGGGTTTCACACTCCTTGGAGTTACATGTTACACGAGGATTGTGGGCATTTTGTGTTTGCATGGGACTAGTGTGGGTGGGGATACCCATGATATTAAAAAAATGAATGAGTTTCTAGTTGCGGTTTGACTCCACCAAGGACTAGCCTGTTAGTTGGAGTATTAGAGTTGCTGAATTGTTGGCTTTGCCTGTTTAATCTCTAGGACCAAGCATATATGGTCAAACATTGTATTCCATATTGCTTGGTGATATAAGACTCCATTTAATCTTTCAAAAATAGAAAAGAAAAAGAGAGAGATCCCAGCATCCCTGCAGTGCCATGAAATATTGAGAGGCATATGTATTAATTAATGATGATTAAAACTGAAATTCTAATTGATGGAGTTTTTAACTTGTAACAGGTTACAAAGACTGGTCTAAAGACACCATTTCGAGATGGTCTGCTAAGACATGTTGCAGAAGATGTTATGAAGTTGGCTAAGGTTGATTCCCCTAGCATTTTTTTTTTTGCATTTGCAGTTGGAACTCATGTATCTGTCATCTAATGTGCACATATTGCTGTTGCAGGATGGCTTGGAAAGGAGAGGCTACAAGGAAGCTGGATTCCTGAAAGAAGTAGCTGAGGTGGTTAGATCAGGTACTGCTTTCATTCCTCATCAATAGCTTCACTTATAAATTTGAATTTGTCTAATTCTATAAAATGGATGTCGCTAGACACCTCTAATGCAGAAAAGAGGTTTGCTAATTTTACATGTGGACAAAATTTGGTTTCCTGCTGCTGTTTCTACCTAATTTGCAAATATGCTGCAACATGGATGCCACCCTGACAGTGGTCCTTCTATGTTGATGTTCCAGCCCAAAAATCATGCTTAATTGTTTGTCGTGTAGGCCATCATGAACAAAACAAATTATTTGATAAAAAATTTTGTTCACATTGACTGTACATGTGGAACCTACCTGATGAACAATTTATGGTTTACCAGTAATGTTGACTGATTTTTCACTCTGATTTTGTGCACGCATACCCCATCACCCATTTCAACAAAAGGGAAATAAACAGAGAAAAGTACCAAGACGTCACATAGCCATGTTGAAATAGCCGGATATGGTATTGAAATACAGCTATGTAGGAGACTAGAACAAGTTTTGACCGAGTAAAATAATTAAATCTAAATTAAGGAAAAATTAGGTGCTCCATGAAACATGTTGGTGACATGTAATGGTGATGTGATTAGAATTGTTTTAGTGGTAACCCCAACTATGGTAAACCATGGACGAAGTGAAGTTTTTTTTAGTCAAAGACAAAAACAAAACTTTATTTGAAAGGAAACCATGATTTTATTAACCTATCTATGAATTTCAAGTATCAAAATAAATAATGCTATAAATAAATTCTTATACCTTCACAATGCTTTTCACATATCCTAGTTGATGTTGATCTTCAAGAAACTGATTAAGGTTTCTGAGACGGATACGTGCCTAATAGTCAGTCGCTCAAGGTTCTTTCAGAATGTACTAGTGAATGATCTCATTGCGCAGGCACAGACAAGCACATTTGCCCGTAGTAGAAATCACATCCTTTTCCTTGACTTCTGTAAGGATGATATGGGGTAGCATATCTTAGGATTGAAAATAACAGAGCCAGTTAGGTCCTAGTACCAAAAGGATTTGAACCTCCCATAATACCTTTAATATTACTATTTTTTATTAATCATGACACCTTAATTACTAGTTGTTGACTAACTAATTAGTCTTGTACTTCCTGTATGACCTTATCCTTTCACTCTCTTTGCCATCCAAATCTTTGATGAAGTCATCTTTTTCAATGTGGATTTCAATCAAATCCAACCATTGAAAGTCCATCAATCATATTGATCTTGTCAAAAGCATTTCTGGGCCAAAATTTATCTATTGTTTGATTGAAAAATAATTTGAATTTCAAGTTTGAGAATTGGCCAAGTTTAGAATTTCCTTTTCTTTTCTTTTATTTTTTTATTTTTTGTGATAGGTTTAGAATTGAGATATTTTAAAAGAAAACCCTAATATTTTTCCTTCATTATGAAAAATCCCATTGTTTTTTTTATTATGAAAAAATACCTTACCTTTTTATGTGTTCTTTTAAGAAAGCCCTCCTTTTCTTAATTCACCACATGCTATACAATTTTAATCTATCATTTTCAAAATTAAAGTTGGACATTCACTACTCTAATTCCTTAAAGGCAGCACAACTGCTTCATCCCATGGCCAGTCACACAGCTTTTACAGTGATTGATCCAAGCATGAGTTTTCTGTACCATTCAAGTTTTATTCTTCAGATGCAGTTGACAGAAAGTTGACAATGATCAAATGATCCTAGGATGTAAAGTAGGTGTCTTTGGAAAGCAACTGAAGTCAAGCCACTAGTTTTGAACAGGAAAAAAAAAGAAAATACTGCAGAAGACCGAAGAATATCCATGGATCTACAAATCTGCAGTATGTTTTCCATGGAGCAGCTTTAGGAATTTCATACTGCCTACATATACATTATAGAAGTATGAAGATACATGGATATTCTTCGGTCTTCTTTTTGCAAAAATCTAGATGCCATTACTAAGATGCCGTTGAGTCAAATATTGTGTGTATCTAAATTCAAATCCATTAGGCAACACTTCTATTGAATTTTAAATCTAAATATGTTTCAAAACAAATGCATTACTACATTCATATTTGAAATGTAAAATGGAGTTCAGAGAGATTACAGCTTAAAATATTTTTTGTATAGATTTTATGTTATTAAGTTTTATTTGGATATTTTAATCTAATATTATAGTTAAATTTATGTTGAAAGTTAAAAAAAATCTCTTGGGTTATTGGGTAATGGGGTTTGGATAATGTGATATTCAAGCCAGCTCATTTATCTATTGGATTCAAAATCTTGGATCTGATTCCATATCCGATTATCAAATAAGGTTCAAAATTGATATACAGTATTTTTGCCCAGATCCTATGGGTAATTGGATATCAATTGCAGCCAAGTCACTGCCTTGCTGACTTGGAGAGGAAGCCACCCATGTTAGGCACTGATGATGTAGGCTTTGGCTGCTCAGTTGCCCCAAAAGGCTATATAAGGACTGATATTCAATGTCTCAAAGATCTGATTTCATTCTTGTCCTGGTACGCCTTTTTTTTTTTTTTTTTTTTTTTGAATTTACGTGTGAGAAATCGCAGGATACCCAGTGTAAAACTTCCACGGGTGAGCCCACTACCCTTAGGGCACACCAAGGTTAGGTCATGGGGGCTCGAACCCACAACCTCCCGCTTCTTGAGGCGGGCGGCAACAAGTTGAGCTACACCCATGTCTTGGTATGTCTTTGTTTTCCTAAGCAAATGATCATTTATTCATTCAATTTTTTTGTCAGTCGTTTTTCATTAGGATTTCAGTATGTCCCTTTTTGGATTTTGTTCAATTGCATTTGTCGTGATATTGTGGAAAAATATATAAGACCCACACACACTTGGTATCCCAAAACCCCATTTTCGCCTTAAGAGTCATCAACAGTCTCTGTCAAATATGTCATCATTTCCAAATGTTTGTGTTGACATAATTATTCAAATGATAAAATGCCTATTTTGGATTTTTCTTAGAAATAAAAGATTTGTAATAAAATGTATAGGCAATACCCTGTGTATTGGGATGTGGACGTGTAATGGTTTGTTGTCTTGATTGCAGGCGTGACACCAGCTGAGAAGCTTTTAGAGTTGTATCATGGGAAATGGGGATGTAGTATTGATCCTGTCTTCGAAGAGCTGCTCTACTGAGATGTATGTGCAATTATGTTCCCTCTTTCTTTCTGTTTATTCTCTTGTAAATCTCCCCTTCAATTTGGATAATATTCTAATGTTGCAATTTGTAACATTTTCATGTCATTCCCGCAACGTTGTTCCAATTACTGGCATGATAGAAAATGAACAGAAAAACCTTCAGTTATGTTGAAAATAATCGGTCCCAACTAGCGAGCTAAAGTTTTGTAGCTCCTTCTATGGTTAAGGATTGTGCCGAGACAAATGAAGCAGTTTCTAGACAAGTATTTGCCAAGTGCGTCTCATGGGCTTCTTCTCTCGTGGAATTCAAGAATATCTCTACTACTGACATTGTGAGCCTGAAAGAATGCATTATAAGTTCTTCCTCTATTATTGTTTATCCAACTTTTGGTTTATTGTGGGTGTATTGGGATTGCGGGCTATTTGTACTTTTGTCTTTCTGTAGCTGCACCTTTGGTGACTTTTTCTATTAATGTAGTAACCATTCAAGGTTGTATTCAAGGTTGTATTTGGTGTTGGTCCATCCTGTCATCAATGGATACCCAATTTCAAAAACAATCATATTAGGGTGGGTGGAATAATATCTTTTGCCAAAAAGATCAACCATGTAGAACTACTGAGTTATCCCACTGGGTCATTTGGAACATGGTTTACCTTCGATCGGACCTGCTGGCCGGCCGGTTAATTTTGGCCGGAGGCTGCAACATTCTTTGGCAAGGTCTGCGTTGTTTATTGAGTTGTTTTGGTTAAAGTGAAAAGTTCAATATTTTTGATTAATTAGAATTTTATCTTTTTTATGATATGAACAGGTCTAAAACTTTTTATCTGTTCTCTACAAGAACACCTCTTTGTGTTATTTTAGCACATATTATATGAATTTTAATAATATCATTTTCAATATTGCAATTAGACATGGTTGTGTACCTCATTATACTGTACAAAATAAAAGTAGATATATAAAGGTGCTAAAGTGCAAAAAAAATAAAAAAAATATTAAAGGTATATGATATTTCCAACAATTTATTTTTTGAAATCAATCATTAATTTTATGTCCCTAACTAATTGGCTAAAAATGTCGTACGTAAGTCGTAAGGTCTAATAGTTTAGCTGATGTAAATTCCCTTTTTAATTTTTCATATTTGTATAGGCTGAAAAATCATGTTCAACTTAAATTTTAAAAACATATTAAATAGGGAAGTCGTTGTACTAATAATAAAAAACAAATTTCATATGGATATTCTTATCCATTTGATTTAAACAAATGAAATGGAGAGTTGACAAGGAATTTCACTCTAACGATCAATTTCTTAATCTAAATCAAGTGGCTTTACATATTTTATGACTTAGTAAAATTTTATTACTTTTAAATTCCAACACTAGAAACTGCTTATTTGATTTTGTAGGGTCATGAGACCCTACTCAGTGGTTAATAAATTAATCGATACTAGAATTCGCTATATAAAAATTAGGATGATATGTTGACGTGATGTGTGATGTCATTTGAAACATTTTTTAATAAAGTTATTATTATTTTTTTATGATCGAAGATGTCTAGATGTCTCGTCTGACTAGTCTTTTGAAGTATGTATGCGCCTTACTTACACACATTCGGGCGGTAGGACTTTACACTATACATATTTCATCGAGAGTGATCTTTCATTGGAGTTATTAGGGATTAACCCAAAACCTCAATCCTGAAGTCTTAATAACAAATTTAATTATTTTATATATTTCATGAAAAAATCTCTAAATCTAAATAAATTTTCTCACATAGTTTTTTTCTTTGGGTGGTGTTTTTTCTTTCCAAACCTTTGGTCCATGTGGATGAGAATTGCATGATATACACGCACTTAGAGACAAAGTTGAAGTTGATGCATATCTCATGTGAATGAGTGATTCACACGTGTTGAGGATGGCTCAGACACCTTCGCTGTATTTTCCTTTTTAAGCTCTCTCTGTGTGTGTGTGGGTTGTTTCACATGCATGAGAGCGCACACATGCAAGAATTGCATGAGATTTATGTGGTGGAGACAAATGTGAGATTTTTCTCAAGTGACACACATGTAGAGGATGGCTCAGGTATATTCAAGTTTAGGTCACCACTTGTAACATTCTTCTCTTCGAAAATAATGACATCCCATTCCTATGATCAGAATGTGGCTTCTAAGCTCTGATCAAAACTCTCTAAAATTGATTAATTGCATCCCAATCCTGCCCTCTCCCCTCTCCCCTCTCCCCTCTCCCCTCTCCCCCCTCCCCTCACATAGACACACTCCCCCTCTTCTGACTTGTAAGTGTTAATGCCATAAAATTTGGATTCTTGGTGCGAGTGAATGAGATAGGATAATGATGGAACTACTATAATCACAGATATTCATGTTATTTCAATAATATAAAGGATGGAATTTTTGTAATGACATGAATGTCCTTAATTTTTTCATCAAAGATCTGTTAGTCTCTGTGGAGCTTGTTCATCAGAGAAGTACTGATGGATCCAGTTGGGAGTTGAGCTCTACACTGAGCTCGTAGGGGGTCAAAGGGGGCTGCGGCTCGTGCCAATTTTTTTTATTGGAAGGCAATTTTGTAATTTCACATTGCGTCTTATGTAAATCCTAATTAGAGTAGTATATATTTTCGTTTTGTGAGTGAGAGACTAAAACATTTGTAACGAGAGCCGTTTCTTATTCGTTTTGACTTTGAGCATAGTTGATCGGTTTGAACCCCATGGATATACCGAAAGGAAACCATGTAAAATCTTTGTGTTGTGGTTTTGCTTCTTTGTTGATTTCTCTTTTCCATCTTTGATAATGCTATTTCCCTTAGGTTGGAAAGATGTTCAATGCTATGAAGTTTTAAGATCGTGGACCTTCTATGCTAGTTGATAAGCAGTTTCTTACATTCATGAGCTTGGTTTTACAATTATAAGTTCAGATATCATGGATGTCATAACTCAAATCCTCAACACACCTTTTTTTTTGGTAAAGTGATACACTTATCCTTTAATTCTGATCAATGATAGAGCTTACCATGAATCACGATTTGATTAGAAAGATAGTTGAGGCATGATTATCAATAGAGAATTAACAATACACATTCAATGCAGAGGATAATGCTTGTAATATTTTCTGAATCATATATTCCCTTAATGGCCGGAGCTGTTCTAATCACCATATCATAAAAAAGAGAGACAACTAATTCTCCTTTGTTTACACACTAATTGCATTATTATATTTGGTAGCAACAAGGAAAAGATCAGATTTCTTGTGCACTGTAATACCAGGTGATTCACTCATGTCCAAGTCCTCTTTGCTCATTCCATGAGGCAATTCCCAATTGAAAAAATACAGCAGATTTGCCCATGCAAGCTCTACAGTTGTAGTTCCAAATTGCATTCCCGGGCAAATCCTTCTACCAGCACTGAATGGTATGAGTTCGAAATGATGTCCTTTGTAATCAATCTCACTGTCTATGAATCTCTCAGGCATGAACTGGTTAGGGTTTTCCCCAGCATTCGGGGTCGTGACTGATCGCCGCGACATTAACCATCACCATAGTTTTGGGAAGAATGTCATACCCATCCAACTTACAGTGACGAAATGTTGCATGAGACATAAGCAAAGGAGCTGGAGGATGCAATCTTAATGTTTCCTTTATTACCAACTTTAAGTATTGGAGTTTTGGAATATCACTTTCTTCTACCTTATTTTTACGTCCAATGACACTTCTAACTTCATCTTGTGCCTTCTTTAACACTTTAGGGTTTTTTACAAGCTCTGACATTCCCCATGTCAAAGTTGCAGCTCCAGTGTCTGTTCCTGCAATTAACATGTCCTGCAACAAAGCATGAAGAACAAATGATACATCAGTTAAATTCTTAAAAAAGGGTACCATATTTTAACATTGTAATCTTCTGAGTGAGAGAGATGTTAAGACTGGGTATCTAACCCAAAAAACTAGCTTGATAGGTGGAGTGACCTAAATCCCATATAAATCTCTAAATCTCCCCTTGCACAACCGGTGTGGGACTCGTTCGCTGCCCCACCAATCCCCTCTCGGACGAGGCTCTTCGACCGATAAAATGTCGCCGGCCATCCCATTTGACTAGGGGATCTCCTGAGTCCACATGCGTTGGCCTGGAGATATGGCTTTGATACCATTTGTTAAGACCAGGATATCCATCCCAAAAAACTAGCTTCATAGGTGGAGTGACCCGAATCCCACATAAATCTCTAGATCTTCCCTTTCACAACCGGTGTGGGACTCATTCGCTGTCCCAACCACAGCAATGAACTATATAAGAAGAAGATGTGATTTGAGCTGATACCATGATAATTGCTTTGACGTGATCTCTGGTGAGGCCAAGATCCTTTTGAATTTTAATCAAAACATCCACAAAGTCTTCATGTTCAAGCTTTGGCCTTTTTGGGTCCAAGTGCTCATCAATAACTTGCTCATAAAATGCATCCAAGTGGAAGAAGTTTTTCTCCAACCTTGCATTTTGTCCATTGAGCTTATCAATCCAGCCCAACCATGGAAAGAAATCTGCAAAGAAGAAAGCTACAAATAGTGCTTGAGTTTCCTCAAACAATTTATCAAAATCACTCTTCTCACTGCCTCCTCCAATGTAACGTTTACCAAAAGCAGCCCTACAAATGATGTTGCTCGTTAGGGAAACAAGCTTGTGGCTTAGATTGACAGGTTCTGAATGAGAACAAGATTGAGAAATCGACGATACCATCCTACCAACCTCTTCTTCCCTAATGAACCCAAATGATTGGATCCTCTTTATACTAAAGAGTTCAACAATGCAGACCTTCCTCATCTCCCTCCAGTACTCTCCATAGGGAGAAAAAGCAATGTCCCTCAAATTGTAAGAGAGCTTTACATGGGAAATGAAGGGAGGCCTACCACAGAAATCAATGTCTTGATATTTCAAGACTTCTTTTGCAAATTTGGCTGAGGAAACAACAAGAGTTGGTATGCCACCAAGCTTTAGATGCATGAGGGCCATATTTTTTGGTGAGTGAATTCAGGATGTTGTGTGTAGGCATTCCAACCTGATGCAAGTTTCCAAGGATGGGAATTTGAGGGGGTCCAGGAGGTAGATGTGGGGTTCTTGATCTTTTGACATGATCTTACCCAAAAACAGTAGAAAGAAGAAGAAGAACGATTGAAGGAGAAGAAAGGCATGAGAAGAGAGTGAACAGCCATTGCAGAGACCAGAACACAGAGAACAGAGCATTTGGTGATCCCCTTTAAATAAGAGTTACTTGGGGAGATTTGGCATGTGGGTTTGACGTGTCAATGGTATGTAGCTTAGTCATGTAAAAAATAGTAGTTTTCATTTAAGTCCTTTACATGTTGTGTTAATTGTTAAGAAGTTCTTGTGTTTGTAATAATTCTGATTTGCTATCTACATTTATAAAGCATTTGCTCATATACAAAATTATAATAATTTTATAATAGTCTACAATGGGGATACCTATATTAAATTACCCCAAATATTGCACCACACTTCCAATAGATAAATCGGTACATCGTCGACTGAGATGTACAATGGGGTTTATTTGTTAAACTAATCTCTTTTAAACATTGCATTTTTTGTTTTATTTTTTCATTTTGGTTGGCATTGATATTCACCTTTCGCATGAACAGTAAAATCAGACATTTTGCATGAACTGTAAAATTTCGGCTAGCCGATTTACTGTTAATGCAAATTTTTGGCTCGTCGATTTACTGTTCATGTGAATTTTGACGAGCCAATTTACTTTCATGTAAGTTTCAGCGAGCTGATTTAATATTCATACGAAGGGTTGGTGAACCGATTTTACTCTTCATGCGAAGGGTAAAATCGGGAATCCACTAATTCCCGTGTCTGGTTACACAAAAAACCCGTGAGAGGATTTCTAAATTTGAGCTCAAAATTCAATTGCTAGACATCTTTGTCTTGATGTTTTTAAAAATGCTTGGGAATGCTCACCAGTAAGATTAAGTGACTGGAAATTGAGACCTGAGCTCAAATGTTTTGAACACGTGTAGTTCATCATATCTAAATTTAGTAAGAATGTTTTTTTAATTAATTTGAAAATACTTTGTTAAAAAAAAAAAATGGCTCAGTTTTATTCATACATACATATAAGGATAAATGGACTGAAAAGTCCGATCGCCTTTCACGGGCTTCTTGCTAAAGCTCAAGTCCAACCATTGGACTCAAGGATTTAGCCTGAGCCCAACCCGACAGGCTGATATAAGTGTTCAAATTCATTCATTCTACAACGAGTTCGGCAGAATCACTTGATTAAAATGTATGATTTATTTATTCTTACCCATATTTTATTGCAGAATATATTAGTTGGTGGAACGGACACTGGAGCTGCAACTTTGACATGGGGAATGACAGAGCTGTAAGGAACCCAAGAGTTTTAAAGAAGGCACAAGATGAAGTTTGAGCTGTGATTGGAAGTAAGAAGAAGAAAGTGATTCCAAAACTCCACTACTTAAAATTGGTGTTGAAAGAAATATTCAGATTGCACCCTATAGCTCCTTTGCTAGTGGCACATGAAATCATTCGACATTGTGAGTTGGATGGGTATGACATTCCCCACCAAACCATGGTCTTTGTCAATGCTCCGCGATAGGCCACGATTCTGAAAGTTGGAAAACCCTAGTGAGTTCATGCCTGAGAGATTCATAGATAGTGAGATTGATTACAAAGGACAACACTTTGAACTCCTGCCGTTCGGCGCCGGAAGACGGATTTGCCCGGGAATGTATTTTGCCACTGCAACTGTGGATATCTCTTCAATTGGGAACTGCCTTTTGGAATGAACAAGGAGGACTTGGACATGGTGAAGCACCTGGTAATGCTACACACAAGAAAGTTGGATCTTCTTCTTGTGGCCACCAAGTATAATACTGCAATTAGTACGTAAACAATTGGTGTTAAGAGAAGATAATCTTCAAATACCCAGTTTGATGTTTAGTTGTATCTCATTTATAAAGGTCATTAGACCAAAGCTGGCTTATCAAGACTGTTCATGGGTTACGACTAAGAAAATGTTTCATGTACTATAAACTATAAAGATATGGTGATTGTGTATTTTAACTCATTACTGGCAAGAGTCACTATTTTTCTATTTTATCCAATTCAACAGTGGAACTAAATACAGTAGGAAATAATTTAAAATTGGCATATTACCCATTCATCAAAGAAAAAACTGTGTAAAGAATTTGAATTCTGTAAAATGGAGATTACAAACAGAAGGAAGTTGCTGAATGCATGCATGAAATGCTTTTCGACGAGCGTTAAGGGCAAATTTTGCTGCAAATTAATCTAAAAATGTCATGGTGTTAATACGGCTGAGTCAAGCAAGGAGAAAGAAGAGAGATTGTGGAAATACTTTTGGTCATAAAATTAAAAAGGTGTACAAAACCACATTTAGGTTCCATTTAAACTGGGAGAAGGAAGTTAGGAGGAGGTAGTATGGAACTATGGAATATGGATTCCACCTAGGTAAGGGGCCAGGCTCGGGCCGAGCCTATACTTTGTCAAGCCTTAGCGCGAGTCTAAGCCCGACAAAAAGCCCAAGACAGAAACAAGTCTTAATTTAAATATAAACTTGCTTAATATTAGGACTATTATATTACACTACCTGAGAGAGGTTAAGCTGCGATTCCTTGCATCTGCTTCTGGATTATTTCGTCCTATTCTGAAATCAATTGTTTGTAAGTATATGCGATGTTAAAATACATTAGTAGAACTTATCTTTAAAAACTGGCTTATAAGGAGATGATACCCATTTATTTATAAATCCTAAGATTCCAAATTCCTCAGGCGATGTAGAACATGATAACATTCTCCTTCAAAGGTAGGTCTAGAGACATTCGGCTCTCTCCCTCCATGTAGGGCTGGAGATACGAACCCGACTCATCCCTGTCGTACCTTACTCTAATATCATATTAAAATACATGAGTAAAACTCATTTTTAAAAACTGACTTATAAAAAGAGGGTGCGTATGCATTTATAAACCATCCGACATAGTTGTGTACTAGTTTGGTGCATTTGGGCAGACAAATCTGATTTTTGGTGGATTTGAATGCGACCGCATTTATCCGGACCTGCAATTTGACCCTGAATATCTGAATTGACATTACATTTTGGTTTTGTTCTAAGACTGGGTTCATCAAATTTCCATTCTATTGTGGATTGCGTATTGGCTGGATTGCTTCAGATGACCTCCACTGACCCTTATTTTCATAGTTGATTTTTAATTATATTTTTCAATAAAACTTGAACTATATATCAACTGTTTTTTGTTATGTACTTTTATTGTATGCCAAATTGTTAACTATATATTCACATGGGTGTAGCTCAACTGCTAGCCTCCCGTCTCAAGAAGCGGGAGATTGCGAGTTCGAGCCCTCATGGTCTAACCTTGGTGTGCCCCAAGGGTAGTGAGTTCACCCGTGGGGGTTTTACGTGCAGTATCCCGCAGTTTTCCACACGTAAATTAAAAAAAAAATATTGCTAACTATAGATTAAGCTTGAGATTTTGGTTCTTGGATCCATTCATAGAAGCTTGAGTTTAGTATGATTAGAATTTAAAAGTATTCCTAGGCTTTGTGTATTAGGTTGGGCCGATGTTCATGGCCCATATAAAGAGTTCTAACCTTGAGTTCTAACATGAAGCAGTCATTTTCTTCTCTTGTTTCGAAACCATAATCAACATAAAATCTTAATTGTAGATAAAATTATTAACATGTCTCCTGCCACATGTCAATGTGTAGTGATTGTCCCCTGTCGCATGCCAATTTGTTTGATTGTGGGTGAGCTCATCCATAGGGTTTTAGTATGACTGTATCTAAGTTTTTCACACGTTAATAAAAAAAATAAAAATAATCTTCATCATATTATCTCCTCTATTTGGAGAAATGATATGTTGTTGGAGATTTAATTCAAATGCACTTACATTAATGCTCTTTAGAACCTAGACAGGAATGGCTTGGACAAGAACAAGGACATGGACATATCCATGACCTAATATGCAGAGCCCACATCTATTTTGAAGAAGATCCAACCGTGCAAACAAATTATAGTCGGATGTTTGAAAAAAGTGTAATAAATAAAAATAAATTTGAAAAAAAATACCTATCATCTTTATCCTATAAATGATTTATCCCATCAATTTAAAATTGATTTTTATATTTAAATTTGATAAAGTGATTTTTCATTAGACAGGCTCGCACATCAACAGAGACAAAATTGATATTTTCAAGAACCTTAGTTTTGTCTAAACCTTAGCAAGACTTTCCCATTCTTTATTTCATAGATGCATTCTTGTTTTCATACTATGAGAACCTATCGGATACAATAATAAATAATATAAAATTAAAAATGCATCTACTAAGTAAGGAATGGTCAAGTCTTGTTCAAGATTTAGACAAATACATGGTTCTTGAAAATATCAACTTTAAATCTAAATTGATGTGCCACTCTGTCCAATGAAAATTCACAAGAATGCAACTAGTTGATGTTGCAATTGTAGGCAAACCTATGAAGAAGGATCCACTTGGTCCAATAAGCTAGAAACGAATATTTGAAAAAGGGTAGTTATTCTCTCACGGGAGTTTTTTTTTTCTCTCACACGAATTTTTATGTAATACCCACTTTACCCTTCCACTTTTCGTACGAAACATTTAAAAAAAATTCAGAAATTGGCGCACTTCTCTAAAACGACAAGCCGTTTTGGTTGTGGCATTCGGTGGATTCAAAAGGAGCAACATATGGTGCTTCGAGGGTTGAAGGCTTCGACTGCTCGGATTGTATTTGCTGCCGTTCAGTTCAGAACAAAATAAAAATATCCGTGAGAGAATGACTACCAATTAAAATTGTAAGTAAATCATTCATCTTTAATTGAAATATACAGAAGATAGCAACGTCTTTAAAATTTAACTTTTATGTGATGATGATCTTGTCTTGTGATTTTAAATTTTAAAAAGCTTTCACTACCTTTTTTTTTCAACAAATAGTTGGTACCTATCAAATATAATAATAAATAGTATTAAAAAAAAAAAAATTATCTATCAAAGAAAGAAAGAGAAGTCCCGGTTAAGGTTAAGACAAATAAATTTCAGTTGATGTATCAGTGTGCCAATGAATAATCTCCAGAGTCCAAAGAAGATGATATTGCCATAGTAGCAAATCACATCATGAACGACACTTGGCCCTTGATGTGCCAAGTGTCGACTAAATTGGTGGACCATACATCTTTGGGATGTATAAAATATGGAAAAAAAGTTAGTAAAATTTGAATTTTATATAATAATTATTTAATGTTGTGATTTTGAATTTTAAAATTTGATGGTATAAATTGTTGAATTTTTATAGTTTAATTTTCACATATTTGTGATGATTAGATGAAAGAATTTTCTTACATCTTCTTATTCACATAATCTTCTATCTACTTTATACAATCGTGTGGTTTCCAATTAAAGCTGCTTAATTAATTTTTTAAAAGAACCCATAAAATGTCCAATTAAAAAAAATAACTTGAAAAAAAATTGGAGATGTAAATCACATCACTCGAATATTCTGTTTGAAAAGTTTGAGATTTATAAAATGGCCGGTTGAATTCTATTTCCACTGTTCATTTTATTTGTCTAAATTTTAATGGCTAAAAAATGTCTAAACAAGACTTTTCTTCTTGAATTGGATGCTTATCCACCATTAAAGATTCATAATATTGAATTTCACTGATACTTGGATTCCAATGAAGAAAAATTCTTTGGGCTTAGCCCATCAAAGTAGTGATTGCCTGATTGGGTCAAGCCTAGGCACCAAGGTAATTTGGTAAGGTTTCATGCATGTCACTATTTTAAAAACGTAGGATTAGTAGATCTATTATTGAATATAAAAGATGAGAGATATGTAATTATCATTAGGTTACGTGAAGTCTGATCATCAGAGATGTTATGTCGATTCGATCATGCCTCTTGTCGATCTAATCAAAAGGGGGTAGCATCCCCTTGTCTGGAGGCATGGGGATAAAACCACCGAAATAAAAATTTTAATGGATAACAATATTGTAATTTCACATGGCGTTTATGTAAACTAATTACAGTAGTATATATGGCCGTTTTGTGAAAGATAGAGCATAAAATGTGACCACGTAAAAATCTTGTGTTATAGTTTGCTTACGTGATTTTCTCCCATACAAGTTAATGTTGGCGTGAGCTGTCATTAGAGGGATTATAGGAAAAGTTTATAACGGTAAATCCTTAGATAAAAGGGTCAACCGTGATTCTAGTCGTAAAATCAGGGTTACTAGAAATAGGAATTCTTATATATATATATATATATATATATCATTATGTGTAAAGAAAAAAAAGAATTGAAATATACAGGAAAAATATTTTTTCTATGACTTTTAACAGTTAACAATACATAACTGCTACATGGGAACTGCATAAAATTTTTGTGTTGCAGTCTGCTTATGTGATCGAAAACGTGATTTTCTCCCATACAAGTTAACAATAGATAACTGCTACATATTTACATTACATTTTTTTTATAACCGAGGGAAACCATGAGGCAAGAAAGTTTGACGAACCAAGCTTACCTAAATCACCTTATTACAAGGGAGAAACAACTAAACCCCAGATAGTGCATTAGAAGATTTCCACTCTAATATCATCAAGTGCTTAAACACTGATTGCACTATTATATTTGGTGGGCACAAGAAGAAGATCAACTTTCTTGTGTGCCGTAATACCAGGTGCTTCACTCATGTCCAAGTCCTCCTTCCTCACTCCATAAGGCATTTCCCAATTGAAAAAATAAAGTAAATTTGCCAAGGCAAGTTCCACACTTACAACTCCAAAATTCATTCCTGGGCAAATCCTTCTGCCGGCACCAAACGGGATGAGTTCAAAGTGTTGCCCTTTAATATCAATCTCACTGTCTGTGAATCTCTCAGGCATGAACTCTTCAGGGTTTTCCCAACATTCAGGGTCACGCCCTATCGCCCCTGCATTCACAAACACCATTGTTTTGGGGAGAACATCATAGCCATCCAATTTACAGTGTCGAATGGTTTCGTGTGCAACAAGCAAAGGAGCTGCAGGGTGTAATCTATATATTTCCTTCAACACCAACTTTAAGTATGGGAGTTTTGGAATATCATCTTCTTCTACCTTGTTCTTGTGTCCAATGATACTTCTAACTTCATCTTGTGCCTTCTTTAATACTCTTGGATTCCTAACAAGCTCTGCCATTCCCCATGTTAAAGTTGCAGCTCCAGTATCTGTTCCAGCAACTAATATATTCTGCACCAAAAAAGAAAAAAGGAAAATAAATTACCATTTTGATCATAGAGAAAAGTACCATTTTGATCCTTTGATCTCCTTCATCTCAGTGGTCACTCATATAGTCTGAACCATGATTCACACTTGGGTTTTAGTTGTATCACAGTAAAGATTAAAAACAAGAAAAATGATTGAAGATTTCTCAACATTGGTTAGAACTAAGAAGGGAAAGTTTTGTTTTTGTATTTTATAAGATTAAAACAACTTGTGTTTAGATATTACATAAATGACGATTTAAGGACAAGTGAGAAAATTTAAGAGTTTGTGGGGTATTCTTTTCAGAACTACATAAATAACAAAATTGATTTTTTAGATCTAAGTTAGGAATAGACTTCAAGAAAAAAAAAATTGGGAGATTATGCAATTAACAGGAGCCTTTTGAAGACTTCAGTGCCATCTCATGTTAGATCATGCGTTGGCAAAGAACTTTTTTCTCATGTTTATTTTTCTCTTGATTTGATGGGATGTGAATTTTCAAACCCCATACAATCATCATCAGTCTTGTAATATTTTTTCTGGTAGTCATAAAAGAAATTCATTAAGAGAGGAAAAGAGTACAAGAAGATATGGAAGATCTAAAAGAATTAGACCAAAAGAAAAACACAAAGAAAAGAGAAATAAAAAAAATACAACAAAGAAATCAAATAAAAAAACGCCTGTCTAAATATTGTCTTCTCTCAATTTGGCAAAATAATCCACCACGCTATTAACTGAATGTCCAACTTTTGGAAAAGATACTCTCAGATATTTAGCCAATTCTTATGAATTTAGAATGATCACAGGCTAGTTACCTTAGTCTCCATTCCAAGATTAAATCAAAACACATCATGTGTTTATTAGTTTGCTTATCAATGTTGGAATTGAAATAATGTGGCTATGAAGGACAAACTAGAACTCATTCCATACTAAATAAAAATTTGAATATAAAGGAGAATTTTCGAACTACTGAAAGTAACCTAAAAGGAATAAGCTTTTCAAGTAAAGGAAGGTGGTACCATGAGAACTCCCTTGACATGATCTTTGGTGAGGCCAAGATTCTTCTCAACTTTAAGCAAAACATCAACAAAGTCTTCATGCTCGAGTTTGGGCCTATTAGGATCCATGTGCTCATCAATAATCTTCTCATAGAATGCATCTAAATCAAAGAAATTCCTCTCCAACCGGGCATCCTGTCCATTGATTTTGTCAATCCAACCCAACCATGGCAAGAAGTCGGCGAAGAAGAAAGCCATGAACAACGCTTGAGTCTCCTCAAACACCTTATCAAAATCACTCTTCTCACTTCCTCCTCCAATGTAACGTTTACCAAAAGCAGCCCTACAAACGATGTTGCTCGTCATTACAAGAAGCATTTGGCTGAGGTTGATGGGTCTTGAAGGAGAACAAGATTTAGAAATTGATTCTATCATTTGGGCAGTCTCTTCCTCCCTAATGAACCCAAATGATTGGATCCTCTTTGGGTGAAAGAGCTCAATCATGCAAACCTTTCGCATGTCCCTCCAATACTCCCCATAGGGTGCAAAAGCAATGTCCTTCATGTTATAGGAGAGCCTTATTTGGGAAACGAAGGGAGGCCTGCTGCAGAAATCATTGTCCTGATATTTCAAAACTTCTTTTGCAAATTTGGCAGAGGACACAGCAAGAGTTGGTATTCGACCGAGCTTTAGATGTATGAGAGGGCCATATTTTTTGGAGAGTGATTCCAACATGTGTTGTGTAGGCATACCAACTTGGTGCAGGTTTCCAAGGATGGGAAGCTGAGGGGGGCCTGGAGGCAATTTTAGGGGTGTTGATCTCATAAACAAGATCTTCCTCAAAAACAAGAGAGAAAGAAAAAGAATCATGGAAGGAGAAAGAAGCAACGATAAGAAAGTGAAGAGAGCCATGGTAGAGAGCAGAGTTGAGAGAGCTAAGATGAATGTTGCAATGCATTTGTTGACATATTTAAAGACAAGGAGACCTTAGACATATAGGGATGAATAGGCCATTATAAAATGATTAGGGTTAGCACTTCAGTCAGCTTACAGAAACCAAAGATTATTTGTGAACTGATAAATATTTTTTATTATAAGAGAGAACAAAAATAAAAATAAAAAGAGAAATTCCTCATTTAAAGTTCTGAGCTCTAAATAAATGTTCAAAGTTCAATAAGGTACATATATAACAATTTATAGAGCAATTAGTGTCTTTGGTTTATACATTTTACTTATATACACTCTATAATACATATATTTTGCATTATTTTGAAAAGATAAATCTTAGTTATTCTTCGATTTTAACTTTCTACGCATCTTATTTGCTTTTGAAATATTAAAAACACTCTTGAAGACATCTATCTAAATGATCTCCATTTTTAAATTTCAAATATTTATAATTAAATAATTAAAATGAATCTTAAGATAAAATATTAAAATAATGAAATAAATTTTAAATTTTGCAGATAAAATATGCTGGTGATATATGTAACATCTCTAAATAATAAAACCTGCCCTCTAGGGAAAGGAAGTTGATAAGGGCCGTTTATGTATTGGATTGATCTTTTTGTCTTATCCGTTGACCATTGAAATTGCTACTTCACAGAGCTGATAAGGGCCGTTTATGAATTGGATTGATCTTTTTGTCTTATCCGTTGACTATTGAAATTGTTACTTACTTACGTGTGAAGTGATTTGGCCATTGGAGATTCAAAATTAGGTTTTTTATAGAAATTAATTGAGCAGTTTTATAATTGTCAAAATAGTAATATTTTAGGAAGGCTAACTCTTCGCTTCACATCTTTGAGCTAGGCTATCAAATAATTAATTGGGGTCGATAGAAGAGTGTGTCCATAGAAAGATTCAAAATATTTTTTTCTATTCAATCGTCGTACTTTTGTAAAATTAATTATGAAAATGAACAGCAATCGAATTTTCAATATTCAAAATTATAAGATAGAATCATCATCAAGTGAAGTTTAATTTTACGCACCCTTTATAATCTTCTACATATTTCAATTAGAGATGCATGACTTAAAATTTTATTTTCTAATTTTTTGAATTTACATATAGGAAATCGTGGAAAACCTAATGTAAAACCCCAACCGATGATACCCATTGTACTTATGACACACTAGATGAGGCCACAGGGCTCGAATCTGATATCTCCCACTTTTTAAAATGGGAGTTTACCCCTTAACTGCATATGGACGAAATTTTTAGGTTCTCCATTTACACATCCTATTTTTCTGCCTCTACACACCCGTTTCCGGGTGCTGGTGGCTAATTACCATTTTGCCCCCTCGTTTCCATTCGTTCGAACGAATTCCCAATTCATTTCGGCATTCGTTCGAACGAATGGACGCATACCCCATCCAATTTTGATTCGTTCGAACGAATCCCCTTATAAAATCAATTCGTTCGAATGAATCGGGTGAACAGTAACGTGCGTTACTGTTCACCCGTTCATTCGAACGAATTGATTGAATGAATCGATTTTTTTTTAAAATTTTAAAGTTATTTTTTAAGCACTGTGTAATTTTAAAATTTCTCAAATTAAATATCCGGACTAATTACGATAATATGATAAAAATACTTTAAGACTTTAATGTCTTTTGACACTCTTAAATATTTAAAACACAGTATTTTACAAATAAGGGTATCCCTACGGTGTGCCGAAAACACATTTAGGAGTGTCAAAATACCTTAAAGTCTTAAAGTATTTTTATCAAGTTATCGTAATTAGTCCGGATATTCAATTTGAGAAATTTTGGAAATACACAGTACTTAAAAAATAAGTTTAAAGTTTTAAAGGAGATTTTATTATTTAATACACTATCACATTATTTTTCAAGCACCGTGTATTTTCAAAATTTCTCAAATTAAATATTCGGACTAATTATGATAACTTGATAAATATACTTTGAAACTTCAAGGTCTTTTGACACTCCTAAATGTGTTTTCAGCACATCTTAGGAATACCCTTATTTGTAAAATACTGTGTTTTAAATATTTAGGAGTGTCAAAAGACCTTAAAGTCTTAAAGTATTTTTATCATATCATCGTAATTAGTCCGGATATTTAATTTGAGAAATTTTAAAAAATACACAGTGCTTAAAAATAACTTTAAATTTTTTAAAAAAAATCGATTCATTCTAATGAATCATTAGAATAAATCGATTCATTCAATCAATTCCTTCGAACATTAATGCACGTTACTGTTCACCCGATTAATTTGAACGAATTGATTTTATAAAGAGATTCGTTCGAACAAATCAAAATTGAATGGGGTATGCGTCCATTCGTTCAAACGAATGCCGAAATGAATTGGAAATTCGTTCGAACGAATGAAAACGCGGGAGTAAAATGATAATTAGCCACCCGTATCCAAAAATGGGTGTTTAGAGGTAGAAAAATCAGGTATCTAAATGAAGAGTCCAATTTTTATATTTAACTTATGGTACAAGTGGATACTTCTTGGACAGACTGACGCATCAACTACGGGTGCAGGACGAAATTTTTATATTTAGCTTATTGGACAAGTGGATCCTTCTTGGATAGACTGGCACATCAATTAAGATTTAAAGTTAATAATTTCAAGAACCCAATCCTGACCAAGCCTTGTCTTGTTCATCCTTATTTTATAGATGCACTGTATCTGATAGTTACTCGTAGAATAAAAATGCATCTAACTTTATTGGATATGTCTTGGTAAGGTTTAGACAAAACAATGGTCTTGAAGATGTCAATTTTACATCTCTCATTGATGAGCCAGTCTGTCCGGTAAAAAATTCACAAGAGTGCAACGAGTAGGAAATTGATAGGTACTCTTTGTTTTGAACGTCAGATGCACAGTTGACTTATAAATATAATTTGTCAAATATAAATATAAAAAAGTAATTTTAAATTAATATAATAGCTTAAAGTAGGTCATTTATTGCAAATTTAATAATTCTAATAAAAAATGTAAGTTTGAATCATTATGTACATCATCATCAACCGAACTTAACCCGAACGTATGAATGTCAACATCTGGCCCAAGCCCAAGCCCAAGCCCAAGCCCAATGCTTACTAAACAAACATATTTTCCATTTTTACTGTTGCATGACTATTCATTGCTTTATAATTAATTATATTGGTATCTTTTAAGCATCTTCTACGTGACAGTGGAGTGTGGACGAACGTTCAATTACGTTACTGTTCACCCGATTAATTTGAACGAATTGATTTTATAAAGAGATTCGTTCGAACAAATCAAAATTGAATGGGGTATGCGTCCATTCGTTCAAACGAATGCCGAAATGAATTGAAAATTCGTTCGAATGAATGAAAACGCGGGAGTAAAATGATAATTAGCCACCCGTACCCAAAAATGGGTGTTTAGAGGTAGAAAAATCAGGTGTCTAAATGAAGAGTCCAATTTTTATATTTAACTTATGGTACAAGTGGATACTTCTTGGACAGACTGACGCATCAACTACGGGTGCAGGACGAAATTTTTATATTTAGCTTATTGGACAAGTGGATCCTTCTTGGATAGACTGGCACATCAATTAAGATTTAAAGTTAATAATTTCAAGAACCCAATCCTGACCAAGCCTTGTCTTGTTCATCCTTATTTTATAGATGCACTGTATCTGATAGTTACTCGTAGAATAAAAATGCATCTAACTTTATTGGATATGTCTTGGTAAGGTTTAGACAAAACAATGGTCTTGAAGATGTCAATTTTACATCTCTCATTGATGAGCCAGTCTGTCCGGTAAAAAATTCACAAGAGTGCAACGAGTAGGAAATTGATAGGTACTCTTTGTTTTGAACGTCAGATGCACAGTTGACTTATAAATATAATTTGTCAAATATAAATATAAAAAAGTAATTTTAAATTAATATAATAACTTAAAGTAGGTCATTTATTGCAAATTTAATAATTCTAATAAAAAATGTAAGTTTGAATCATTATGTACATCATCATCAACCGAACTTAACCCGAACGTATGAATGTCAACATCTGGCCCAAGCCCAAGCCCAAGCCCAAGCCCAATGCTTACTAAACAAACATATTTTCCATTTTTACTGTTGCATGACTATTCATTGCTTTATAATTAATTATATTGATATCTTTTAAGCATCTTCTACGTGACAGTGGAGTGTGGACGAACGTTCAATCATCGTGCCTCAGGCTCACCTAAACATTTTACTTCCACTACTGTGAGCCCCAAAAGATCAGAAGTAAGATCGCACGTGTAATTTCGTCATGGCTCATATAATAAATTAATATGAAAGTTCCAATGGCATTGGTTAATGGGAGCACTCACGCACACCCAGAAATCCTGTCTTTATACATCCGAAATTGAATTTTTAGGTGAAATTATGATTTTGCCCCCGCATTTCCATTCATTCGAATGAATGCCCATTTCATTTTGACATTCATTCGAATGAATTCTCAAGTGTATTTTCAATTCATTTGAATGAATGGGTTGATCAGTAAAACGGAATACTGCTCAGCCCTATTCATTCGAATGAATGGATGATTCATTCGATTGAATAGTAATAAAATGACTTTCATTATATCCATTCATTCGAATGAACCGACCGTTCATTCGAATGAATGTTCAGAATGATTGGTTTCATTCGTTCATTCGAATGAACACGGAATGAATACGAATGAATGAGAGAACGTTCTCATTCGAATGATTCATCAGTTACAGTTTACAGAATACATTACATTTATTTAAATCCTTTTAAAATTTTAAACTTATTTTTTAAGCACGGTGTATTTTCAAAAAATTTCAAATTGAATATCTAAACTAATTAAAATAACCTGATAAAAATACTTTAAGACTTTAAGGTCTTTTGACACTCCTAAATATTTAAAACACAGTATTTTACAAATAAGGGTATCCGTAGGATGTGTCGAAAACACATTTAGAAGTGTCAAAAGACCTTAAAGTCTTAAAGTATTTTTATCAGATTATTTTAATTAGTTTAGATATTCAATTTGAAATTATTTTGAAATACACAGTGCTTAAAAAAATGATCTGTGTTTTAAAATATAGACAGTTATTTTTAAGCATTGTGTATTTTCAAAATTTCTCAAATTGAATATTCGGACTAATTACTATAATCTGATAAAAATACTTTAAGACTTCAAGGTCTTTTAACACTCCTAAATGTGTTTTCGACACAGCCTAGGGATACCCTTATTTGTAAAATACTGTATTTTAAATATTTAGGAGTGTCAAAAGACCTTGAAGTCTTAAAATATTTTATCAGGTTATTTTAATTAGTTTAGATATTCAATTTGAAATTTTTTGGAAATACACAATGCTTAAAAAATAAGTTTAAAATTTTAAAAGGATTTAAATAAATGTAATGTATACTGTAAACTGTAACTGATGAATCATTTGAATGATTTATCTCATTCGAATGAGAACGTCCTCTTATTCATTCGTATTCATTCCGTGTTCATTCAAATGAAAGAATAAAACCGATCATTCTGAACATTCATTCGAATGAACGGTCGGTTCATTCGAATGAATGGATAGAATGAAGGTCATTTTATTACTATTCAATCATCCATTCATTTGAATGAAGGGGGCTGAGCAGTATTCCGTGTTATTGTTCAGCCCATTCATTCGAATGAATTGAAAATACACTTGAGGATTCATTCGAATGAATGCCAAAATGAACTGGGCATTCATTCGAATGAATGGAAACGCGGGGGCTAAATCGTAATTTCACCTGAAAATTCGATTTCGGGTGTGTAGAGGCAGGATTTCCAGGTGTGTGTAAGTGCTCCCTTATTAATCCTTTTAAATAGAGGGAGACCTTGTTGGACACTGATACATCAGCTGAGATTTACAATGATCTTCTCGAAAGCCTTGTTTTTGTCTTAATCTTAACCGGGTCTTCCCAATCTTTATTTAAATGATACATTTTTTTTTTTCATCTGGTCCGGGTGGAGACGAAAGATCTTGAACGACCGATTCAACAGACCAACTTAAAAGATAAAGAAGTATCGTTAATTTCTTCATCCTTGTTCCAAACTCGAAGTACCATTTGTACAAAAGAATCTCATTCCTTACATAATTTCTTCTTTGGCCAGCGATCCTCACACAGGTATTTTTTATATACAGACACAGATTTTACCGTAATATCCAATTTGCCCTCCACCTGCGTACTGAATAAAAAAGAATGCAAAAATTTATGAACAGTGCAATCGGCTCACTGAAATTTTTGAAAAGTGCAAATTAGCTCACTGAAATTGCAAATCGACTCGCCGAAATTCACATGAACAGTAAAAATCAGCTCATCGAAATTTTACTGTTCATATGAAGGGCAAAATCGAAAATACACTAAAATCTTGTCATTAAACACAAAATATCTATAAGAGGATCGCCGGCCTTCTTCTTTATATAAATAAATATAGAATCTATGAGACAATTAGTTAAAAACACATTTTTTTCCAACAACCCTTCCTATTTGATAGACAAGAATCCCATGATCCTGAACAGATGTTATTTGAGATCGCAAATTCTAAGTTTGTCCATGAAGAACTGATCTAATTGTATTAGTCTCTATAATTGATTTTTTTGCTGTAATACTAATTGATAGGGCCTATTGGTAAATGCGACACGACCTCGTGCTTTGAAATCTATGGTCATGGACCTAAATCCGTATTATTATATTTGGTAGCAACTTTTTATTTTATCTTATACTCTATTACTCTCTTTTCCCCACAAGTAGGAATTACCCACACGGCACACCATTGGCTCTTTCCCCATCATCAGCACAGTGATTAAAACCTTTCATGACTTTTTTCCAGCTATCGTTTGTTTATTCTTAAAATTTGAGAATTTCTACCTTAATAAAGTATTACTTGTAAATACCCAATGAGAATTTTTATAAAATTTAAATATGGGGTTAAAATATGGGGCTATATCAGAAATTAATATGTAAATTAAAAAAATTCACTATATCAACCGTGGTACATGAGCAGTTGAGTACTAGAATCTGAATTCTCATCTTCTCTTTTTCTAAAAAAATCATGATTTTCAAATTCAATAAACTTAATTTTTTATGAAAAATATCATCTTTAAAAAACGTCCAAAAAATGCAATGAATGATCAAAATATAGAAAACTATTACAAATGTACATGAGAATTGTTCATTTCTTTTTTATTGACTGATGTGGCAATTTTGTTGATTGTGTTACTGTTGAGAGAATATTCAATTGTAACTTGTCACATTAATATAAAAACAAAGAAAAATACATTTCTATTTCTACATACATATAGATTCTCCTAACAAAATTCTCTTAGAGTTAAGGGCACATTTAATAACTAGGAGAATATTTTTTGTAACATAATATGTTATTTTAATTGAAATAATATAAAATTTTATTGACAAATGTCATATGGTGGACAAGTGGGCTCCACTGCTATAAAATTGAAAGTAATAAGTCTTTCTGAAAATAACTATTTATGTAAGTGCATTTGAATTAAATCTCCAAAAAAATATCAATTCTCAAAAAAAAAAAAACATTTTATATCTTTTTCTTGACACATCTCCAAATAAAGGAGATAATATAATGATGATTATTGAGCTACAACCAAACAAATTGACATGTGAAAGGAGACAATCACTAAGTTCATATTAATTGTTTTATTTACAATTAAGATTTGATGATGATTATTGACCAATACTTGCCAATTCTTTATTTAATAGATGCATTTTTAATTTTATATTATCTATCACTGTATCTGATAGGTACTCATAGTATGAAAATATCAATTTTAAAATGAAAAATCACAAGAGTGAAACAAGTAGATATTTTGATAGGTTGACTTCAGAAACAAAGTCGGTTTATAAATATAATTTATTAAATTTAAATATAAAAAGTCAATTTCAGATGATGGTATAGATTGTTTAGATGCTAAAGATGATATATATATTATTTCAATTTTATTTTTATTTTTATTCATTACAATCATTGTCAGGTGGCCATTCGTTTATAGTATAAACTTGGGTCTCCGTTTACACACCCGGAAAATCTCTCTCTACACACCCATTTTTAGGTGGAGGTGGCTAATTACCATTTTGCCCCTGCATTTCCATTCGTTCGAACGAATTCTCAGTTCATTTCGCCATTCGTTTGCACTAATGGACACATGTCCCATCTAATTTGATTCGTTCGAACGAATCCCCTTTATAAATCCATTCGTTCGAACGAATGAAACGGGTGAACAGTAACGCGGGTTACTGTTCACTCGTCTGATTCATTAGAATGAATCAATTTTTTTTAAAATTTCAAAGTTATTTTTTAAGCACTGTGTATTTCCAAAATTTCTCAAAAGACCTTAAAGTCTTAAAGTATATTTATCAGGTTATCGTAATTAGTCTGGATATTTAATTTGAGAAATTTTGAAAATACAATGTGATTAAAAAATAATGTGCATCGTGTATTAAATAATAAAATCTCTTTTAAAACTTCAAAGTTATTTTTTAAGCACTGTGTATTTCCAAAATTCCTCAAATTAAATATCCGGACTAATTACGATAACCTGATAAATATACTTTAAGACTTCAAAATCTTTTGACACTCCTAAATGTGTTTTCGGCACGCTCTAGGGATACCCTTATTTGTAAAATACTGTGTTTTAAATATTTAGGGGTGTCAAAAGACCTTAAAGTCTTAAAGTATTTTTATTAGGTTATCGTAATTAGTCCAGATATTCAATTTGAGAAATTTTGGAAATACACAGTGCTTAAAAAATAACTTTGAAATTTAAAAAAAAATTGATTCATTCGAATGAATCAGGCTGAATCAGACGGGTGAACAGTAACCTGCGTTACTGTTCACCCGTTTCATTCGTTCGAATGAATGGATTTATAAAGGGGATTCGTTCGAACGAATCAAATTAGATGGGGTATGTGTCCATTAGTTCGAACGAATGACAAAATGAACTGGGAATTCGTTCGAACGAACGAATGTGTAGAGAGAGATTTTCCGGATGTATAAACGGGGACCCATAAACTTTATACATTTCATTCCTTTGAGCCCCAAAAAGTCAGAAGTGACATCGCACATGGGAAACTTCATTCTAATGTATTAAATTTCTAATACGTTGTTAGCAATATCAATAATATATTATCTTTTATACAAATATATCAAGAATTTTTCAACCACAATATAAAAGTAAGGAGATATTTAAGAAGATTGTATAATTAGATTTTCAAATGAATTCCTTTTCAATATTGCATAGTTCACGAGTGATCATAAATATAATTTATAATAACAAAAAATAAAAGAAAAATCAATCAACTTTCAGATTGACGGGACTTTAGGATGATAATAATGACGATAATTGCACTTTCATTTTCTTTTCTTTTTTCAAATTTGATTGAGTTTTGATGGATGATACCTCTAGAATATTTAATTTGTGCCAGGATTCAAATATTTATGTCGTTGTGTTAAAAATGCAATGAATATCAAGTTATAGGTGTTAAACATATGAATAGAACTCATCTTTAAAAACTTTTTGAAAAAAGAGAGAGTACTCATGTGTTTATATAAAATAGAACTCATCCAAAGTTAAACATATGAATAGAACTCATCCAGAGTTCCACCGGCAATGTGAAACTTTTTGCTAACACTCATTCTCAACTCTAAGACCAGAGACACTCGGCTCACCCCCTTCATGTAAGGCTGGAGTTACAGACCCAAAAGAAGAACTCATTCTTAAAAATCGACTTAAAAGAAAGAATGCTTATGTATTTACAAACCCTAGAGCCAAAGGTCCACAGAAAATATAAAATAGGAAATTGCAATAGATGTACATGAGAGTTGTTCCTTATTTTTTTGACTGATGTTGCAATTTTGTAGCATTACTATTGAAAGGAAAATCAATTTTGTTTCTTTGTATATATAGCTTTTCCTAAAAAAAAAAACGGGCTAGAGTTAAGAGCATAGTTGATACGTTGAGGAATATTTTTTAACAATATATTATTTTAATTGAAATAACATAAATTATTTTTATTGACAAATGTTATATGCTGGACGGACTCTACTGCATTATCATTAAGATTGTAAATGTCTTGAAAAATAAAATTTGAAGTAATAAGTCATTTCTAACTGTCCAATAGAAGTTCATCAAAATTATTAAGAAAATAATTATTAATGTAAGTGCATTTGAATTAAATCTCCAATAACATATCACTTCTCAAAAAGTCATTTTCTTGACACCTCCAAATAAAGGAGATAATATAATGATGATAATTGAGTTACAACCAAAAAATTGGCACGTGGCAGGGGACAATAACTAGAAGTTGACATGGGAAAGGAGACAATCACTAAGTTCAAATTAATAGTTTTATCTACAATTAAGATTTGATGTTGGTTATGTTATGGTTATAATAATATGATGATTATGGAATCACAACCAAACAAATTGGCATGCGAGAGGGACAATCAATACATATTGATTAATGATCATATTATAAGGCAAGAAAATGGCAAGTGCAAACTCAATTGAAAGGCATAATTTCAATGACTTAGGAAAGATCTATCTAAACTCCGGACATACGCAAAGTAGCTCATTTATTTCCAGCTTGATAAATCTAATATAAAATGTAAGACTTTATCTGTCGCATGCCCATCTATTTATACATTTGACCTCCACTACTGTGTGCCCCACAAGGTCAGAAGTAGGATCGCACGTGGGCAATTTTTACATACCTAAACCTTTACACACACATAAATATTGCCTCACTAGATGGGAAAATGAACATGATGTTAATTGGACAAGTGGGGCTCATCATATTGCATTTAGAATTTTATAGCATTCTAAAATCAAAAGTTTAGACCGACCAATTAGATTTAGGCAACTCAAAATTAATTGCACAATGGTGATTAATTTAGATCGATTGGCTATTGCAAAAGAATAACTTTTGGTCCCAACCTTTTTTCTTAAAGTACTTTTGAAATTAGATTCAATATGGCGGGACCCAACAACTACTACAAGCCACCTGTCAAAATTACAGCAACCTTTTAACTTAAGCTAAAGTAACGTATTCTCTTACCTTCGCATAGTTCTATAACATTCAGTTTAATTTCATAAAAAGGAATAATATGCAACGTTGAATCTAGACATTTTAAATAATAAAAAGAAAAAGATTTGATAATATTTGTCATAAACTATCACACAATTTGAAGTCCATAAACATGTTACATGAAAATGGGTAAGCATCTCGAAATCAAAGACTGGTACACGGCATCATATTCGGACAGTCCAAAAATATAAGACTCACGACCATGGCGTAATATTATATAAATAATAAATTTCTATATGTTTTGAAATGAAAATAAGGTGGTCGTAGCCCATGATCCATTGCAACCCATGTCCCATGCCCAATCTTAACACATGACTTGTGATTCAACCAAACCCGACCTATGACTTGGGTGTATCAAGCACAAAGTTTAGAACTAAGATGTATAAAACTGGCATAAATTTGTATTAGAACTAACCCCAATGGTTGGCTCAGTGGTTGAGACAATGAAGGGCCACTCTCCGTGAAATATATATCTAAAAAAAATTGGTAATTGTCAAAAAAAAAATCTATAATTTCATTTCCTGTAGAACCATTAAGGAGAGAAAATACTAAAAAATGGTTGCACACGAAAATGCCTAAAGGTTTAACGGGTTAACTGAGCCACAAAAGCTCCAACTCATGCCTAGAACTTCACGTAAATAGAAACAATCACCAAGGTCGTCCATTCTAAAGATTAAAATCATCCAACTCATGATAAAATTCCTCATGGATAAGAGAATCGTTCTGGACCTACAGTGAAGATGCAATTTATCTTAAATTCGAAAAATAAATAAATCAATGAAGATCAGATTTTCTACCCAGAAAATGTCACCTCTATCATGATTGTTGACCTAAGTAGTCCTACAAGCCTCATCTTTTAAGCTTTGTGGTAATAGCCTAATAGGGATGGTCACCAAGGTCTCAATTCTATGGTCAACAATGACAATACAGATTTTTTTCACCACCAAGGCTCATGCTAATTCGAATGATCATCAAGGCTCTATATTCTAATGTTAACATCACTCAATTCATGCTAAAACTCCAGACCAGCATTTGAATGATTTCAACAATACAACGAAGAGGTATTATCTCTGATTGGAAGATAATAAATCAATAAAAGAATGCAAATATGCACAAGTTCTAGCTACCACCTCCCAATTGCAACCTAGGAAAGGTTGCCCCTTCCCCTTCCCCTTCCCCATCATGATTAGTTGAACTACAAAGCCCTGCAAGTCCCATCTTTTAATTGTTCTAGGTTTCACATTGACACTAAGGTATTCATTTAAGCTTCCTCATAGAGCAAAGATCAAAAGGTTTACGAGCTCCCCATATCTTTTCCAAAGGGAATCTTGACATGTAGGATTTCCTTGAAGCTTCAATTGAAGCATGACAAGTTATGATACCAAATTTGTCTTAGGACAAGTCAAAATAGTGGAAACCCTATATTTAAATGATAGATGGATGCCTATACGAGAATGCAAAATGTCTATGGTGAATCCAAAAATGACATCCAACCTATCTCCAAGATTCACATAAAATGTTAGAGACATAAATTAATATTAAACAAACAACATAACAAAAACTATGCAATTCACATACACAATTAACAAAGGGATTCAAAAAGAAGAATGACACCAACACATAAAAGCTCTCAAGGTTGCAGTGCATACCTTAATACAAAATTCCTAAAAGACTAATTAAATCATACCAAACCATGTCCTATGTCTTTTGGATTTAAAAATCAGTAACCCAAGGGATGAAATAGAGCCATGGGATCACCTAGGGTTTGCCAAAGAAATTAGGGGTGAGGTCTCAAATAGGTTCATACAGTAAGTTAGGGTTAGATTTATAAGATAGGAATCCAAAGGTTATCATGCAAAATAGGGTAAAATAAGGCAAAAAGGGCATGTCTGTATAGTTGTACAGACATGTACGGGCGTTTGACACATTGGTGGGTCCGGGCAGGATCTCGGTGGCTAATTGTTGAATTGTCCTACTTTGATTAGGGCTAGAGTTTGAATGAAAAATAGACAAAAATACGGTGTTAAGTTTTATATAGTCTTTCAACAAAAGCCATAACATAGATAATATTGCAACTCTCTAAAAAAATTTATAAATTTGATTATAATACCAACTTCAGATAAATAAAGATAAATTTCTATCTACTCTAAAGATGGAGAGTATAAAAACTGTACGGTTGGAGTTCCCCAACTTTATAATATGATTACAACGCGGTTTCGTGTAGAATGTAGAAACATTGTTTTCTACCCATATAATCAATTACCCACCACCACCATTGGCCTCAAATCTTGTGCTAAATCCATCTGCCCGATGACCCAAAACTCAATTGAATTGATCAAATGAACAAATGGCACATCTGTAATAGAAATATTCAGACATTGCACTAATAAATGCTGTTTGTCAAGATACATGTCCCAATTGTCATTTTCTTAAGGCCATAGTAATTAAAATTTGATTTGGTTTTAAGTTTTGCATGGACTAATGAAGCTCTCTATTTACAAGGTGTGGAATCATGTCAATCTCATCTTTGAGATAGGTCCAACGGAGCCAACATATGAAGGGGTTGATTATATTGTTAAATATGTCGGATTCTTCCAAGTGTCTCAACATTTTCACAAGAACACGTTGGTGAATGATTGGAAATGATCTAAATGCCATCACGAGAACCTTTAAGTATTGTAATAAGGTATATTTTAAAAGTTTTTTGAAAAGTAGGACATTTTATAATGAGCATAGCAATTTCCAAATGGCAACCACTGACCCATGCAGCTTTGTCGGAAAGTCTACAGAGCTGTAGCTGAAACTGACATTCCCAAATTTAACTCCGATAACCTAAGACATTCTTCGAGATCTATGGACTCCACTGGGGTCAATGTCGAGGAAAGCTTCCTCTTCAAATAGCTGCAACAACAACATTAGACTAGACCAAGATATCCCAAAGTTAAAACATCTATAAAAAATCCAAGATCTTCCATTTCTTTGGCATTAGTTGTAGAGTGCTCCACATGTCATGTCAAATTTCAAAAAAAATGACAATAGTTAAAAAAATTGATAAAATAGAGCATAACATTTTGACTATTTCCCACAGCTAAATAAAATGATTCCTACTATGCTACATCATCGAGAACATCATTTGTACAGATTCATCTCAATCACTAATCAGTAAATGAAGCAGCTTACTGCTCATTCAATTTTTATCAGGATGACCTCAAACTAACATACATTTATCAAAGTGAAGCGAGGGCCTACATGATAGACTGACTTCTTACATACTGTTTTACTTATTTATTTATTATTACTATTACTATTTGCTTTCACAATTCAACATCTCAAATCAATGAACCAAAATAAAATTGGGCATTGAAACTTCTATGTTATTGAAAACTCTTTACTACTCCCATCACACGACTCCACCACCATCATCATTAAGAGCCACATTCTCATCTAAATCAGGGCTTTTTGAGTTCTACCCTTCTCATCTAAATTAGGACTTTCTCCGATATCCTAGAAATCATCTAAAGTCGAATTTCATTAAAATTTCTTCAAACTTAAAATTACGAGGGAAGCAAAATTTCTTCCGAATAGAGCTCTTCAAGTGTCAATATTTTTGAGCTAAATAGCTATCTCTAATTCGAGCATATTGATGAACTCGTTGTGGAAATGCTCGTCCCCAACTAAGGAACCTAAACCAAAATACGTCAGTTCATCGATTTCCACTTAATAATAGATATTGGTCTGACACCACATAAACAACGTTGTTTTTTGAATGTCCATCCCAACCAAGGAACATAATCAAAATGGGGCATCAATACGGCTTTCCAATACCTAAAACACATAAAAAATGACAATGTATCAAATGCCTATCCCAACCAATGAACCTAAAACAAAATTGAGCATTTAAGCTTTTATTTTGCAGGAAATTCCATAATATACTCATCCGCAACTTAAACATTGCCAATGTTTCAATCGCCCACATCCAACTAGTGAACCTATGCAAAATTGGACATTAGAACTTCTATCATACCGAAAACACCTTACTACGCCAGTCAGCAACTAAAAAATTGATATTATTTTAAATGTCCATCCCTAACAAATGGAAAACAAGAAAATTGGGCATTTAAACATTTATATTGCCGAAAACTCATTATTACACTAATATGCAACTTTTAACTTTGTCAATATTTCAAATGCCCAGCTCCCAATCGACGAACCTAAGAAATTGAGCATTGAAGCTTTTATGTTACCAGCGCGACTTCAAGATTGTCAATTTTTCAAATGACCATCCCCAAACAATGAACCAAAACAAATTTGGGCATTGAAACTACTTTGTTTTCATAAACACCTTATCACACCCACCCGCGGCTTTAACATTGCCAATATTCAAATGCCCAACACCAACCAAAGAACCTAAAAAATTGGGTATTGAAACTTTTATGTTACCAGAAATTCCTTACTACACACCCATCTGCAACTTAAAGAGTGCCAATGTTTCATATGCTCATCCCCAAACAATGAACCAAAACAAAATTGGGCATTGAAACTTCTTTGTTTCCGGATACTCCTAACCACACCCATCCGGGACTTGAAAATTGACAATGTTCAAATACTCATCTGCGACTTAAAATTTGACAATGTTTCAAATGCCCAACACCCAACCAATGAACCTAAAAAATTGGGTATTGAAACTTATATGTTACAAAAAACTCCTTACTATGCACATCCCCAACTTAAAGAGTGACAATGTTTCAAATGTCCATCCCAAAACAATGAACCAAAACAAAATTGGGTATTGAAACTTCTTTCTTTCCGGAAACTCCTAACCACGCCCATCCGGGACTAAAAATTGTCAAATGCTCAAAAACTCATCTGGGCTTTAAAAATTGACAATGTTTCAAATGCCCATCCCAACCAATATACCAAAAATTAAATTGGACATTCAAACTTTTATTTTGCAAGAAACTCCTTAATACACCCGTCCGCAACGTAAACATTGTCAATGTTTCAAATAGACATCCAAACCAATAAACCTAAGCAAAATTAGGCATTGAGAATTCTGTCCCACCGGAAACACCTTACAATGCCCATCAACGATTTAAAATTGTCATTGTTTTAGATGCCCTACCCCAAATAATGAAGCTAAACAAAATTGAGCATTTAAAACTCAATGTTACCAGAAACTGCTAACTACACTCACTCGCAACTTTAACATTGTCAATGTTTCAAATGCCCATCTCCCAACCAATGAACACAAAAAATTGAACATTGAAACTTTATGTTACTGGAAATTACTAACTACGTCCACCCGTGACTTAAAGATTGCCAATGTTCAAATGACCATTCCCAAACAATGAACAAAAACAAAATTAGGTATTGAACTTCTTTGTTTCCACCAATGTTTCAAATGCACACCTCCCAACAAATGAACCTAAAAAATTGGGCATTAAAACTTTTATGTTACCGGAAACACTTAACTACGCCCATCCCATCCACGACATAAAAATATGCAATGTATCAGATTCCCATCCTCAAACAATGAGTCTCACCAGAAACACTTAACTACGCCCATCCACGACATAAAGATATGCAATGTATCAAATGCTTATCCTCAAACAATGAGCCAAAAAAAAAATTGGGTGTTGAAACTTCTTTGTTTCCAAAAATTACTTATTACGCCCAACCAATAAACTTAAAAAATTGGGCATTGGAACTTTTATGTTACCGAAAACTACAAACTACATTGAAACTTCAATCTTACCGGAAACTCGTTATTACGGCCCATCTGCGACTTTAACATTACCACTGTTTCAAATGCCCTTCTCTCAACCAATGAACCTAAAAAATTGGACATTGAAACTTTTATGTTTTCGGAAACTCTTAACTACGCTCATCCGTGAGTTGCTAGTAAGAAAATGTGCGTTTTCAAAAAAATTGGAGTTTTCTAATAAGAAAATGATGGCTTTTCAGAAAAAAAAAAGTGATCTTTTACAAAGATACGAGATTTAGAAGAAGAAAATGAGAGTTTTAATAATAGAATGAAAGCATGTGAAGAAAAAAATGAGAGCTTTATTGGAGAAAGTATAACTTTTCGTAAGAAACTAGAGTTTTATGATAGAGTTTAGAGCTAATCAAAAGAAAAGGAGATACTAAAGGGAAAAGATGAGTTTTTAGAAGAAATTGAGAGTTTCAAAATCAAAATGAGAGTTCCACTAAAACATTGAGAGCCTTATGAAAAAAGTCAAAGTTATAAAAGAAAAGGTAGAGGATTTAGTACAAAATGAGTTGAGTTTTTTATGAATAAGTTGTGAGTTTTTAAGAAGAAAAATGGGAGGAGAAAACAAAGAGTCTTACGAATGAAGATGATGCATGCTCGTTAATAACATATAGGGGTCCATGTATTGTATAACAGAAATTGAATTTTCACAAAATATTCATTAGATAGAAGAATTGTTAATTTGATCAGTTTTGAGCTAAAATGATGAAATAGTAGGCTGAGGCCCAAACAGGTCCATGGGATTTTCCACCAATAATCCATGTGAATCCATGACTTTTGGGCCCTAAAATCTTAGATTCACATGGATTTTGGATGGAAACTCCATGGACATATGTATATTGCACCTTTTAGTGCTTCTTTTTATTAATATATTAACCGTTAAAAAAATAAAATATATGAACCCGCGTTTTATGGATGTGCCTACATCAACAAATGGGTGCTTTTAGAATAAAAAATACCTTTAAGAAGAAATATGAGAGCTTGTCAAAAAAAAAAAAAAAAAGATCTTAATAAAAGAAGAGTTTTAAAAATAAAATGTGAGTTCTTTAAAAAAAAAAGACTTTTCAAAAAAATGAGAGTTTCAATAAGAAAATGAGATTACTCACCCCGTCCTCTCCAATAAGAAAACAGAGTCATTTAGAAGAAAAAGAAGAGCAGTGAAAAGAAAAGTAGATGTTCAATTAGGAGGAGAGTTTTTTGGATCAAGTGGATAATTTCTAACATCAAAAATTGAGTTTTAATACAAAAATGAGTAGTTTTTTCTTTTTAAATGAGAGTTTTCAAAAGAAAATAAGATTTTTTCAAAGAAAATGCAACTTCTTAGTAGGATAAAGAATTATGAGGCAAATAGGAATTTTTATAAAGAAAAGACAACATTAAGAAAAAAACGTAAAGCTTAAGAAATAAAAGTCTTTGTTGATGAGAAGAAGAGTTTTAACAATAACAGGAGGAGAGAGAGCGTTTAGTCGAAAATGACAGATTTTTCAAAAGAAAAGAAGCCTCTTAATAAGAAAACAACAACATCAAAAACTTATTTATTTCCAAAAACTACTTATTCCCCCTATCAACGACTTTAACATTGCCAATATTTCAAATGCCCTCACCCAACCAATAAACCTAAAAAATTGGACATTGAAACTTCTATGTTATCGGAAACTCCTAACTTCGTCCATCTACGACTTAAAGAATCGCAATATTTCAAATTCCCATCCCCAAACAATGAAGGAAAAAAAAATTGGGCATTCAAAATTTTCTTTTACAAACTCTTACTACACTCATCCTCATTCGCAACTTAAACATTCCCAATGTTTCACTTGACCATCCCCAACTAGTGAACTTAAGCAAAATTGGGCATTGGAACTTCTATCTTACCGAAAACTATTAACTACGCCCATCAGCGACTTAAAGATTGTCAATGTTTCAAATGCTCATTTCCAAACAATGAACAAAAACAAATTAGATATTGAAATTCAATGTTATCGGAAACTCATTATTACGCCCATATGCGACTTTAACATTGCATATGTTTCAAATGCCCATCTCCCACCAATGAACCTAAAAAATTGGGAAATGAAACTTCTATGTTTGTGGAAACTCCTAATTACGCCCATCCGTGACTAAAAGATTGGCAATGTTTTAAAATGCACATCCCCAACCAATGAACCAGAGAAAAGTTGGGCATGGAAACTTCTATTTTAACGGAAACTCCTTATTATGTCCATCCGCGACTTTAAGATTACCCTGTTTCAAATGCTCCATCCCCAAACACTGAACCAAAACAAAATTGGGCATTGAAACTTCTGTTTCCGGAAACTCCTTACCTCACCCGTCCAGGACATAATATTGCCAATGTTTCAATCGCCTATTCCCAACAAATGCACCTAAGTAAAATTGGGCATTGGAACTTCTACCCTACCGAAAACAGCTTACTACGCCCATCAACGACATAAAAAATTGTCACTGTTTTAAATGTCCAACCCCAACCAATGAACCAAAACAAAATTGGGTAATGAAACCTCTATGTTGCCAGAAACTCATTACTACACCCATCCGCAACATTAGCATTGCTAATGTTTCAAATGCCCATCCCCCAACAAATGTTTCTAGTCTCCTTACTTTGGTTACTTCTAATTCTATCTTTTAAGGTTACCCTACAGATCTGTCTTAGGGTACATGTCTCCATAATTGTTGCTTTGTTTGCTTTAACTTTTCTTCATCAATCAACATTTTGCTCCATACATCAACATTGGTCTCATAATGGTTTTATAAAATCTTCCCTATTAATCAACAAGGAACACTTCTATTATACAATATCCTACTAGTTCTGGCCCATCCCATTCTTATCCTACTAATAATGTAACTTTGTTTGCTTTTAACTTTTCTTCATCAGTCAACATTTTGCTCCATACATAAACATTGGTCTCATAATGGGTCATAGGAAATCTTCCTTTTAATCAACAAGGAACACTTCTGTGATACAATACCCTACTAGTTCTAGCTCATCCCATTCTTAACCTAGTAATAATGTCCAAATATGACCTCCATTTGATTGAACAATTTGTGACGAGGCATTAAACTTATGTAGTGCAATACTATCATTTCTTATTATAATTGTTTTTGCTCCACTAATCTTAAGGCCTTCGTTTCAAAAGCTTTCCTCCACACTTCCTCTTATAAATAGAGTACACCATAGCACTTTATCAACTTCAGATAAGATATCATTGCATGTCAAGACCCACAAAAAATGGCTCAATTCAGTGTCCAACCAGGCCATTGAAGAAAGAGATGACTATATTATTGGATGATATAGAGGATTGGATGGTCTTACTGTAAACCATAAGGCCCGTGATTTTCAACATATTCTACTAGTAGAGAAAATAAAAGGGGAAAATGATTTATTCTCTTATGGTAAATGCCTAAACATTATGCTCCTCCCAGAAAGACATCTTCCTTCAATTCAAAGCTCTAATTCTTCAACTTTATTTACCACTTTGTTCTTTATTTTATTTATTTAGTTTGGCTTAGAGATTCAACTATATGGGTTGGATTTGACCTGAGCAAACAAAAAGAAAATTGAGTTTGAGTTGATATAAACTTAGGTCAGGCTCATTTTCGGAGTTAAGATATCAAGTCTAAATTTGAATTCAAGTATGATTAAACTCAATACATAAAAGTTTGAATTTAAACCAAAAGCCATTGAGCCACAGTTTGTAAAATATAATACTTTAATAATGTATAAATATGAATCTTATAAAATAACAATTAACAATAACATAATCGTTAATACGTATGGAGAGAGTATGGAAATTACAATGACGATGGAAATACTAATGGATTTCTAGGTCAAATTGTTCTCGTAGTTTGTTGATCTTTGCGTCCCTCCAAGTCAGCCAATCTGTTGCTCCCAAGTCCCAGCCATGGCGTTTTGCGCCCCCACTCACCTCCTTTCCCCTGTCACCCCACGCTGCATTATCAATTTATCCTCTTTCTAAAACCCCTTCCCAGGCCCACTCTCTCTTTTCCTCATCTCTCTCCTTCTCAAAGCCGATTCGCAAAATATCATATCCAAAACCCTAGCAATCTCCCTCCCCCACCGCCCACTCATCTCCTTTCCCCTGTCACCCCACGCCGCATTATCAATTCCCCCTCCTCTTCCTCAAACCCCCTTCCCGGCCCAATCTCTCTTGTCCTTATCAAAGCAAACCTCAAAGCGACTTAAAAATTGTCATTGTTTTAAATGCCCTACCCCAAATAATGAACATAACCAAAATTGGGTATTTAACGTCAATATTACCAGAAACTCCTTACTACACTCATCCGCAACTTTAACATTGTCAATGTTTAAATGCCCACCTCCCAACAAATTAAATTAAAAAATTGGGCCTTGAAACTTTTATGTTACCAAAAATCCCTAACTACGCCAACCAGCGACTTAAAGATTATCAATGTTTCAAAGGCCCATTCTCAAACAATGAACAAAAACAAAATTAGATATTGAAACTTCTTTGTTTCCGCCAATGTTTCAAATGCACACCTACCAACCAATGAACGTAAAAAATTGAGCACTGAAACTTTTATTTTACCAGAAAATCAAACTGATGAGTGCAAAATAGATACATATTTACTCCTAATTTATTATTGTTAATACCTCATTTTTTAATTTATCTAATTAGTATAATTTTGTATTTTGCAGGTTTAATAGTGAGGATGACAGAAAAAATGCTTAAATATAAAGCCTGGGCCCATTATGAGTTATTATGGACCTCAAGCCCAATTATTGAGCCCATTAAGAAAAGCCTATGAAGAAATTCACATGTGTGAATACTATTTCCATTATCTCAAGAGGAAATTCGAAATTTACAAGCTAATATAAGAGGATTTTCGAATTTGGAAAGTGGATTAAGGAAAGAGAGAGAAAATAAGGAAGGGAGAAAAATAAGGAAGGTTTGATACATGTTCAGTATTTTGGTCATAAATTTTTACTCCGATATCCGATTGCTTTGATTCTTTTTGCGTTGGAAAGAAGATTTCAAGAGCTACAACTTTGTAGTTTACGACTTTTCCTGATTCGAAAGTTAAAAGGGTCAAAACTGAGCTTAAAGATGGTGCATATGTAAAAAATGGGATTCTACACCCACTTTCCTTATATAAATTTAGCTCCTTGCCTCTTTTAAGTCATTCCATATTAAGCACAAATCAAATCCGCCCTCCATGTGTCCCTTGCTTTATTTAAATCTTTGAATCCAATCCATTCATTCCACCTCCTTTCATCTATAAATACTAGCCCTCTCCCATTGAGAAAACTGAACTTGAGCATTAAAGAAAAGGAGAGAGGAAGAAGAGAAGGAGAAAGACTGTGGGATTTTCAATCCACATTGGGTTCTAAGGTTGGTGGATTTTGATTTTCATTATATTTCTTTTTCTTTAAAATTCCATTGATATGTAAGTCTAAATTCATGTTTCATAAATAAAATTGAGGTGTGATGAAATATTTAGTCTATGGTTTTCCAATTATTCAATTTATGTATGATGATTATTTGATTTTATTTTTATTCTTTAATTAAATTTATGTGTGGATTTATTTTAATTATTTCAGATTAAATGTGATGAAAATTTAGATTGAATAGACTTCCTTCGATCTAAGGCTCTTATTTTAAGAGTGCGATGAAATATTTTAGATTTGGAGATGAAGTTTAAATTCTATTCATTCTAAGGTTTAATTTGAGATTTTTTAGTTTAATGAAATCCATGGATTTAATTCTTAGAATATTTATCGATGAAAAATTTGAATGCATGATTGGTAATTTACGTGAGCTCCGTATTCTAGGCCTTTGTTTTTTATTTTAAAATATGGAAAATAATGCCTCCTTGATTCTTTGAACCAGTTCCACTGTAAATATGTACAGATGTAATTTAGATGTCTTTAATTTTATTTGTTTATAAATCCAAAAACTCGTGAAATTGATGAACTAGGTTGGAAATAATTTAATTGCATCTTAATTTTGTTTTCTAAATTAGATTAAGATTGTTTATATTTTTATATTAATTCCACCATCTTAATTAAAATTAGTTAAATTGTTAGATTCTATGTTTAAATTTAGAATGTTTCTAAATTAAGATTAAAATTCATAAATTAGATTAACAATTCCACGTTCATGATTTATTCCATATTTCTCAAAGTTCTTAAAATATATAATTCAATGGTATATTTTCATGGATATATTTTCCTAAGTTCCGATGGGTTCGACCTCGCACTTAATCGCTATACTATCTAATGGTTCGTGCGCTTGCGAGTTATAAATTTAAAATTTGCACAACACAAACTATGCCCATCCACAACTTAAAGATAAGCAATGTTTCAAATACCCATCCTCAAACAATGAACCAAAACAAATTTGGTATTGAAACTTCTTTGTCTCCGACAACTACATATTACCACTGTCCACGACAAATATTTCAAATGCCCATCACCCAATCAATAAACCTAAAAAAGCATTGAAACTTCTATGTTACCGAAAACTCCTAACTACATCCATCCCCGACTTAAAGAATCGCAATTTTCAAATTCTCATCTCCAAACAATGAACCATAAAAAAATTGGGCATTCAAAATTTTCTTTCACAAGAAACTCATTCGCAACTTAATGTTTCAATTGACCATCCCAAGCAGTGAACTTAAGCAAAATTGGACATTGGAACTTCTATCTTACCAAAAATACCTAACTGCCAATGTTTCAAATGTCCATTCCCAAACAATGAACTAAAATAAAATTAGACATTGAAACTTCAATGTAACTGGAAACTCGCTATTACACCCATCTGCGACTTTAAGATTGCCAATGTTTCATATGCCCATTTCCCAATCAATGAACCTAAAAAATTGGACATTGAAACTTCTATGTTTGCGAAAACTCCTAATTAAGCCCATTTGTGACTTAAAGACTACTAATGTTTCAAATGCCCATCTCCAAGCAATGAATCAGAACAAAATTGGACATTAAAACTTATTTGTTTCCAAAAACTCTTTATTACGCCCATCCGTGACTTTAACATGGTCAATGTTTCAAATGTTCATCTCCCAACCAATGAACCTAAAAAATTGGGCATTGAAACTTCTATTTTAACGAAAACTCATTATTATGTCCATCCACGACTTAAAGATTACCTCTGTTCAAATGCCCATCCCCAAACACTGAACCAAAACAAAATTGGGCATCAAAACTTCTTTGTTTCCGAAAACTACTTCCCTCACCCATCAAAGACTTAAATATTGCCAATGTTTCAAATGTCCATTCCCAAACAATGAACTAAAATAAAAATTAAACACTGAAACTTCAATGTTACCAGAAACTCGTTATTACGCCCATCTGGGACTTTAACATTGCCAATATTTAAATGTCTATCTCCCAACCAATCAACCTAAAAAATTGGGCATTGAAACTTCTGTGTTTGCAAAAACTCCTAATTACACCCATCCATGACTAAAAATATTGCCAATGTTTCAAACACCCATCCCCAAACAATGAACAAGAAAAAAATTGGCCATTGAAACCTTTGTTTCAATAAACTCTTTATTACGCCATCTTAACATTGTCAATGTTTTCAAACGCCCATCTTGAAACCAATGAACTTAAAAAATTGGTCATTAAAACTTCAATGTTTACCAAGACTCCATAGTACACTCATGCGCGACTTAAAGATTACCACTGTTTCAAATGCTCATCCCCAAACAATGAACCAAAACAAAATTGAGTATTAAACTTCATTATTTCCGAAAACTCCTAACCACACCCATCCGGGTCTTAAAAATTCACCATATTTCAAATGCCAAAATATCATATCCAAAACCCTTGCCCTCCCTCCCCTCCCCCCCCCCCCCCCCCCCCCTTACAACAAACTCACCTCCTTTCCCTTGTCACCCCACACCGCATTATCAATTCACCCTCCTCATCCTTCCTCAAAGCCACTTCACAGGCCGAAACTGTCTTCTCCTTATCAAAGCAACATCAAGACGTAAAAAATTGTCATTGTTTAAAATGCCCTACCCCAAATAATGAACTTAAACAAAATTGGGCATTTAAACCTCTTTATTACATGAAACTCCTTACTACACCCATCCACAACTTTAACATTGTCAATGTTTCAAATGCCCATCTCCCAACAAATGAACTAAAAAATTGGACATTGAAACTTCTATGTTACCAGAAACCCCTAACTACGTCCAACCGCGACTTAAAGATTACCAATGTTTTAAATGCCCATTCTCAAATAATGAACAAAAACAAAATTAGGTATTGAAACTTCTTTGTTTCCGCCAATGTTTCAAATGCACCCCTCCCAACCCAATGAACCTAAAAAATCGGGCATTGAAACTTTTATGTTACCAGAAACCCCTAACTACTCCCAACTGCGACTTAAAGATTACCAATGTTTCAAATGTCCATTCTCAAACAATGAACAAAAACAAAATTAGGTATTGAAACTTCTTTCTTTCCGCCAATGTTTCAAATGCACACCTCCCAACCAATAAACATAAAAAATTGAGCATTGAAACTTTTATTTTACCGAAAACTCAAACCACGCCCCATCCACAACTTAAAAACAAGCAATGTTTCAAATGCCCATCTTCAAACAATGAACCAAAACAAAATTGGGCATTGAAACTTATTTATTTCCGAAAACTACATATTACCCCCATCTACGACAAATATTTCAAATGCCCATCACCCAATCAATAAACCGAAAAAATTGGGCATTGAAATTTCTATGTTACCGAAAACTCCTAACTACGTCCATCCCCAACTTAAAGAATCTCAATTTTTCAAATTCTCATCCCCAAACAATGAACCAAAAAAAAATTGGGCATTCAAATATTTCTTTCACAAGAAACTCATCCGCAACTTAATGTTTCAATTGACCATCCCCAAGCAGTGAACTTAAGCAAAATTGGACATTGGAACTTCTATCTTACCGAAACTACCTAACTTCGCCCATCATCGACTAAGATTGCCAATGTTCCATTTCCAAACAATGAACTAAAATAAAATTAGACATTGAAACTTCAATGTAACTGGAAACTCGCTATTACGCCCATCTGCGACTTTAAGATTGCCAATGTTTCATATGCCCATTTCCCAATCAATGAACCTAAAAAATTGGACATTGAAACTTCTATGTTTGCGAAAACTCCTAATTAAGCCCATTTGTGACTTAAAGACTACTAATGTTTCAAATGCCCATCTCCAAGCAATGAACCAGAACAAAATTGGACATTAAAACTTATTTGTTTCCAAAAACTCTTTATTACGTCCATCCGTGACTTTAACATGGTCAATGTTTCAAATGCCCATCTCCCAACCAATGAACCTAAAAAATTGGTCATTGAAACTTCTATTTTAACGAAAACTCATTACTATGTCCATCCACAACTTAAAGATTACTTTCAAATGCCCATCCCCAAACACTGAACCAAAACAAAATTGGGCATCAAAATTTCTTTGTTTCCGAAAACTACTTACCTCACCCATCAAAGATTTAAATATTGTCATTCCCAAACAATAAACTAAAATAAAATTAGACATTGAAACTTCAATGTTACCAGAAACTCGTTATTACGCCCATCTGCGACTTTGACATTGCTAGTGTTTCAAATGCCCATCTCCCCAACAATCAACCTAAAAAATTAGGCATTGAAACTTCTATGTTTAACTCCTAATTAAGCTCATCCGTGACTTAAATATTGGCAATGTTTCAAATGCTCATCCCCAAACAATGAACAAGAAAAAAAATTGAAACTCTTTGTTTCAAGAAACTCTTTATTACGCCCATCCGCGACTTTAACATTATCAATGTTTTCAAATGCCCATCTGCAAACCAATGAACCTAAAAAATTGGGCATTAAAACTTCTATTTTTAACAGAAACTCCATAGTATGTCATTCGCGACTTAAAGATTACCATTGCTTCAAATGCTCATCCCCAAAACAATGAGACAAAACAAAATTGAGCATTAAACTTCTTTATTTCCGAAAACTCTTAACCATGCCCATCCGGGTCTTAAAAATTGACCATGTTTCAAATGCCTATCCCAACCAATGTACCTAAAACAAAATTAGGCATTCAAACTTTTATTTTGCAAGAAATTCCTAACTATACTCATCCGCAACTTAAACATTGCAATGTTTCAATTGCCCATGTCCAACTAGTGAACCTATGCAAAATTGGACATTAGAACTTCTATCCTACCGAAAACACCTTATTACGCTCGACTAAAAAATTGACATTATTTTAAATGTTCATCCCTAATAAAAAGCTAAAAGAAAATTGGGCATTTAAACTTTACATTACCGAAAACACATTATTACACCAATACGCGACTATTGACTTTGTCAATGTTAAATGTCCAGCTCCCAACCGACGAACCTAAAAATAGAGTTGAAACTTCTCTGTCACGAGCGCAACTTAAAGATGGCAAATTTTTCAAATGTCCATCCCCGAACAATGAACCAAAACAAATTTGGCATTGAAACTTTTTTGTTTACAGAAACTCCTTATTACACCCACCCTTGAAACTTCTTTGTTCACAGAAACTCCTTATTACACCCACCCGTGACTTTAACATTGCCAATATTTCAAATGCCCAACTCCCAACCGACGAACCTAAAAAATTGAGCATTGAAACTTCCATGCTACCAAAGCAACTTAAAGATTGCCAATTTTTCAAATGCATATCCCCAAACAATGAACCAAAACAAATTTGGCATTGAAACTTCACTGTTTACAGAAACTCCTTATTACACCCACCCATGAATTTAACATTGCCAATATTTCAAATGCCCAACACCCAACCAATGGACCTAAAATTGGGTATTGAAACTTATTTGTTACCAAAAACTCCTTCCTACGCCCATCCGCAACTTAAAGAGTGTCAATTTTTCAAATGCACATCCCCAACAATGGACCAAAAAAATTGGGCATTGCAACATTTTTCTTTTCGAAAACTCCTAACCACGCCCATCCAAGACTTACAAATTGACAATGTTCAAATAGTCATCTGGGACTTAAAAATTGACAATGTTTCAAATGCCCATCCCAACCAATGTACCAAAAACAAAATTGGGAATTCAAACTTTTATTTTGCAAAAAACTCCTTAATACACTTGTACGCAACTCAAACATTGCCTATGTTTCAATTACCCCATCCCAAACCAGTGAACCTAAGCAAAATTGGGCATTGGAAATTCTGTCCCACCGGACACAACTTACAACGCCCATCAGCGACTTAAAATTGTCATTGTTTTAGATGCCCTACCCCAAATAATAAAACCTAAACAAAATTGGGCATTTAAAACTCAAAGTTACCAGAAACTTCTTACGACACGCATCCGCAACTTTAACATTTTCAATGTTTCAAATGCCCATCTCCCTACCAATGAACTCAAAAAATTGGGCTTATGTCACCGCAAATACTAACTACGCCCACCAGCGACTTAAAGATTGCCAATGTTTCAAATGACCATTCTGAAACAATGAACAAAAACAAAATTAGATATATTGAAACTTCTTCGTTTCCGCCAATGTTTCAAATGCATACCTCCCAACCAATGAATCTAAAAAATTGGGCATTGAAACATTTATGTTACCGGAAACTTATAACTACGCCCATCCATGACATAAAGATATGCAATGTTTCAAATGTCCATCCTCAAATAATGAACCAAAGCAAACTTGGGGCGTAAAAACTTCTTTGTTTCTAAAACTACTTATTACGCCCATCCACAACTTTTAACATTGCCAATATTTCATATACCCATTACCCAAACAATAAACCTAAAAATTGGGCATTGGAACTTTTATGTTACCGGAAACTCCTAACTAAGTCCATTCACAACTTAAAGAATCGTAATGTTTCAAATTCGCATCCCCAAACAATGAACCAAAACAAAATTGGGCATTAAAATTTTTATTTTATAAGAAACTCTTACTACACTCATCCGCAACTTAAACATTGCCAATGTTTCAATTGCCCATCCTCAATCAGTGACCTTAAGCAAAATTGGGTATTGGAACTTCTATCTTACCGAAAAATCCTAACGATGCCCATCAGCGACTTAAATATTGCCAATGTTTCAAATGTCTATTCTGAAACAATAAACCAAAACAAAATTAGACATTAAAACTTCAATCTTATCGGAACTCGTTATTACACCAATCTGCAATTACCAATGTTTCAAATGCACATCTCCCTACCAATGAACCTAAAAAATTGGGCATTGAAACTTATATGTTTTCAGAAACTCCTAACTACGCTCATCCGTGGCTTAAAGATTGCAAATGTTTCAAATGTCCATCCCAAACAATGAACCAGAACAAAATTGGGCATTGAAACTTATTTGTTTTCAGAAAGTCTTTATTACGCTCATCTGCGACTTTAACATTGTCAATGTTTCAAATGTCATCTCCCAACCAATGAACCTAAAAAATTGGACATTGGAACTTCCATTTTAACTGAAACTCCTTATTATGTCCATCCGCGACTTCAAGATTACCACTGTTTCAAATGCCCATTCCCAAACAATGAAACCAAAACAAAATTAGACATTGAAACTTCTTTTTTCCAAAAACTCCTTACATCACTCATCCAGTACTTAAATATTGCCAATGTTTCAAATGCCCATTCCCAAACAATGTACTATAACAAAATTAGACATTGATACGCCCATCTGCGACTTTAACATACCAATGTTTCAAATGCCCATCTCTCAACCAATGAACCTAAAAAGTTGGGCATTGAAACTACTACGTTTTCGGGAACTCCTAACTACACTCATCCGTGACTTAAAGATTGCCAATGCTTCAAATGTCCATCCCCAAACAATGATCCAGAACAAAATTGGGCATTGAAACATATTTGTTTCCAAAAACTTTTTATTACGCACATCCGCAACTTTAACATTGTCAATGTTTCAAAAGCCCATCTCCCAATAAATGAACCTAAAATATTAGACATTGAAACTTCTATTTTAACGGAAACTTCTTACTACGCACATCCGCAACTTAAAGATTACCACTGTTTTAAATGCCGATCCCTAAACAATAAACCAAAATAAAATCGGACATTGAAACTTCTTTTTTTTTTCCAGAAACTCTTTACCTAACCCATCCAGGACTTAAATATTGTAAATGTTTCAAATGTCCATCTCCCAACCAAGGAACCTAAAAAATTGGGGATTGAAACTTCTATTTTAACGGAAACTCCTTACTACGTCCATCCGCGACTTCAAGATTACCACTGCTTCAAATGCCCATACCCAAACAATGAACCAAAACAAAATTAGACATTGAAACTTCTATTTTTCCGGAAACTCCTTACCTCACCCATCCAGAACTTAAAGTATTGCCAATATTTCAAATGCCCATTCCCAAACAATGTACTGTAACAAAATTAGACATTGAAACTTCAATTTTACCGGAAACTCGTTATTACGCCCATCTGTGGCTTTAACATTACCAATGTTTCAAATGCTCATCTCTCAACCAATGAACCTAAAAAATTGGGTATTGAAACTTCTATATTTTCAGAAACTCCCAACTACGCTCATCCGTGACTTAAAGATGCCAATGTTTCAAACAATGATATAGAACAAAATTGAACATTGAAACTTATTTGTTTCCAAAAACTCTTTATTACGCACATCCGTGACTTTAGCATTGTCAATGTTTCAAAAGCCCATCTCCCAATAAATGAACCTAAAAAATTGGGCATTGAAACTTCTATTTTAACGGAAACTCCTTACAATGCACATCCGCAACTTAAAGATTACCACTGTTTTAAATGCCCATCCCCAAACAATAAAACAAAATAAAATCGGACATTGAAACTTCTTTTTTTCTAGAAACTCTTTACCTAACCCATCCAGGACTTACATATTGTAAATGTTTCAAATGTCCATCTCCCAACCGAGGGACCTAAAAAATTGGCATTGAAACTTTTATTTTAACAAAAACTCCTTAATACGTTCATCCGCGACTTCAAGATTACCATTGTTTCAAATGCCCATTCCCAAACAATGAACCAAAACAAAATTGGACATTGAAACTTCTTTTTTTTTGGTAACTCTTTACATCACCAATGCAGGACTTAAATATTGCAAGTGTTTCAAATGCCCATCCCAAACAATGTACTATAACAAAATTAGACATTGAAACTTCAATCTTACTGGAAACTCGTTATTACGCCCATCTGTAACATTAACATTACCACTGTTTCAAATGCCCATCTCTCAACCAATGAACCTAAAAAATTGGGCATTGAAACTTCTATGTTTTCGAAAACTCCTAACTACGCTCATTCGTTACTTAAAGATTGCCAATGTTTCAAATGTCCATCCCCAAACAATGATCCAGAACAAAATTGGGCATTGAAACTTATTTGTTTTCAAAAACTCTTTATTACGCCCATCTGCGACTTTAACATTGTCAATGTTTCAAAAGCCCATCTCCCAATAAATGAACCTAAAAAATTCGGCAATGAAACTTCTATTTTAACTCCTTAAAGATTACCACTGTTTTAAATGTCCATTCTCAAACAATGAACCAAAATAAAATTGGGCATTGAAACTTCTTTTTTACATGAAACTCCTTACCTCACCCATCCAAGACTTAAATATTGCCAATGTTTCAATCGCCCATCCCCAACCAAAGAACATAACAAAACTAGAAATTGAATCTTCTCTTTTACAAGAAACTCCTTCCTATGCCCATTGGAGACTTAAAATTTGACAATATTCCAAATGTCCATCCCAACCAATGAAGCTAAAACAAAATTGGGCATTCAAATTTCAGAGCCTTATGAAAAAAGTCAAAGTTATAAAAGAAAAGGAAGAAAATTTAGTACAAAAAGAGTTTTTAAGAAAGAGTTTTTTATGAATAAGTTGTGAGTTTTTAAGAAGAAAAATGAGAGGAGAAAACGAAGAGTCTTACAATTAGGGGTCTGTGTATTGTATAAAAGAAATTGAATTTTCTCAAAATATTCATTAGATAGAAGAATTGTTAATTTGATCAATTTTTGAGCAAAAATGATGAAATAGTAGGCTAAGGCCGAAAATAGTCTATGGGCTTTTCCACCAATAATCGATGTAAATCCATGACTTTTGGGCCCTAAAATCTTAGATTCACATGGATATTGGGTGGAAAACTCATGGACATATGTATATTGAACCTTAGCTTGTTATTTCATAAACTTTAGCTTGAAAACTCATCAAAATAACAATTTTTAAACTAATGAATTTTTTCAAAAAATTCATTTTTTTTATTTGAACATGGGGTGCTTCTTTTTATTAATATATTAATAGTTAAAAAAATAAAATATATGAACCGGCATTTAATAGATGTGGCTACATCAACAGATGGGTGTTTTTAGAAGAAAAAATACCATTAAGAAAAAATATGAGAGTTTTTCAAAAAAAAATGAGATATCAATAAAACAAGAGTTGTAAAAAGAAAATGTGAGTTCTTTAAAAGAAAAGAAGAGTTTTCATAAAAAATGAGAGTTTTAATAAGAAAACGAGAGTATTCACCCCTCCTCTCCAATAAGAAAAAATAGTCACTTAGAAGAAAAGAAAAGTAGGTGTTTAGTTAGGAGAAGAGATTTTTTTGGATCAAGTGGATAATTTCTAAAATCAAAAGTTTAGTCAAAAAAAAAAAATGACAGTCGTTTTTTTTTCAAAAGAAAATAAGATTTTTTAGAAGAAAATGCAACTTCTTAGTATGACAAATAAATTATGAGGCAAATAGGCATTTTTTATAAAAAAAGACAACATTAAGAAAAAATCATAGAGCTTCAGTAAGAAAGAAAAGTCTTTGTTGATGAGAAGAAGAGTTTTAAAAATAAGATGAGAGAGCATTTAGTCGAAAATGACAGAATTTTTTGAAAGAAAAGAAGTCTCTTAATAAGAAAACAACGGCATCAAAAACTTTTTTAATTCCAAAAACTACTTATTACGCCCATACACGACTTTAACATTGTCAATATTTCAAATGTCCATCACCCAACAAATAAATTGGGCATTGAAACTTTAATGTTATCAGAAACTCCTAACTTCGTCCATCAGCAACTTAAAGAATTGCAATGTTTCAAATTCCCATCACCAAACAATGAACCAAAAAAAAACTGGGCATTCAAAAAAAAAAATCATTTACAAGAAACACTTACTACACTCATCCGCAACTTAAACATTTCCAATGTTTCAATTGTCCATCCCCAACCAGTGAACTTAAGCAAAATTGGACATTGGAACTTCAATTTTACCGAAAACTCCTAACTACATCCATCAGCGACTTAAATATTGCCAATGTTTCAAATGCTCATTCCCAAACATTGAATCAAAACAAAATTAGAAATTGAAACTTCAATGTTACCGGAAACTCGTTATTACGCTTATCTGCGACTTTAACATTGCCGATGTTTCAAATGTTCATCTCCCAACCAATGAACTTAAAAAATTAGATATTGAAACTTCTATGTTTGCAGAAACTCTTAACTACGCCCATCTGTGACTTAAAGATTGCAAATGATTCAAATGCCCATCCCCAAACAATGAACCAGAACAAAGTTGGGCATTGAAACTTATTTGTTTCCAGAAACTCATTATTACATCCATCCGCGACTTTAACATGCTCAATGTTTCAAATGCCCATCTCGCAACCAATGAACCTAAAAAATTGGGCATTGAAACTTCTATTTTAACGAAAACTCCTTACTACGTCCATCCGCAACTTCAAGATTACCATTGTTTCAAATGTCCATCCCCAAACACTGAACCAAAACAAAATTAGGCATTGAAACTTCTTTGTATTCGAAAAATCCTTACCTCACCCATCCAGGAGTTCAATATTGCCAATGTTTCAATCGCCCATCCCCAACAAGTGAACCGAAGTAAAATTGGGCATTGGAACTTCTATCCTACCGAAAACAGCTTACTACGCCCATCAACGACTTAAATATTGTCATTGTTTTAAATGTCCAACCCCAACCAATAAACCTAAACAAAATTGGGCAATGAAACCTCTACGTTACCAGAAATCCTTACTACGCCCATCCGCGACTTTAACATTGCTAATGTTTCAAATGCCCATCCCCTAACAAATGAACCTAAAAAGTTGGGCATTGAAACTTATATGTTACCGAAAACTCCTTCATGCACTCAACCACAACTCAAACTTTGCAATTGTTTTAAATACATATCCTCAACCAATGAACCTAAACAAAAATGGGCATTGAAAGTTCTATGTTATCGTAAACTCTTTACTACGCCTACTCGCGACTTAAACATTGTCAATATTTCAAACGCCCATCTCAACCAATGATCCTAAAACCAAATTGGGCATTGAAACTTTTATGTTACTGAAACTCCATGCTACGCCCATCTGCGACTTAAACATTGTCAATGTGACAAATGTCAATCTCCAACCAATGAACCAAAATTAAATTCGACATTGAAACTTATATATTACCGGAAACTCCTTATTACGCTCATCCGCGACTTAAACATTGCAAATGTTTCAAATGTCCATCCCCAACGAATGAACCTTAACAAAATTAGGCATTGAAACTTCAAGGCTAGTGAAAACTACTTACTACACTCATCCGTGACTTAAATATTGCAAATGTTTTAAATGCCCATGCCCAACAAATGAACCTAAACAAAATTGGGCATCAAAACTTCTATCTTACCAGAAAACTCCTTATGATGCTCATCCGCGGCTTAAACATTGCAAATGTTTTAAATGCTCATTCCCAACCAATGAACCTAAACAAAATTGGACATAATAACTTATATATTACCATAAATTCTTTATTGCGCCCATCCGCGGCTTAAACATTGCATATGTTTCAAATGCCCATCCCCAACCAATGAACCTAAACAAAATTGACCATTGAAATTTCTATGCAACCATAAACTCTTTATTGCACCCATCAGTGGCTTAAACATTATCAATGTTTCAAATACCCATATCGATATCATAAGTAATTAAGGGAATCATTGTCATCATTGAGGCTCTAGCCCTTTTATTGTTGGGTTTTGACGACTACAAAAACCACCACGGCTCCACCACCATCATCATCAAGTGCCACTTTCTCATCTAAATCATAACTTTTTGAGTTCTACCCTTCTATTTCACCCTATCATAAACCACATCCTTTGTCACTCCACAATCTAAGATTTCCTTGTTATCCCTTCCCTCCATGATTTTAATAGCCTCTCTCTCTTCCTTGTGTATTCTACATCTAGCTTCTCAACCATTTGAATTTGAGGAAATTTGGCCTTCTGTATATGTTACCAAACCACCTTAAGTACCTTTTCTTCTATTGAGGCTACTTTCTAGTCTCCTTAATTGGTCATTTCTAATTCTATCTTTTAAGGTTACCCTACAGATCTGTCTTAGCATACATGTCTCCATAATTGTAGCTTTGTTTGCTTTAACTTTTCTTCATCAATCAGCATTTTGCTCCATACATCAACATTGGTCTCATAATGGTCTTATAAAAATCTTCATTTTAATCAACAACACTTCTGTTATACAATATCCAACTAGTTCTGGCCCATCCCATTCTTATCCTACCAATAATGTAACTTTGTTTGCTTTTAACTTTTCTTCATCAGTCAACATTTTGCTCCATACATAAACATTGGTCTCATAATGGTCTTAGGAAATCTTCCTTTTAATCAACAAGGAACACTTCTGTTATACAATATCCTACTAGTTCTAGCTCATCCCATTCTTATCCTACTTCAGATAAGATATCATTGTATGTCAAGACCCACAAAAAAATGGCTCAATTCAGTGTTCAACCAGGCCATTGAAGAAATGGATGACTATATTATTGGATGATAGAGAGGATTGGATGGTCTAACTGTAAACCATAAGGATGTGATTCACCGTGATTTTCAATGTATTCTACTAGTAGAGAAAATAAATAAAAAGGCTACTCCTTTCTCTAAATAAAATTAGAAACCATGATTTTTTTTTCCTTTGCAATTAGGCAATGCCCAGGCCAAATTTCTCACAGGTTAAACCTTAGGAAACCAAATCGCCTGAACAGACAGATATCTAAAAAGGGGGAAAATGATTTATTCTCTTATGGTAATACCTGGACATTATGATCCTTCCAGGAAGACATCTTCCTTCAATTCAAAGCTCTAATTCTTCAACTTTATTTACCACTTCGTTCTTTATTTTATGTTTTTAGTTTGGCTTAGAGATTCAACTAAACATGGGTTGGTTTGACCTAAGCATACAAGAAAAAAAAATTGAGTTTGAGTTGATATAAACTTAGGTCACGCTCAATTTTGGAGTTAAGATATCAAGTCTAAATTTGAATTCAAGTATGATTAAACACAATAAATAAAAGTTTGAATTTGAACCGAAAGCCATTGAGCCACAGTTTGTAAAATATAATACTTTAATAATGTATAAATATGAAACTTATATAATAACAATTAACAATAACAAAATCGTTAATACGTATGGAGAGAGAGTAAGGAAATTACAATGACGATGGTAATACTCGTGCATTTCTAGGTCAAATTGCGCCCGTAGTTTGTTGATCTTTGCGTCCCCTCCAAGTCAGTCAGTCCGCTGCTCCCAAGTCCCAGCCATGACGTTCTGCGCCCCCACTCACCTCCTTTCCCCCTGTCACCCCACGCCACATTATCAATTCCTCCTCTTCCTAAAACCCCCTTCCCAAGCCCACTCTCTCTTTGTCTCATCTCTCTCCCCCTTCTCAAAGCAACCTCAAAACTGATTCACAAAATACCATATCCAAAACCCTTGCCATCTCCGCCCCCACTCACCTCCTTTCCCCTGTCACCCCACTCCGCATTATCAATTCCCCCTCCTCCTCTTCCTCAAACCCCCATCCCGGGCCCAATCTCTCTTCTCCTTAGCCGATTCGCCAATGTCTCGTGATCCTCTTTCTCCGAATCCAACGGCTTGAACCCTAAATCTGTTGCGAAAGGCACTCGCCGAGAATGTAGTCATCCTTTCCTTTCTTGCTTCCTTTCCGATCGAAAGAAGAAGAAAAGGGGAAAAACTGGGTTTGAGAGAGAAGTTCCTTTCCGATCGAAAGAAGAAGAAAATAGGAAAAAACTGGGTTTGAGAGAGAAATTCCTTTCTGATCGAAAGAAGAAGAGAAAATAGGAAAAAACTGGGTTTGAGAGAGAATTTCCTTTCCGATCGAAAGAAGAAGAAAAGGGAAAAAACTGGGTTTGAGAGAGAAATTCCTTTTTGAAAGAAAGAAAATCGAAAAAGGAAAGAAACTGGGTATGAGAGAGAAATGCAGACAGCTGGGGCTGACACTGGGATTCAAAAATGTTATATGGGATGAGACAGCTGGACGCAGACAGTGAGACAGATGGGCAGAGTTTTTGAAATCGGACGGTGGAGAAAGACTGTACATAAACTGTCGGTTAAAATTATCGGAGTATCTTTTTATTCTTTAATTTTGCTACTGATTTTTTTTATTTTTTTCTATGTTAATTTGGGCGGACCATGCTTGATGGAGAAATTACTCATTCACAATTAGACTCTCGTCCCCACATATTATAATATTTTAATTTCAATTTACGTAGTCGTGCCAAATTTGAATTAGCCTCTTATATATATCTACATTGATTAAATTAAATTTAAATTATAAAAAAAATATTATATCTTTTAAAATTATCTTACTAATTTTATTTAAATATATTTTCTCTCATATAAAAACATGTTTATTTCAAATAGACCCATCAAAATAGGTCTCGTGGGACCCATAGTAGAGTCCATGAGGAATCTCCCGTCAACTAGTTATTTCTTTCAAAATAGTTACCAGTAAACTCCAACATCCCTACCTTATTAAAAGCAGTTTGTTTTTCATTTTTTGGAGTTAACATTAACAATTGTTTTATAAATTTTAAGATTATACATTTCGAGCAATGACAAGTCTAATTTATGCATAGTCATGAAATCATTATTCTTTTTATATATTGGATTTATGAGATTGAACAATAGAATTTTTTTAGAATATATATAAAATTATTATATCAATATATACTTTAATTAAAGAATTTAATAAAAATATTGTATAAGAATATTTATTCACCTTAACATAAAAAAAAGTTGATATAATATTAATATTGGTGAGGAATGGAAGGATTACGGGGTCAAGCGTAGGGGCATTTAGTGGGGTTGGAGGGCCAACCTGTATTCCATCTTTCATCCCTATCCTTATGTATGAATTCATATTTCTAATGAAGAATAAATTGATTTGCATTGTATTTAATCCAAGCATAATCTTGTGTTGTCCATTTCTATTTTTTATTAAAAAAATTATAATTAAAGTATTTAGGTTTCTTAGATCATTTGACTAATCTTTAAGGAAAATATACAAATCTCTCTATTTATACACACCGAATAACTCTACGAAGAGAAGCATATTGAGGTAGAGTGGGAATCTAATTCAAGACTTCCACTTCCCTTTTTTTTAAAAAATAGTATCCCTAGTTGCTAAAAATTTAGATTGTATTCATCTTTAAATTCTTAAAGTAGTAAGCACAATGCAGTAATCAGTGTCGGCCCTGGCTATAGGTGAAGTAGGCCACCGCTTGAGCCCCAAAAAATAAGTCCAAAAAATTAAAAAATTAAAGAGGGATACTAATTGCAATCGCACTCATAGTAATGCATGGTTATTAATTCTGCTCAGCAACGGTGCAAGTAAAAAATAAATCTCTACAAACGCGCGATACAAAAATAATTAGCGTCGAGTCAAAGATCATCAACGTTTGAGGTTCAATAGGTTTCAAGGATTTCTTGGGTGGGTTGGATTAAGCGGAAAAAAAATGAAAACCCAAGACTCAATCCTGAATATTTTAAATGACATATAACGTTTTATATATAATTCCGTTAAGATATTTTATAAATTTTAGTTTTCTCTTCCATACAATTATATAAAGATATTTTTATTTATATCATTTTGAGTTGGCATGTTGAGTTGATATGCTGAAAAAATATTATAATTACAATTCAGTGTGAAATTGGTAATATATGTTGCCTATGATTATTGATCATATGATGGGTGATGCTATGGGATGTTTTTTTTTTTTTTTAATGAAGGAAGGTGTTTAGGCATTTCACCGAGATTTTACGAGACCAATCTTTCGGAGACATGTGTACACATCCCTGCCATGTGTAGTTGAATTTTTATGAAATCAATGAAAATATAAAAAATAAAAAATACACTAGGTCGTGTGACATAATAGTCCTGATATTAAGCAAGTTTATTTAAATTCAGACTTATCTCTGGCCTTGGGCTTTTTGTCGGGCTCAGACCTGCGCTGGGGCTTGGCAAAGTATAGGCTCGGCCCGAGCCCGGCCCCTTGCCTAGGTGGAATTCATAGTTCCATTCTACCTCCTTTTGACTTCGTTCTCCCAGTTAAAATGGAACCCTACTGTGGTGTTGTACACTCTTAATTTTTATTTATTTTTAATGATAGGTTACATTGGAAAGCCCAAAAAATGTACATAATAGACCCACAGCCCGGGCCCAGGCAAAAGAACAAAAAAATACAGGCCCAGAAGAGGCCAGCAAAAAAATACCTTTATTTCCACTTTCTCCTTGCTTGACTCAGCCCTATTAACTCGTCGAAAAGCATTTCATGCGTGCATTCAGCAACTTCCTTCGGTTTGTAATCCCCATTTTTCAGAATTCAAATTCTTTACACACTTTTTCTTTCATGAATGGGTAATAGGCAAATTTTAAATTATTTCCTACTATTTAGTTCCAATATTTAATTGGATAAAATAGAAAAATATGTCACTCTTGCCAGTAATAAGTTAAAATACACAATCACCATATCATTATAGTTTATAGTACATGAAACATTTTCTTAGTGGTAACTCATGAACAGTCTTGATAAGCCAGCTTTGGTCTAATGACCTTGTTATAAATGAGATACAACTGAACACCAAACTGGGTATTAGAAGATTATCTTCTCTTAACACCAAGTGTTTACGTACTAATTGCAGTATTATACTTGGTGGCCACAAGAAGAAGATCAACTTTCTTGTGTGTAGCAATACCAGGTGCTTCACTCATGTCCAAGTCCTCCTTGTTCGTTCCAAAAGGCAGTTCCCAATCGAAGAGATACAGTAGATTTGCCATTGCAAGCTCCACAGTTGCAGTGGCAAAATACATTCCCGGGCAAATCCGTCTTCCGGCGCCGAACGGCAGGAGTTCAAAGTGTTGTCCTTTGTAATCAATCTCACTATCTATGAATCTCTCAGGCATGAACTCACTAGGGTTTTTCCAACTTTCAGAATCGTGGCCTATCGCGGCTGCATTGACAAAGACCATGGTTTGGGGGGGAATGTCAAACCCATCCAACTCACAATGTCGAATGGTTTCATGTGCCACTAGCAAAGGAGCTACAGGGTGCAATCTGAATATTTCTTTCAACACCAATTTTAAGTAGTGGAGTTTTGGAATGTCACTTTCTTCTACCTTCTTCTTACTTCCAATCACAGTTCTAACTTCATCTTGTGCCTTCTTTAACACTCTCGGGTTCCTTACAAGCTCTGTCATTCCCCATGTCAAAGTTGCAGCTCCAGTATCCGTTCCACCAACTAATATATTCTGCAATAAAATATATGTAAGAATAAGTTGACTTTTAAACTCAAATTTGGTCCACGTGGATCTTATCATGTCGGCTTTTCAACCTGAACGGGTTCAATTCTTCACTAAGTCTCAAATGGGCGGGCTCAAGCTTGATTTTTACCAAAGTAGATAGGCTAAGACTTTAGCCTTACAAAGCCCAACATGTTTTGGGCCGTAGAGCATAGTTTGACATGTAACCAAACACCTCTAACCAAAAGTGCTCTTTTTATAGAACAAAATTAAACTTGAGTTTATAGCCTCAAGCTTATGGGTATTTAATTTTTTAATATTTTTTAATTTTAAAGTAAGTTGAAATTCTAAATGGGTAATCCGAAATCTAACCTGATCTCGAAATAGACTCAAATGAACTAATTCTTTAATAAATGAATAAGTAATGATTTGAGAGTAATTGATCCAAATCTAATTAAGAGATTGTCCAAAAAAAGGTTTTGTAATAAAGAAAGGCAAGTCATGTAAATTTATACCATGAGAACTCCCTTGATGTGATCTCTGGTGAGACCATGATCCTTCTGAGCTTGAATCAAGACATCCACAAAGTCTTCATGCTCGAGTTTGGGCCTCTTTGGGTCCAAGTGCTCATCAATAACCTGATCATAGAACGCATCCAAGTCGAAGAAATTCTTCTCCAATCGAGCATGTTGTCCATTGATCTTATCAATCCAACCCAACCATGGCAAGTAATCGGCGAAGAAAAAGGCTACAAACAATGCTTGAGTCTCCTCAAACACCTTATTGAAATCACTCTCCTCACTTCCTCCTCCAATGTATCGTTTACCAAAAGCAGCCGTACAAACGATATTGCTTGTTAAGGCAATGAGCATGTGGCTGAGATTGACAGGTTTTGAAGAACAAGATTTATGAATGGATGATATCATCTGGGCAACCTCTTCCTCCCTAATGAATCCAAATGATTGGATCATCTTCACATTAAAGAGCTTGACGATGCAGACCTTTCGCATCTCTCTCCAATACTCTCCATAGGGTGCAAAAGCAATGTCCTTCAAATCGTAAGAGAGTCTTCTATGAGAAACAAAGGGAGGCCTGCTGCAAAAATCACTATCTTTATGTTTCAAAACTTCTTTTGCAAATTTGGCAGAAGATACAACAAGAGTTGGTCTTCCACCAAGCTTTAGGTGTATGAGAGGGCCATATATTTTGGAGAGTGATTCTAAGACCTGATGTGTAGTTATACCAATCTGGTGCAGGTTCCCAAGGATGGGAAGTTGGGAGGGACCAGGAGGTAGATTTAGGGGTGTTGATCTCTTAGACTTCATCTTGCTTAGTAGCAACAAAGACAGAAGAAAAAGAACTATTGACGGAAAAGAGAGCCATGACAGAAGAGTGAAGAGAACCATGGTAGAGAGTAGGAGATGAGGAGATGGAGAATTAGTGTGAAGCTGATCCCTCTTAAATAGGAGACCTTATGCTTGGACACAGTTAGGGATGAAACTTGGTTGGGTTTTAATCTGACCCACGTGATCCGACTTGATAAATCAATGGATTTGAGTTATGTTTATGTATATCTTGGATTGGGTTGGGTCTGATTGGGAAACAATAATCCGCAAGAAATTCGAGTCGGGTTGAATTGAGAAATTTAAAAGCAACTTGACTCGACTTAACCCGATCTATAATATATATATTATAGAGTGTATTTGGTTTACATATTTTACTTATATACACTCTATAATATATATATATAAAGATAGATCTTAGTTGTTCGTCGATTTTAACTTTCTACATATCTTATTTGTCTTTGAATTATCAAAAATACTCTTGAAGACATCTATCTAAATGACCTCCATTTTTAATTTCAAATATTTATTATTAAATAATTAAAATGAATCTTAAGATAAAATATTAAAATAATGAAATAAATTTTAAATTTTGCAGACAAAATATGCTGGTGATAAATGTAACATCTCTAAATAATAAAACCTGCCCTCGAACATAACTCGTTAGGGAAAGGAAGTTGATACGGGTCGTTTATGTATTGGATTGATCTTTTTGTTTTATCTGTTGACTATTGAAATTGTTACTTACTTACGTGTGAAGTGATTTGGCCATTGGAGATTCAAAATTAGGTTTTTTATAAAAATTAATTGAGCAGTTCTGTAATTGTCAAAATAGTAATATTTTAGGAAGGCTAACTCTACTCTTCACATCTTTTGAGGCTTTCAAATAATTAATTGGGGTAGAGAGAAGTGTGTCGATGGAAATATTCAAAATAATTTTTCTATCCAATTCTCATACTTTTGTAAAATTAATTATGAAAATGAACAAAAATCAAATTTTCAATATTCAAATTATAAGATAGAATCATCATCAAATGAAGATTAATTTTACACACCCTTTATAATCTTCTACATATTTCAATTAGAGATGCATGACTTAATTAAAATTTTATTTTCTAATTTTTTGAATTTATATGTATGAAATCGTGAGAAATCCAATGTAAAAATCCAACAAGTGATATCTACTTTATTTAAGACACACTAAATGAAGACATGAGACGCGAACCTAAGATATCCCACTTCTTAAAATAGGAGTTTACCACTTAAACTGTACACATGTGGACAAAATTTTTATATTTAGTTTATTGGACAAGTGGATCCTTCTTGGATAGACTGATACGTCAATTGAGGGGGCAGGACGAAATTTTTATATTTAGTTTATTGGGCAAGTGGATCCTTCTTGGACAGACTGACACATCAACAAAAGATTTAAAGTTAATAATTCCAAGAACCCAATCCTGACCAAGCCTTGTTCATCCTTATTTTATAGATGCACTGTATCTTATAGTTACTCATAGTATAAAAATGCATCTAACTTTATTGGATGTGTCTGGTAAGGTTTAGACAAAACAATGGCCTTGAAGATGTCAATTTTAAATCTCTCAGTGATAGGTAATTGATAGGTACTCTTTGTTTTGAACGTCCGATGCACAGTTGATTTATAAATATAATTTGTCAAATTTAAATATAAAAAATTAATTTTAAATTCATATAATAAATCATTTAATGATAAAAATTGATAATATTTTCTTCTTCTTCTTCTTTTTTTAATTCCGACCATACATAAAGTAGGTCATTTATTTCAAATTTAATAAATCAAATAAATCACTATGTACATCATGATCAGCCGAACTTAACCCGAACGTATGAATCTCAACATCTGGCCCAAGCCCAAGCCCAAGCCCAAGCCCAATGCTTACTAAACAAACATATTTTCCATTTTTACTGTTGCATGACTATTCATGCTTTTATAATTAATTATATTGGTATTTTTTAAGCATCTTCTACGTGAATGGAGTGTGGACGAACGTTCAATCAGGTGCCACAGGCTCACCTAAACATGTGACTTCCACTACTGTGAGCCGCACAAGATCGGAAGTAAGATCGCACGTGTGCAATTTCGTCATGGCTCATATAATAAATTAATATGAAGTTCCAATGGATTTGTTAATCCTTTAATAGAGGGAGACCTTGTTGGACACTGATACATCAGCTGAGATTTTACAATGATCTTCTCGAAAGCCTTGTTTTTGTATTAATCTTAACCGGGTCTTCCCAATCTTTATTTAAATGATACATTTTTTTTTCATCGGGTCCGGGTGGAGACCAAAGGTCTTGAACGACGGATTCAATAGAACAACTCAAGAGATAAACAAGTATCGTTAATTTCTTCATCCTTGTTCCAAACTCGAACTACCATTTGTACAAATAAGAATATCATTTCTTACATGATTTCTTCTTTGGCCAACGATCTTTATACGGACATTTTGTTTATATAGACACGGATTTTATCGTGATTTCCAATTTGCCCTTCACCTGTCGTACTGAAGAAAAAAAAATGTTAAAATTCACATGAACAGTAAAAATCAACCCATCGAAATTTTATTATTCATGCATAGGGTAAAATCGAGAATACACTAAAACTCATGTCGCTGAACACAAAATGTCCGTGGGAAGATCGCTGGCCTTCTTCTTTATGTAAATAGATATAGAATCTATGAGACAATTAGTTAAAAACACATTTTTTTGCAACAACCCTTCCTATTTGATAGAAAAGGATCCCATGATCGTAAACCGATGTTACTTGAGATCGCAAATTCTAAGTTTGTCTACGAAGAGCTGATCTAATTATATTAGTGTCTATAATTGATTTTTTTTCTCTGTAATACTAATTGATAGGGCTTATTTGTAAATGCTACACGATCTCGTGCATTGAAACCTATGGATATGGACCTGATTCCGTATTATTATATGGCCGCCCATTTAGACACCAGACACCAGTTTTCGGATTTTGAGGGGAAATTACCATTTTGCCCTCCCACATTTTATCATTGGAACGATTTTTCAGTTCTTTCGATTCCACTGCACAATCGAATCGTTTGAAGGATCTTATCATCCTTTGAGCGAATGAAGGTATGCAGCTACAATGTAATTCTTTAAAAATTTTAAACAGTAAAATGTCTTTTAAAATTTTAAAGTTATTTTTTAAGCACCAAAATTTTTCAAATTAAATATCTAAACTAATTACGATAATCTTATAGAAATACTTTAAAACTTTAAGGTCGTTTGACATTCCCAAATACTTAAAACACAGTGTTTTACAAATAAAGATATCCCTCAGCTGTGTCGAAAATATACTTAGGAGTGTCAAAAGACCTTAAAGTCTTAAAGTATTTTTATCAGGTTATCGTAATTAGTCCGGATATTCAATTTGAGAAATATTAGAAATACACAGTGTTTAAAAAATAACTGTCTATGTTTTAAAGAATATTTTATTATAGCATTGTCAACATAGATAGTTATTTGTTAAGCACTATATATTTCTAAAATTTCTCAAATTGAATATCCGGACTAATTACGATAACTTGATAAAAATACTTTAAGACTTTAAGGTCTTTTGATACTTCCAAATGTATTTTCGACATACCTTTGGGATACCCTTATTTATAAAACACTGTATTTTAAGCATTTGGAAGTGTCAAAAGACCTTAAAGTGTTAAAGTATTTTTATCATGTTATCATAATTAATTCGGATATTCAATTTGAGAAATTTTGAAAATACACAGTGCTTAACAAATAACTGTTTATGTTGACGATGCTATAATAAAATATTCTTTAAAATATAGACAGTTATTTTTAAGCACTGTGTATTTCTAATATTTCTCAAATTGAATATTCGGACTAATTACGATAACCTGATAAAAATATTTTAAAACTTCAAGGTCTTTTGACACTTCCAAATGTGTTTTCGGTATAGCCTAGGGATACCCTTATTTGTAAAACACTATATTTTAAGCATTTGAAAGTGTCAAAAGACCTTTAAGTGTTAAAATATTTTTATCATGTTATCGTAATTAGTCCGAATATTCAATTTGAGAAATTTTATAAATACATAGTACTTAAAAAATAATTTAAAAATTTTAAATTAAATTTTCTTATTTATTACTGTAACATTCTACGGTCATAAGGACCAAACTGATCATTCTAATGATTAGAATCATTCGAAAAATGAACTGTAGATGATCCTTAGAATAATTAGAATCAAGGTATCCTTTCAAGGATCCTTCGAAGGATTTTGAAAATAAGACTTTAAGGTATTTTTTGAAGGATCTCGAAAATGATCGACAGAATTCTTTGAACAATTTTTAGTGGGAGGACCGGTGACAAAAAAATTCTTGTGTATAAATGGGTGGCCTATTATATTTGATAGTTACTTTTTATTTTATCTTATACTCTATTACTCTCTTTTCCCCACAAGTAGGAATTATCCACACGGCACAGTAGGAATTATCCACACGGCACACCGTTGGCTCTTTCCCCATCATCAGCACAGTGATTAAAACCTTTCATGACTTTTTTCCAGCTATCGTTTGTTTATTCTTAAAATTTGAGAATTTCTACCTTAATAAAGTATTACTTGTAAATACCCAATGAGAATTTTTATAAAATTTAAATATGGGGTTAAAATATGGGGCTATATCAGAAATTAATATGTAAATTAAAAAATTTCACTATATTAACCGTGGTACATGAGCAGTTGAGTACTAGAATCTGAATTCTCATCTTCTCTTTTCCTAAAAAAATCATGATTTTCAAATTCAATAAACTTAATTTTTTATGAAAAATATCATCTATAAAAAACGTCTAAAAATGCAATGAATGATCAAAATATAGAAAACTATTACAAATGTACATGAGAATTGTTCATTTCTTTTTTATTAACTGATGTGGCAATTTTGTTGATCGTGTTACTGTTGAGAGAATATTCAATTGTAACTTGTCACATTAATATAAAAACAAAGAAAAATAAAGTTCTATTTCTACATACATATAGGTTCTCCTAACAAAATTCTCTTAGAGTTAAGGGCACATTTGATAACTAGGAGAATATTTTTTGTAACATAATATGTTATTTTAATTGAAATAATATAATTTTTATTGACAAATGTCATATGGTGGACAAGTGGGGCTCCACTGCTATAAAATTGAAAGTAATAAGTCTTTTCTGAAAATAACTATTAATGTAAGTGCATTTGAATTAAATCTCCAAAAAAAAATCATTTCTCAAAAAAAAAAAAAAAACAATTTATATCATTTTCTTGACAGATCTCCAAATAAAGGAGATAATATAATGATGATTATTGAGCTACAACCAAACAAATTGACATGTGAAAGGAGACAATCACTAAGTTCATATTAATTGTTTTATTTACAATTAAGATTTGATGATGATTATTGACCAATACTTGCCAATTCTTTATTTAATAGATGCATTTTTAATTTTATATTATCTATCACTGTATCTGATAGGTACTCATAGTATGAAAATATCAATTTTAAAATGAAAAATCACAAGAGTGAAACAAGTAGATATTTTGATAGGTTGACGTCAGAAGCAAAGTTGGTTTATAAATATAATTTATTAAATTTAAACATAAAAAGTCAATTTCAGATGATGGTATAGATTGTATAGATGCTAAAGATGATATATATATTTTTCAATTTTATTTTTATTTTTATTCATTACAATCATTGTCACGTGGCCATTCGTTTATAGTGTAAACTTTATACATTTCACTCCTTCGAGCCCCAAAAAGTCAGAAGTGACATCGCACATGAGAAACTTCACTCTAATTGAAAATGATTTATGTAATAAATTTCTAATACGTTTGTTAGCAATATCAATAATATATTATCTTTTATACAAATATATCAAGAATTTTCAAGCACAATATAAAAGTAAGGAGATATTTAAGAAGATTGTATAATTAGACTTTCAAATGAATTCCTTTTCAATATTGCATAGTTCACGAGTGATCATAAATATAATTTATAATAAGAAAAAATAAAAGAAAAACCAATCAACTTTCAGATTGATGGGAATTTAGGATGATAATAATGACGATAATTGCACTTTCATTTTCTATATTTTTTTCAAATTTTATTGAGTTTTGATGGATGATACGTCTAGAATATTTAATTTGTGCCACATTCAAATATTTATGTCGTTGTGTTAAAAATGCATTGAATATCAAGTGATAGGTGTTAAACATACAAATAGAACTCATCTTTAAAAACCGCTTGAAAGGAGAGAGTGCTCATGTATTTATAAACTCCAGACCCAAAGTTCCACTGACAATTTGAGACTTTTTGCTAACACTCCTTCTCAACGCTAAGACTAGAGACACTCGGCTCTCCCCCTTCATGTAAGGCAGGAGTAACATACTCGACCCATCCCAGTGATAACCCTTCTCTGATACTATATTAAACATATGAGTAGAACTCATTCTTAAAAATCGACTTAAAAGAAGTGAATGCTCATGTATTTACAAACCCTAAGAGGCAGAGGTCCACAAAAAATATAAAATAGGAAATTGCAATAGATGTACATGAGTTGTTCCTTTATTTTTTTTGACTGATGTTGCAATTTTGTTGATTGCATTACTGTTGAAAGGAAAATCAATTTTGTTTCTTTGTACATATAGCTTTTCCTAAAAATAAAACGGGCTAGAGTTAAGAGCATATTTGATAAGTTGAGGAATAATTTTTAACAATATATTATTTTAATTGAAATAACATAAAATATTTTTATTGACAAATGTTATATGCTGGACGGACTCTACTGCATTATCATTAAGATTGTAAACCTCTTTAAAAATAAAATTTGAAGTAATAAGTCACTTCTAACTGTCCAATAGAAGTACATCAAAATGATTAAGAAAATAATTATTAATGTAAGTGCATTAGAATTAAATCTCCAATAACATATCACTTCTCAAAAAATCATTTTTTTATCATTTTCTTTACACCTCCAAATAGAGGAGATAATATAATAATGATAATTGAGTTACAATCAAAACAAATTAATAGTTTTATCTACAATTAAGATTTGATGTTGGTTATGTTATGGTTATAATATGATGATTATTGAGTCACAACAAAACAAATTGGCATACGAGATGTACAATCAATACATATTGATTAATTATCATATTATAAGGCAAGAAAATGGCAAGTGCAAACTCAATTAAAAGGCATACTTAAAATATCGGGGCCATCTACATTATCATATTATAAGACAAGAAAAGGGTCACTTAGTTGTTTGAGTAAGTAGTTACAACAAACTTTATACTCCCTTCATCTCATTTTAGTTGTGTCATTTAAAATATTTATATTTTTTAAAGAACTCTCTATATAAGGCTAATACATTCGCGTGATCTCTTCAATTTTCAACACATTTTATACTACTCAAATGCAAATGATACAAATATTTTAAGACAATTTCAAAATCCATATAAGACAACTACTTTGGGACAAAGGAAGTATTTTATTAGCAATATCAAAATATATCAATATTATATAATTTGCATACAATTTCATACAGATTGTCCCAAAAAAATTATCTTAGAGTTAAAGGGCACATTTGATAAGTAGGAGAATACCTTTATAACATAATATGTAATTTTAATTGAAATAATATAATTTTTATTGACAAATGTCATATGGTGGAGACGTGGACTCCACTGCTTAAAAATTGAAAGTAAAGTCATTTCTACATTAAAATTACTAAGAAAATAACTATTAATGTAAGTGCATTCGAAATCAATCTCCATAAACATATCATTTCTCAAAAAAGCATTTTATATCATTTTCTTGAGACATCTCCAAATAAAGGAGATAATATATTAATGATTATTCATTTACAACCAAACAAATTGAATGTGGAGACAATCACTAAGTTCATATTAATTGTTTTATCTACAATGAAGATTTGATGTAGGATATGGATATATTAATATGTTCATATTAATGTAATGATGATTTTCCCATAGTACGAAAATAAAAATGCATGGGCAAGTCTTGCTAAAGTTTAGAAAGTTTAGAAAATATAAAGTTCTTGAAGCTACCATAACTTTTTTTACTTTTACGTGTGGAAAATCATAGAAAATCCAACACAAAATCCCCACAGGTGATAACCACTATCATTAAAACCCATCAGTTGAGGCCATGAGATCCCGAACCTAGCGGTACTTAGAAACAAAGTGGGTCCATAAATATAATTTATTAAATTGAAATATAAATCATTTATTTTTTGTAGAAAATCACGAAAAAACACTGAAAACCCTAATAAGTAAGAAATATATGGCCATCATTTGTTCGGTCGATTGGATTATGTACATGTCCCATGTCAAGGGCCATGTCCTTGACAAAGCCATTCCTTCCAAGTTTAGATCCTAAACAGCCTGCGTGGAAATTTTTCACTAGAAACTAATTATTATTTAAATTTTCAAATTTTGCTAGTCTTGCGTATAAACAATTAAGGCTAATAATCTTGTTTGGGATACAGGATTTTCAGTCTTGTTAGGAATTTAGGAATTGCAAAAAATTCTCAATTTTAGAAGTCTCCAAGGGTGGTGTTAGTTTTGAATGAATTAGGAAAGATCTATCTAAATTCCGGACATACGCAAAGTAGCTCATTTATTTCAAGTTTGATAAATCTAATATAAAATGTAAGACTTTATCTGTAGCAGCCCATCTATTTATACATTTCACCTCCACTACTGTGGGCCCCACAAGGTCAGAAGTAGGATCGCACGTAGGAAATTTTTACATACCTAAACCTTTACACATAAATATTGCCTCACTAGATGGGAAAATGAACATGATGTCAATTGGACAAGTGGGGCTCAAAATCAAAATTTTAGACCGAACAATTAGATTTAGGCAACTCAAAATTAATTGTTCAATGGTGATTAATTTAGATCGTATAACTTTTGGTCCCAATCTTTTTTCTTAAAGTACTTTCGAATTTAGATTCAATATGTTGGGACCCAACAACTACTACAAGCCACCGGTCAAAAATACAGCAACCTTTATCTTAAGCTAAAGTAACGTATTCTCTTACCTTACCATAGTCCTATAACATTCAGTTAAATTTCATAAAAAAGAATAACATGCGACGTTGAATCTGGACAATTTAAATAATAAAAAGAACATAGATTTGATAATATTTGTCATATTTGACACGAAGAAGCGTCAAACTATCACACATTTTGAAGAGTCCATAAACATGTTACATGAAAATGGGTAAGCATCTCGAAATCAAAGACTGGTACATGGCATCATACTCGGGACAGTCCAAAAATATAGGACTCACGACCACGGCATAATATAAATAATAATTTCTATATGTTTTGAAATGAAAATAAGGTGGTCGTAGCCCATGATCCATTGCAACCCATGTCCCATGCCCAATCTTAACACCTGACTTGTGAATCAACCAAACCCGACCTATGACTTGGGTGTATCAAGCACAAGGTTTAGAACTAAGATGTATAAAACTTGCATAAATTTGTATTAGAACTAACCCCAATGGTTGGCCCAGTGGTTGAGACAATGAAGGGCCATTCTCCGTGAAATATATATCTACAAAAAAAGTGGTAATTGTCAAAAACAAAATCTATAATTTCATTTCCTGTAGAACCATTAAGGAGACAAAATACTAAAAAATGGTTGCACACGAAAATGCCAAGAGGTTTAAGGGGTTAACTGAGCCACAAAAGTTCCAACTCGTGCTTAGAACTTCACGTCACTAGAAACAATCACCAAGGTCGTCCATTCTATGATTAAAATCATCCAACTCATGCTAAAATTCCTCATGGATAAAAGAATCGTTCGAGACCTATAGTGAAGATGCAATTTATCTTAAATTGGAAAAATAAATGAATGAATGAAGATCAGATTTTCTACCCAGAAAATGTCACCTCTATCATGATTGTTGACTACTGTCATGATTGTTGACCTCAGTAGTCCTGCAAGCCTCATCTTTTAAGCTTTGTGGTAATAGCCTAATAGGGATGGTCACCAAGGTCTCAATTCTATGGTCAACAATGACAATACAGATTTGTTTCACCACCAAGGCTCATGCAAATTTGAATGATCAAGGCTCTATATGCTATGGTTAACATCACTCAATTCATGCTAAAACTCCAGACCAGCATTTGAATGATTTCAACAATAGAACGAAGAGGTATTATCTCCAATTGGAAGATAATAAATCAATAAAAGAATGCAAGTTCTAGCTACCACCTCCCAATTGCAACCTAGAAAAGGTTGCCCCTTCCCCTTCCCCATCATGATTAGTTGAACACAAGCCATGCAAATCTCATCTTTTAATTGTTCTAGGTTTCACATTGACACCAAGGAATTCATTTGAGCTTCCTCATAGAGCAAAGATCAAAAGGTTTACGAGCTCCCCATATCTTTTTCAAAGGGAATCTTGACATGTAGGAATTCCTTGTAGCTTCAATTTAAGCATGACAAGTTATGATACCAAATTTGACATAGGACAAGTCAAAATAGTGGAAACCCTATATTTAAATGATAGATGGATGCCTATACGAGAATGCAAAATGTGTATGGTGAATCCAAAAATGGCATCCAACCCATCTCCATGATTCACATAAGATGTTAGAGAAATAAATTAATATTAAACAAACAACATAACAAAAACTATGCAAATTCGCATATACAATTAACAAAGGGATTCAAAAAGAAGAATAACACCAACACATAAAGCTCTCAAGATTGCAATGCATACCTTTAATACAAAATTCCTAAAAAGACTAATTAAATCATACCAAAAACCATGTCCTATGTCTTTTGGATTTAAAAATCAATAACCCAAGGGATGAAATAGAGCCATGGGATCACCTAGGGTTTGCCAAAAAAATAGGGGTGAGGTCTCAAATAGGTTCATACAGTAAGTTAGGGTTAGATTTACAGGTCTAAGATAGGAATCCAAAGGTTATCATGCAAAATAGGGTAAAATAGGGCAAAAAGGGCATGTCTGTAAAGTTGTACAGACATGTACGGGCGTTTGACACATTGGTGGGTCCTGGCAGGATCTCAGTGGCTGATTGTCGAGTCGTGTCCTACTTTGAATAGGGCTAGAGTTTGAATGGAAAATAGACAAAAATAAGGTGTCAAGTTTTATATAGTCTTTCAACCAAAGCCATAACATAGATAATATAGCAACTGTCTAAAAATAATTTATAAATTTTGATTATAATACCAACTTCAGATAAATAAGATAAATTTCTATCTACTCTAAAGATGGAGAGTATAAAACTGTACGGTTGAGAGTTCCCAACTATCTTATAATATGATTACAACGAGGTTTCGTGTAGAATGTAGAACATTGTTTTCTACCCATCTAATCAATTACCCACCACCATCCATTGGCCTCAAATCTTGGACAAAATCCATCTGCCTGATGACCCAAAAACTCAATTGAATTGATCAATGAACAAATGGCACATCTCTAATAGAAATATTCAGACATTGCACTAATAAATGCCGTTTGTCAAAATACATGTCCCAATTGTCATTTTCTTAAGGCCATAGTAATTACCATTTGATTTGGTTTTAAGTTTTGAATGGACTAATGAAGCTCTTTATTTACAAGGTGTGGAATCATGTCAATCTCATCTTTGAGATAGGTCCAACGGAGCCAACATATGAAGGGGTTGATTATATTGTTAAATATGTCGGATACTTTAAATTGTCAAAATTTTCACAAGAGCACGTTGGTGAATGATTGGAAATGATCTAAATGCCAACACGAGAACCTTTAAGTATTGTAATAAGATATATTTTAAAAGTTTTTTGAAAAGTAAGACATTTTATAATGAGCATAGCAATTTCTCCAAATGGCAACCACTGACCTATGCAGCTTTGTCGGAAAGTCTACAGAGCTGTAGCTGAAACTGACATTCCCAAATTTAACTCCGATAACCCAAGATATTCTTCGAGATCTATGGACTCCACTGGGTCAATGTCGAGGAAAGCTTCCTCTTCAAAGAGCTGCAACAACAACATTAGACTAAAGATATCCCAAAGTTAAAACATCTATAAAAAATCCAAGATCTTCCATTTCTTATGGCATTAGTTGTAGAGTGCTCCACATGTCATGTCAAATTTCAAAAAAATTGACAATAGTTAAAAAAATTGATAAAATAGAGCATAACATTTTGACAATTTCCCACAGCTAAATAATAATTATTCCTACTATGCTACATCATTTGTACTGATTCATTTCAATCACTAATCAGTAAATGAAGAAGCTTACTGCTCATTCAATGTTTATCAGGATGACCTCAAACTAACATACATTTATCAAACTGAAGCAAGAGCCCACATGTCATAAAGATATCCCAAAGTTAAAACATCTATAAAAAATCCAAGATCTTCCATTTCTTATGGCATTAATTGTAGAGTGCTCCTCATGTCATGTCAAATTTCAAAAAAAATGACAATAGTTAAAAAAATTGATAAAATAGACCATAACATTTTGACAATTTCCCACAGCTAAATAATAATTATTCCTACTATGCTACATCATTTGTACTGATTCATTTCAATCACTAATCAGTAATGAAGAAGCTTACTGCTCATTCAATATTTATCAGGATGACCGCAAACTAACATACATTTATCAAACTGAAGCAAGAGCCCACATGTCATAAAGATATCCCAAAGTTAAAACATCTATAAAAAATCCAAGATCTTCCATTTCTTATGGCATTAATTGTAGAGTGCTCCTCATGCAATGTCAAATTTCAAAAAAAATGACAATAGTTAAAAGAAATGATAAAATAGACCATAACATTTTGACAATTTCCCACAGCTAAATAATAATTATTCCTACTATGCTACATCATTTGTACTGATTCATTTCAATCACTAATCAGTAAATGAAGAAGCTTACTGCTCATTCAATATTTATCAGGATGACCTCAAACTAACATACATTTATCAAACTGAAGCAAGAGCCCACATGTCATATAGATATCCCAAAGTTAAAACATCTATAAAAAATCCAAGATCTTCCATTTCTTATGGCATTAATTGTAGAGTGCTCCTCATGTCATGTCAAATTTCAAAAAAAATGACAATAGTTAAAAAAATTGATAAAATAGACCATAACATTTTGACAATTTCCCACAGCTAAATAATAATTATTCCTACCATGCTACATCATTTGTACTGATTCATTTCAATCACTAATCAGTAAATGACGAAGCTTACTGCTCATTCAATATTTATCAGGATGACCTCAAACTAACATACATTTATCAAACTGAAGCAAGAGCCCACATGATAGACTGACTTCTTAAATACTGCTTTATTTATTTATTTATTATTACTATTATTATTTGCTTTCACAATTCCACATCTCAAACCAGTGAACCAAAATAAAATTGGACATTGAAACTTCTATGTTACCAAAAACTCTTACTACTCCTATCACACAACTCCACCACCATCATTAAGCACCACATTCTCATCTAAATCAGGGCTTTTTGAGTTCTACCCTTCTCATCTAAATCATGACTTTCTCCGATATCCTAGAACTCATCTAAAATCGAATTTCATTAAAATTTCTTCGAACTGAAAATTAAGAGGGAAGCAAAATTTCTTCCGAATCGCTCTCTTCAAGCGTTAATATTTTTGAGCTAAATAGCTATCTCTAATTCGAGCATATTGATGAACTCGTGGTGGAAATGCTCGTCCCCAACTAAGGAACCTAAACCAAAATACGGCAGTACAACGATTTCCACTTAATATATGGTCTGACACCACATAAACGACGTTGTTTTTGAATGCCCATCCCAACCAAGGAACATAATCGAAATGGGGCATCAATTCCGCTTTCCAATACCTAAAACACATAAATGACAATGTATCAAATGCCTATCCCAACCAATGTACCTAAAACAAAATTGGGCATTCAAACTTTTACTTTACAGGAAATTCCATATTATACTAATCTGCAACTTAAACATTGTCAATGTTTCAATCACCCACGTCCAACTAGTGAACCTATGCAAAATTGGACATTAGAATTTCTATCCTACCGAAAACACCTTACTACGCCCCTCAGCGACTAAAAAATTGACATTATTTTAAATGTCCATCCCTAACAAAGAAAAAAAGAAAATTGGGCATTTAAACATTTATATTACCGAAAACTCATTATTACACCAATCCGCAACTTTTAACTTTGTCAATGTTTCAAACGCCCAGCTCCCAACCGACGAACCTAAGAAATTAAGCATTGAAACTTCTATGTTACCAGCGCGGCTTAACGATTGCCAATTTTTTAAATGACCATCCCCAAACAATGAACCAAAACAAATTTGGGCATTGAAACTTCTTTTTCATCACACCTTATTACAGCCACCCGCAGCTTTAACATTGCCAATATTTCAATGCCCAACACCCAACCAAAGAACCTAAAAAATTGGGTATTGAAACTTTTATGTTACCAGAAATTCCTTACTACACCCATCTGCAACTTAAAGAGTGCCAATGTTTCATATGCTCATCCCCAAACAATGAACCAAAACAAAATTGGGCATTGAAACTTCTTTATTTCCGGATACTCCTAACCACACCCATCCGGGACTTAAAAATTGACAATGTTCAAATACTCATCTGCGACTTAAAAATTGACAATGTTTCAAATGCCCAACACCCAACCAATGAACCTAAACAATTGGGTATTGAAACTTATATGTTACAAAAAACTCCTTACTACGCACATCCCCAACTTAAAGAGTGATAATGTTTCAAATGTCCATCCCAAAACAATGAACCAAAACAAAATTGGGTATTGAAACTTCTTTCTTTCCGGAAACTCCTAACCACGCCATCCGAGACTAAAATATTGTCAATGCTCAAAACTCATCTGGGCTTAAAAATTGACAATGTTTCAAATGCCCATCCCAACCAATGTACCAAAATTAAATTGGACATTCAAACTTTTATTTTGCAAGAAACTCCTTAATACACCCGTCCGCAACGTAAACATTGTCAATGTTTCAAATACACATCCAAACCAATAAACCTAAGCAAAATTAGGCATTGAGAATTCTGCCCCACCGGAAACACCTTACAATGCCCATCAACGATTTAAAATTGTCATTGTTTTAGATGCCCTACCCCAAATAATGAAGCTAAACAAAATTGAGCATTTAAAACTCAAGGTTACCAGAAACTCCTAACTACACTCACTCGCAACTTTAACATTGTCAATGTTTCAAATGCCCATCTCCCAACCAATGAAAACAAAAAATTGAACATTGAAACTTTTATGTTACTGGAAATTACTAACTACGCTCACCCGTGACTTAAAGATTGCCAATGTTTCAAATGACCATTCCCAAACAATGAACAAAAACAAAATTAGGTATTGAAACTTCTTTGTTTCCACCAATGTTTCAAATGCACACCTCCCAACAAATGAACCTAAAAAATTGGGCATTGAAACTTTTATGTTACCGGAAACACTTAACTACACCCATCCACGACATAAAAATATGCAATGTATCAAATGCCGATCCTCAAACAATGAACCAAAACAAAATTGGGCGTTGAAACTTCTTTGTTTCCAAAAACTACTTATTACGCCCATCCACAAATTTTAAGCCAATATTTCATATGCACATTACCCAACCAATAAACCTAAAAAATTGGGCATTGGAACTTTTATGTTACCGAAAACTACAAACTAGACATTGAAACTTCAATCTTACGGGATACTCGTTATTACGCCCATTTGTGACTTTTAACATTACCACTGTTTCAAATGCCCATCTTTCAACTAATGAACCTAAAAAATTGGACATTGAAACTTCTATATTTTCGGAAACTCTTAACTACGCTCATCCGTGAGTTGCTAGTAAGAAAATGTGCGTTTCAAAAAATTTGGAGTTTTCTAATGAGAAAATGACAGCTTTTCAAAAAAAAAAAAAAGAGAGACCTTTTTCAAAGATACGAGGTTTAGAAGAAAACGAGAGTTTTAATAATAGAATGAAAGCATCTGAAGGAAAAAATGAGAGTTTTATTGGAGAAAGAATAACTTTTCGTAAGAAATTAGAGTTTTATGATAGAGTTTAGAGCTAATCAAAAGAAAAGGAGATACTAAGAGGAAAAGATGAGTTTTTAGAAGAAATAGAGAGTTTAAACATCAAAATGAGAGTTCCACTAAAACATGAGAGCCTTATGAAAAAAGTCAAAGTTATAAAAGAAAAGGGAGAGGATTTAGTACAAAATGAGTTGAGTTTTTTTATGAATAAGTTGTGAGTTTTTAAGAAGAAAAATGGGAGGAGAAAACGAAGAGTCTTACGAATGAAGATGATGCATGCTCGTTAATAACATATAGGGGTCCGTGTATTGTATAAAAGAAATTGAATTTTCACAAAATATTCATTAGATAGAAGAATTGTTAATTTGATCAGTTTTTGAGCTAAAATGATGAAATAGTAGGCTCAGGCACAAAAAGGTCCGTGGGATTTTCCACCAATAATCCATGTGAATCCATGACTTTTGGGCCCCAAAATCTTAGATTCACATGGATTTTGGACGGAAAACTCCATGGAATTGCACCTTTTGGTGCTTCTTTTAATTAATATATTAACCGTTAAAAAAATAAAATATATGAACCTGCGTTTTATGGATGTGCCTACATCAACAAATGGGTGCTTTTAGAATAAAAAATACCTTTAAGAAGAAATATGAGAGCTTTTAAAAAAAAAAAAATGAGATCTCAATAAAAGAAGAGTTTTAAAAATAAAATGTGAGTTCTTTAAAAAAAAAAAAAAGACTTTTCATAAAAAAAATGAGAGTTTCAATAAGAAAACGGGAGTACTCACGCCGTCCTCTCCAATAAGAAGAAAGAGTCATTTAGAAGAAAAGAAGAGCAATGAAAAGAAAAGTAGAAGTTCAATTAGGAGAAAGAGTTTTTTGGATCAAGTGGATAATTTCTAACATCAAAATTGAGTTTTAATACAAATGAGAGTAGTTTTTTCTTTTTAAATGAGAGTTTTCAAAAGAAAATAAGAATTTTTGGAAGAAAATGCAACTACTTAGTAGGATAAAGAAACTATGAGGCAAATAGGAATTTTTACAAAAGAAAAGACAACATTAAGAAAAAACGTAAAGGTTCAGTAAGAAATAAAAGTCTTTGTTGATGAGAAAAGGAGTTTTAACAATAACAGGAGGAGAGAAAGCATTTAGTCGAAAATGACAGATTTTTTCAAAAGAAAAGAAGCCTCTTAATGAGAAAACAACAGCATCAAAAACTTCTTTATTTCCAAAAACTACTTATTCCGCCTATCAACGACTTTAACATTGCCAATATTTCAAATGCACATCTCCCAACCAATAAACCTAAAAAATTAGACATTGAAACTTTTATATTATCAGAAACTCCTAAGTTCGTCCATCCGCGACTTAAAGGATCGCAATATTTCAAATTCCCATCCCCAAACAATGAACGGAAAAAAAATTAGGCATTCAAAATTTTCTTTTACAAAAAAACTCTTACACTCGTTATTACACCCATATGCGACTTTAACATTGCATATGTTTCAAATGCCCATCTCTCAACCAATGAACCAGAACAAAATTGGACAATGAAACTTCTACGTTTGCGGAAACTACTAACTACGCCCATCCATGACTAAAAGATTGGCAATGTTTAAAATGCACATCCCCAACCAATGAACTAGAGAAAAGTTGGGCATGGAAACTTCAATTTTAACATAAACTCCTTATTACGTCCATCCGCTATTTCAAGATTACCACTGTTTCAAATGTCCATCCCCAAACACTGAACCAAAACAAAATTAGGAATTGAAACTTCTTTATTTTCGAAAACTCCTTACCTCACCCATCCAGGACTTCAATATTGCCAATGTTTCAATCGCCCATTCCCAACAAGTGCACCTAAGTAAAATTGGGCATTGGAACTTCTATCCTACGGAAACAGCTTACTACACCCATCAACGACTTAAATATTGTCATTATTTTAAATGTCCAACCACAACCAATAAACCTAAACAAAATTGGGTAATGAAACATTTATGTTACGAGAAACTCCTTATTACGCCCGTCCGCAACTTTAACATTGCTAATGTTTCAAATGCCCATCCCCGAACAAATGAACCTAAAAAGTTGGGCATTGAAACTTATATGTTACCAAAACTTCCTTCTTGCACTCAACCACGACTCAAACTTTGCAATTGTTTTAAATACCTATCCCCAACCGATCAACGACTTAAATATTGTCACTGTTTTAAATGTCCAACCCCAACCAATGAACCAAAACAAAATTGAGTAATGAAACCTCTATGTTGCCAGAAACTCATTACAACACCCATCACAAATGCCCATCCCCCAACAAATGTTTCTAGTCTCCTTTGGTCACTTCTAATTCTATCTTTTAAGGTTACCCTACAGATCTGTCTTAGGGTACATGTCTCCATAATTGTTGCTTTGTTTGCTTCAACTTTTCTTCATCAATCAACATCTTGCTCCATACATCAACATTGGTCTCATAATGGTTTTATAAAAAATCTTCCTTTTTATCAACAAGGAACACTTTTGTTATACACTATCCTACTAGTTCTGGTATTCTTATCCTACTAATAATGTAACTTTGTTTGCTTTTAACTTTTCTTCATCAATCAACATTTTACTCCATACATAAACATTGGTCTCATAATGGTCTTAGGAAATCGTCCTTTTAATCAACAAGGAACACTTCTGTTATACAATATCCTAGTAGTTCTAGCTCATCCCATTCTTATCCAACTAATAATGTCCAAATATGACCTCCATTTGATTGAACAATTTGTGACGAGGCATTTAAACTTATTGTAGTGTAATACTATGTCATTTCTTATTCTAATTGTTTTTGCTCCACTAATCTTAAGGCCTTCGTTTCAAAAGCTTTCCTCCACAGTTCCTCTTATAAATAGAGTACACCATAGCACTTTATCAACTTCAGATAAGATATCATTGCATGTCAAGACCCACAAAAAATTGCTCAGTTCAGTGTCCAACCAGGTGATTGAAGAAAGAGATGACCATATTATTGGATGATATAGAGGATTGGATGGTCTAACTGTAAACCATAAGGCTGTGATCACCGTGATTTTCAACATATTCAACTAGTAGAGAAAATAAAAGGGGGAAAATGATTTATTCTCTTATGGTAAATACCTAAACATTATGATCTTTCCAAAAGACTTCCTTCAATTCAAAGCTCTAATTTTTCAACTTTATTTACTTTGTTCTTTTTTTTATTTTTTTTGTTTGGCTTAGAGATTCAACTAACATGGGTTGGATTTGACCTGAGCATACAAGGAAAAAAATTGAGTTTGAGTTGCTATAAACTTAAGTCAGGCTCATTTTCGGAGTTTAAGATATCAAGTCTAAATTTAGTGCTCTCGTAGTTTGTTGATCTTTGCATCCCTCCAAGTCAGCCAATCCGTTGCTCCCAAGTCCCAGCCATGGCGTTCTGCGCCGCCACTCACCTCCATTTTCTTGTCACCCCACGCCGCATATCAATTCATCCTCTTCCTAAAACCCCTTTCCCAGACCCACTCTCTATTTTCCTCATCTCTCTCATCCTTCTCAAAGAAACCTCAAAGCTGATTTGCAAAATCATATCCAAAACCTTGCCCCCCACCCAAAACCCAAAAAAACTCACATCCTTTCCCCTCACCCCACGACGTTTTATCAATTCCCCCTCCTCCTCTTCCTCAAACCCCCTTCCCAGGCCCTATCTCACTTGTCCTTATCAAAGCGACCTCAAAGCGACTTAAAATTGTCATTGTTTTAATGCCCTACCCCTAAACAAAATTAGGCACTTAAACCTTTATATTAACAAAAACTCCATTATACCCATCCGCAACTTTAACATTGTCAATGTTTCAAATGCCAATCTCCCAACAAATGAACTTAAAAAATTGGGCTTTGAAACTTTTATGTTACCAGAAACTCCTAACTACGTCCACCGCGACTTAAATTACTAATGTTTTAATGCCCATTTTAAACAAAGAACAAAAACCAAATTAGGTATTGAAACTTATTTGTTTCCGCCAATGCTTCAAATGCACACCTCTCAACCAATGAATCTAAAAAATTGGACATTGAAACTTCTATGTACCGGAAACTCAACTACACCCATCCACAACTTAAAGATAACAATGTTTCAAATGCCCATCCTTAAACAATGAACCAAAACAAAATTTGGCATTGAACTTCTTTGTTTCCAAAAACTACTTATTACGCCCATCAACAATATTTCAATGCCCATCACCAACGCATAAACCTAAAAAAATGGGCATTGAAACTTTTATTTACCGAAAACTCCTAACTACGTCCATCCCCGACTTAAAGAATCACAATTTCTCAAATTCTCATCCCCAACAATGAACCAAAAAAAAATTGGGCATTAAAATTTTCTTTAACAAGAACTCATCCACAACTTAATGTTTCAATTGACCATCCCCAAGCAATGAACTTAAGCATAATTGGGCATTGAAACTTTTATCTTACCGAAAACACCTAACTACGCCCATCAGCTACTTAAAAATTGCCAATGTTTCAAATGCCCATTCCCAAACAATGAACTAAAATAAAATTAGACATTGGAACGTCAATGCTACCGGAAACTCGTTATTACTCTCATCTGCGACTTTAACATTGCCAATGTTTCAAATGCCCATCTCCCAAACAATGAACCTAAAAATTAGGGTATTGAAACTTCTATGTTTGCGGAAACTCCTAACTACGCTCATCCGTAATTTAAAAATTGCCAATGTTTCAAATGCTCATCTCCAAACAATGAACCAGAACAAAATTGGACATTGAAACTTATTTGTTTCCAGAGACACTTTATTACGCCATCCGCCACTTAAACATGCTCAATGTTTCAAATGCCCATCTCCCAACCAATGAACCTAAAAATTGGGAATTGAAACTTCTATTTTAACGAAAACTCCTTACTACGTCCATCCGCAGCTTAAAGATTACCCTGTTTCAAATGCACATCCCCAAACACTGAACCAAACAAAATTGGGCATTGAAATTCTTTGTTTCCGAAAACTCCTTACCTCACCCATCCAGGACTTAAATATTGCCAATGTTTCAAATGCCCAACCCCAAACAATGAACTAAATAAAATTAGACATTGACACTTCAATTTTTTACCGGAAACTAGTTACTACGCTCATCTGCGACTTTAACATTACCAATGTTTCAAATACCCATCTCCCAACCAATTAACCTAAAAAATTGGGCATTGAAATTTCTATGTTTGCGGAAACTCCTAACTACGTCCATCCGTGACTTAAATATTGCCAATGTTTCAAATGCCCATCCCCAAACAATGAACCAGAACAAAATTATGCAATGAAACTTCTAGTTTCAAGAAACTTTATTACGCCCATCCGCGACTTTAACATTGTCAATGTTTTCAAATGCCCATCTCGAAACCAATCAACCTAAAAAATTAGGCATTAAAACTTTTACTTTAACGGAAACTCCATATTACGTCCATCCGCGACTTAAAGATTACCATTGTCTCAAATGCTTATCCCCAAAAATTGAACCAAAACAAAATTGAGCATTAAAACTTCTTTATTTCCGGAAACTCCTAACCACACCCATCCGGGTCTTAAAAATAGACCATGTTTCAAATGCCTATCCCAACCAATGTGCCTAAACCAAAATTGGACATTCAAACTTTTATTTTGCAGGAAATTCCTTACTATACTCATTCACAAATTAAACATTGCAAATGTTTCAATTGCCCACGTCTAGCTAGTGAACCAATGCGAAATTGGACATTGAAACATCTATCCTGCCGAAAACACCTTACTACGCCAATCAGCGACTAAACAATTGACATTATTTTAAATGTCCATCCCTAGCAAATGAAGCTAAGGTAAATTGGACATTTAAACTTTTCTATTACCGAAAACTCATTATTACACCAAACCGTGACTTTAAACTTTGTCAATGTTTTAGATGCCCAGCTCCCAACCGATGAACCTAAAAATTGAGCATTGAAACTTCTATGTTACCAGTGCGGCTTAAAGATTGCCAATTTTTCAAATGCCCATCCCCAAACAATGAAGCAAAACAAATTTGGCATTGAAACTTCACTGTTTACAGAAACTCCTTATTACACACACCCGTGAATTTAACATTGCCAATATTTCAAATGCCCAATACCCAACCAATGAACCTAAAAGAATGGGTATTGAAACTTATATATTACCAAAAACTCCTTCCTAAGCCCATCCGCAACTTAAAGAGTGTCAATGTTTCAAATGCACTTCCCCAAACAACGAACCAAAACAAAATTGGGCATTGAAATATCTTTCTTTCCGAAAACTCCTAACGACGCCCATCCAGGACTTAAAAATTGACAATGTTCAAATAGTCATCTGGGACTTAAAAATTGACAATGTTTCAAATGCTCATCCCAACAAAGGTACCAAAAACAAAATTGGGCATTCAAACTTTTATTTTGCAAGAAACACCTTAACACATTTGTCCGCAACTCAAACATTACCTATGTTTCAATTACCCATCCCAAACCAGTGAACCTTAGAAAAATTGAGCATTGGAAATTCTGTCCCACAGGAAATAACCTACAACACCCATCAGCGACTTAAAAATTGTCATTGTTTTAGATGCCCTACCCCAAATTATGAACCTAAACAAAATTGGGCATTTAAAACTAAAAGTTACCAGAAACCTCTTACTACACTCATCCGCACCTTTAACATTGTCAATGTTTCAAATGCCCATCTCCCAACCAATAAACTCAAAAAATTGGGCTTTATGTTACCGGAAACTACTAACTACGCCCACCAACGACTTAAAGATTGCCAATGTTTCAAATGACCATTCCCAAACAATGAACAAAAACAAAATTAGGTACTGAAACTTCTTCGTTTCCGCCAATGTTTCAAAATGCACACCTCCCAACCAATGAATCTAAAAAATGGGACATTGAAACATTTATGTTACAGGAAACTTATAACTACGCCCATCCATGACATAAAGATATGCAATGTTTCAAATGTCCATCCTCAAACAATGAACCAAAACAAAATTGGACGTTAAAACTTCTTTTTTCTAAAAACTACTTATTACGCCCATCCCCAACTTTTAACATTGTAAATGTTTCAAAAACCCATCTCCCAATAAATGAACCTAAAATATTAGGCATTGAAACTTCTATTTTAACGGAAACTCCTTACTACACGCATCCGCGACTTAAAAGATTACCACTGTTTTAAATGCCCATCCCCAAACAATAAACCAAAATAAAATTGAGCATTGAAACTTCTTTTTCAAGAAACTCCTTACCTGACCCATCTAAGACTTAAATATTGTCAATGATTCAAATGTCCATCTCCCAACCAAGGAACCTAAAAAATTCGGCATTGAAACTTCTATTTTAAAGGAAATTCCTTACTACGTCCATCCGCGACTTCAAGATTATCACTATTTCAAATGACCATTCGCAAACAATGAACCAAAAAAAAATTGGACCTTGAAACTTCCTTTTTTTTGGAAAACTACTTACATCATCCGTCCCATGACTTAAATATTGCCAATGTTTCAAATGTCCATTCCCAAACAATGTACTATAACAAAATTAGACATTGAAACATTGATCTTACTGGAAACTCGTTATTACGCCCATCTGTGCCATTAACATTACCACTGTTTCAAATGCCAATCTCTCAACCAATGAACCTAAAATTAGGCATTGAAACTTATATGTTTTCAGAACTCCTAACTACGCTCAACCGTGACTTAAAGATTGCCAATGTTTCAAACGTCCATCCCCAAACAATGATCTAGAACAAAATTGGGCATTGAAACTTATTTCTTTTGGGAAACTCCTTACACCACCCGTCCCAGGACTTAATATTGCCAATGTTTCAAATGTCCATCCTCAAAAACAATGAACCAAACAAAATTGGACGTTAAACTTCTTTTTTCTAAAAACAACTTATCACGCCCATCCCCAACTTTTAACATTGTAAATGTTTTAAAAGCCCATCTCCCAATAAATGAACATAATATTAGGCATTGAAACTTTTTTTAACGGAAACTCCTTACTACACACATCCGCGACTTAAAAGATTACCATTGTTTTAAATGCCCATCCCCAAACAATAAACCAAAATAAAATTGGGCATTGAAACTTCTTCTTTTTCAATAAACTCTTAGACATTAAAACTTTAATCTTACTGGAAAATCTTTATTACGCCCATCTTTGCCATTAACATTACCACTGTTTCAAACGCCAATCTCTCAACCAATGAACCTAAAAAATTAGGCATTGAAACTAATATGTTTTCGGAAACTCCTAACTACGCTCATCTGTGACTTAAAGATTGCCTGTTTCAAACGTCCATCCCAAAACAATGATCTAGAACAAAATTGGGCATTGAAACTTATTTGTTTTGGGAAACTCCTTACACCACCCGTCCCAGGACTTAAATATTGCCAATGTTTCAAATGTCCATCCTCAAACAATGAACCAAAACAATTGGACGTTAAAACTTCTTTTTTCTAAAAACTACTTATTACGCCCATCCCCAACTTTTAACATTGTAAATGTTTCAAAAGCCCATCTCCCAATAAATGAACCTAAAATATTAGGCATTGAAACTTCTATTTTAACGGAAACTCCTTACTACACACATGCGCGACTTAAAAGATTACCACTGTTTTAAATGCCCATCCAAACAATAAACCAAAATAAAATGGGGCATTGAAACTTCTTCTTTTTCAAGAAACTCCTTACCTGACCCATCTAAGACTTAAATATTGTCAATGTTTCAAATGTCCATCTCCCAACCAAGGAACCTAAAAAATTCGGCATTGAAACTTCTATTTTAAAGGAAATTCCTTACTACGTCCATCCGCGACTTCAAGATTTCACTGTTTCAAATGCCCATTCCAAACAATGAACCAAAAAAAAAATGGGCATTGAAACTTCCTTTTTTTTGGAAAACTACTTGCATCATCCGTCCCAGGACTTAAATATTGCCAATGTTTCAAATGTCCATTCCCAAACAATGTACTATAACAAAATTAGACATTGAACATTAATCTTACTGGAAACTCATTATTACGCCATCTGTGCCATTAACATCACCACTTTCAAATGCCAATCTTCAACCAATGAACCTAAAAAATTAGGCATTGAAACTAATATGTTTTCGGAAACTCCTAACTACGCTCATCCGTGACTTAAGATTGCCAATGTTTCAAACGTCCATCCCCAAACAATGATCTAGAACAAAATTGGGCATTGAAACTTATTTCTTTTGGGAAACTCCTTACACCACCCGTCCCAGACTTAAATATTGCCAATGTTTCAAATGTCCATCCTCAAACAATGAACCAAAACAAAATTGAACGTCAAAACTTCCTTTTTCTAAAAACTACTTATTTACGCCCATCCCCAACTTTTAACATTGTAAATGTTTCAAGCACATCTCCCAATAAATGAACCTAAATTCGGCATTGAAACTTCTAGTTTAACGGAAACTCCTTACTACACACATCCGCGACTTAAGATTACCAATGTTTTAAATGCCCATCCCCAAACAATAAACCAAAATAAAATTGGGCATTGAAACTTCTTCTTTTTCAATAAACTCCTTTACCTAACCCATCTAAGACTTAAATATTGTCAATGTTTCAAATGTCCATATCCCAACCAAGGAACCTAAAAAATTCGGCATTGAAACTTCTATTTTAAAGGAAACTCCTTACTACGTCCATCCGCGACTTCAAGTTATCACTGTTTCAAATGCCCATTCCCAAACAATGAACCAAAAAAAATGGGCATTGAAACTTCCTTTTTTTTGGAAAACTACTTGCATCATCCGTCCCAGGACTTAATATTGCCAATGTTTCAAATGTCCATTCCCAAACAATGTACTATAACAAAATTAGACATTGAAACTTTAATCTTACTGGAAACTCTTTATTACGCCCATCTTTGCCATAATATTACCACTGTTTCAAACGCCAATCTCTCAACCAATGAACCTAAAAAATTAGGCATTGAAACTAATATGTTTTCGGAAACTCCTAACTACGCTCATCTGTGACTTAAAGATTGCCAATGTTTCAAACGTCCATCCCAAAACAATGATCTAGAACAAAATTGGGCATTGAAACTTATTTGTTTTGGGAAACTCCTTACACCACCCGTCCCAGGACTTAAATATTGCCAATGTTTCAAATGTCCATCCTCAAACAATGAATCAAAACAAAATTGGACGTTAAAACTTCTTTTTTCTAAAAACTACTTATTACGCCCATCCCCAACTTTTAACATTGTAAATGTTTCAAAAGCACATCTCCCAATAAATGAACCTAAAAATTCGGCATTGAAACTTCTAGTTTAACGGAAACTCCTTACTACACACATCCGCGACTTAAAAGATTACCAATGTTTTAAATGCCCATCCCCAAACAATAAACCAAAATAAAATTGGGCATTGAAACTTCTTCTTTTCAATAAACTCCTTACCTAACCCATCTAAGACTTAAATATTGTCAATGTTTCAAATGTCCATATCCCAACCAAGGAACCTAAATTCGGCATTGAAACTTCTATTTTAAAGGAAACTCCTTACTACGTCCATCCGCGACTTCAAGATTATCACTGTTTTCAAATGCCCATTCCCAAACAATGAACCAAAAAAAAAATTGGACCTTGAACTTCCTTTTTTTGGAAACTACTTGCATCATCCGTCCCAGGACTTAAATATTGCCAATGTTTCAAATGTCCATTCCAAACAATGTACTAACAAAATTAGACATTGAAACTTTAATCTTACTGGAAACTCTTTATTACGCCCATCTTTGCCATTAATATTACCACTGTTTCAAACGCAATCTCTCAACCAATGAACCTAAAAAATTAGGCATTGAAACTAATATGTTTTCGGAAACTCCTAACTACGCTCATCTGTGACTTAAAGATTGCCAATGTTTCAAACGTCCATCCCAAAACAATGATCTAGAACAAAATTGGGCATTGAAACTTATTTGTTTTGGGAAACTCCTTACACCACCCGTCCCAGGACTTAAATATTGCCAATGTTTCAAATGTCCATCCTCAAACAATGAATCAAACAAAATTGGACGTTAAAACTTCTTTTTTCTAAAAACTACTTATTACGCCATCCCCAACTTTTAACATTGTAAATGTTTCAAAAGCCCATCTCCCAATAAATGAACCTAAAATATTAGGCATTGAAACTTCTATTTTAACGGAAACTCCTTACTACACACATGCGCGACTTAAAAGATTACCACTGTTTTAAATGCCCATCCCCAAACAATAAACCAAAATAAAATGGGGCATTGAAACTTCCTCTTTTTCAAGAAACTCCTTACCTGACCCATCTAAGACTTAAATATTGTCAATGTTTCAAATGTCCATCTCCCAACCAAGGAACCTAAAAAATTCGGCATTGAAACTTCTATTTTAAAGGAAACTCGTTACTACGTCCATCCGCGACTTCAAGATTATCACTGTTTCAAATGACCATTCGCAAACAATGAACCAAAAAAAAATTGGACCTTGAAACTTCCTTTTTTTTGGAAAACTACTTACATCATCCGTCCCATGACTTAAATATTGCCAATGTTTCAAATGTCCATTCCCAAACAATGTACTATAACAAAATTAGACATTGAAACATTGATCTTACTGGAAACTCGTTATTACGCCCATCTGTGCCATTAACATTACCACTGTTTCAAACGCCAATCTCTCAACCAATGAACCTAAAAAATTAGGCATTGAAACTTATATGATTTCAGAAACTCCTAACTACGCTCAACCGTGACTTAAAGATTGCCAATGTTTCAAACGTCCATCCCCAAACAATGATCTAGAACAAAATTGGGCATTGAAACTTATTTCTTTTGGGAAACTCCTTACACCACCCGTCCCAGGACTTAAATATTGCCAATGTTTCAAATGTCCATCCTCAAACAATGAACCAAAACAAAATTGGACGTTAAAACTTCTTTTTTCTAAAAACAACTTATCACGCCCATCCCCAACTTTTAACATTGTAAATGTTTTAAAAGCCCATCTCCCAATAAATGAACATAAAATATTAGGCATTGAAACTTCTATTTTAACGGAAACTCCTTACTACACACATGCGCGACTTAAAAGATTACCACTGTTTTAAATGCCCATCCCCAAACAATAAACCAAAATAAAATGGGGCATTGAAACTTCTTCTTTTTCAAGAAACTCCTTACCTGACCCATCTAAGACTTAAATATTGTCAATGTTTCAAATGTCCATCTCCCAACCAAGGAACCTAAAAAATTCGGCATTGAAACTTCTATTTTAAAGGAAACTCCTTACTACGTCCATCCGCGACTTCAAGATTATCACTGTTTCAAATGCCCATTCCCAAACAATGAACCAAAAAAAAAATGGGCATTGAAACTTCCTTTTTTTTGGAAAACTACTTGCATCATCCGTCCCAGGACTTAAATATTGCCAATGTTTCAAATGTCCATTCCCAAACAATGTACTATAACAAAATTAGACATTGAAACATTAATCTTACTGGAAACTCATTATTACGCCCATCTGTGCCATTAACATCACCACTGTTTCAAATGCCAATCTCTCAACCAATGAACCTAAAAAATTAGGCATTGAAACTAATATGTTTTCGGAAACTCCTAACTACGCTCATCCGTGACTTAAAGATTGCCAATGTTTCAAACGTCCATCCCCAAACAATGATCTAGAACAAAATTGGGCATTGAAACTTATTTCTTTTGGGAAACTCCTTACACCACCCGTCCCAGGACTTAAATATTGCCAATGTTTCAAATGTCCATCCTCAAACAATGAACCAAAACAAAATTGAACGTCAAAACTTCCTTTTTCTAAAAACTACTTATTACGCCCATCCCCAACTTTTAACATTGTAAATGTTTCAAAAGCACATCTCCCAATAAATGAACCTAAAAATTCGGCATTGAAACTTCTAGTTTAACGGAAACTCCTTACTACACACATCCGCGACTTAAAAGATTACCAATGTTTTAAATGCCCATCCCCAAACAATAAACCAAAATAAAATTGGGCATTGAAACTTCTTCTTTTTCAATAAACTCCTTACCTAACCCATCTAAGACTTAAATATTGTCAATGTTTCAAATGTCCATATCCCAACCAAGGAACCTAAAAAATTCGGCATTGAAACTTCTATTTTAAAGGAAACTCCTTACTACGTCCATCCGCGACTTCAAGATTATCACTGTTTCAAATGCCCATTCCCAAACAATGAACCAAAAAAAAAATGGGCATTGAAACTTCCTTTTTTTTGGAAAACTACTTGCATCATCCGTCCCAGGACTTAAATATTGCCAATGTTTCAAATGTCCATTCCCAAACAATGTACTATAACAAAATTAGACATTGAAACTTTAATCTTACTGGAAACTCTTTATTACGCCCATCTTTGCCATTAATATTACCACTGTTTCAAACGCCAATCTCTCAACCAATGAACCTAAAAAATTAGGCATTGAAACTAATATGTTTTCGGAAACTCCTAACTACGCTCATCTGTGACTTAAAGATTGCCAATGTTTCAAACGTCCATCCCAAAACAATGATCTAGAACAAAATTGGGCATTGAAACTTATTTGTTTTGGGAAACTCCTTACACCACCCGTCCCAGGACTTAAATATTGCCAATGTTTCAAATGTCCATCCTCAAACAATGAATCAAAACAAAATTGGACGTTAAAACTTCTTTTTTCTAAAAACTACTTATTACGCCCATCCCCAACTTTTAACATTGTAAATGTTTCAAAAGCACATCTCCCAATAAATGAACCTAAAAATTCGGCATTGAAACTTCTAGTTTAACGGAAACTCCTTACTACACACATCCGCGACTTAAAAGATTACCAATGTTTTAAATGCCCATCCCCAAACAATAAACCAAAATAAAATTGGGCATTGAAACTTCTTCTTTTTCAATAAACTCCTTACCTAACCCATCTAAGACTTAAATATTGTCAATGTTTCAAATGTCCATATCCCAACCAAGGAACCTAAAAAATTCGGCATTGAAACTTCTATTTTAAAGGAAACTCCTTACTACGTCCATCCGCGACTTCAAGATTATCACTGTTTCAAATGCCCATTCCCAAACAATGAACCAAAAAAAAAATGGGCATTGAAACTTCCTTTTTTTTGGAAAACTACTTGCATCATCCGTCCCAGGACTTAAATATTGCCAATGTTTCAAATGTCCATTCCCAAACAATGTACTATAACAAAATTAGACATTGAAACTTTTAATCTTACTGGAAACTCTTTATTACGCCCATCTTTGCCATTAATATTACCACTGTTTCAAACGCCAATCTCTCAACCAATGAACCTAAAAAATTAGGCATTGAAACTAATATGTTTTCGGAAACTCCTAACTACGCTCATCTGTGACTTAAAGATTGCCAATGTTTCAAACGTCCATCCCAAAACAATGATCTAGAACAAAATTGGGCATTGAAACTTATTTGTTTTGGGAAACTCCTTACACCACCCGTCCCAGGACTTAAATATTGCCAATGTTTCAAATGTCCATCCTCAAACAATGAATCAAAACAAAATTGGACGTTAAAACTTCTTTTTTCTAAAAACTACTTATTACGCCCATCCCCAACTTTTAACATTGTAAATGTTTCAAAAGCACATCTCCCAATAAATGAACCTAAAAATTCGGCATTGAAACTTCTAGTTTAACGGAAACTCCTTACTACACACATCCGCGACTTAAAAGATTACAATGTTTTAAATGCCCATCCCAAACAATAAACCAAAATAAAATTGGGCATTGAAACTTCTTCTTTTTCAATAAACTCCTTACCTAACCCATCTAAGACTTAAATATTGTCAATGTTTCAAATGTCCATATCCCAACCAAGGAACCTAAAAAATTCGGCATTGAAACTTCTATTTTAAAGGAAACTCCTTACTACGTCCATCCGCGACTTCAAGATTATCACTGTTTCAAATGCCCATTCCCAAACAATGAACCAAAAAAAAAATTGGACCTTGAAACTTCCTTTTTTTTGGAAAACTACTTACATCATCCGTCCCAGGACTTAAATATTGCCAATGTTTCAAATGTCCATTCCAAACAATGTACTATAACAAAATTAGACATTGAAACTTTAATCTTACTGGAAACTCTTTATTACGCCCATCTTTGCCATTAATATTACCACTGTTTCAAACGCCAATCTCTCAACCAATGAACCTAAAAAATTAGGCATTGAAACTAATATGTTTTCGGAAACTCCTAACTACTACGCTCATCTGTGACTTAAAGATTGCCAATGTTTCAAACGTCCATCCCAAAACAATGATCTAGAACAAAATTGGGCATTGAAACTTATTTGTTTTGGGAAACTCCTTACACCACCCGTCCCAGGACTTAAATATTGCCAATGTTTCAAATGTCCATCCTCAAACAATGAATCAAAACAAAATTGGACGTTAAAACTTCTTTTTTCTAAAAACTACTTATTACGCCCATCCCCAACTTTTAACATTGTAAATGTTTCAAAAGCCCATCTCCCAATAAATGAACCTAAAATATTAGGCATTGAAACTTCTATTTTAACGGAAACTCCTTACTACACACATGCGCGACTTAAAAGATTACCACTGTTTTAAATGCCCATCCCCAAACAATAAACCAAAATAAAATGGGGCATTGAAACTTCCTCTTTTTCAAGAAACTCCTTACCTGACCCCATCTAAGACTTAAATATTGTCAATGTTTCAAATGTCCATCTCCCAACCAAGGAACCTAAAAAATTCGGCATTGAAACTTCTATTTTAAAGGAAACTCGTTACTACGTCCATCCGCGACTTCAAGATTATCACTGTTTCAAATGACCATTCGCAAACAATGAACCAAAAAAAAAATTGGACCTTGAAACTTCCTTTTTTTTGGAAAACTACTTACATCATCCGTCCCATGACTTAAATATTGCCAATGTTTCAAATGTCCATTCCCAAACAATGTACTATAACAAAATTAGACATTGAAAACATTGATCTTACTGGAAACTCGTTATTACGCCCATCTGTGCCATTAACATTACCACTGTTTCAAATGCCAATCTCTCAACCAATGAACCTAAAAAATTAGGCATTGAAACTTATATGTTTTCAGAAACTCCTAACTACGCTCAACCGTGACTTAAAGATTGCCAATGTTTCAAACGTCCATCCCCAAACAATGATCTAGAACAAAATTGGGCATTGAAACTTATTTCTTTTGGGAAACTCCTTACACCACCCGTCCCAGGACTTAAATATTGCCAATGTTTCAAATGTCCATCCTCAAACAATGAACCAAAACAAAATTGGACGTTAAAACTTCTTTTTTCTAAAAACAACTTATCACGCCCATCCCCAACTTTTAACATTGTAAATGTTTTAAAAGCCCATCTCCCAATAAATGAACATAAAATATTAGGCATTGAAACTTCTATTTTAACGGAAACTCCTTACTACACACATCCGCGACTTAAAAGATTACCACTGTTTTAAATGCCCATCCCCAAACAATAAACCAAAATAAAATGGGGCATTGAAACTTCCTCTTTTTCAAGAAACTCCTTACCTGACCCATCTAAGACTTAAATATTGTCAATGTTTCAAATGTCCATCTCCCAACCAAGGAACCTAAAAAATTCGGCATTGAAACTTCTATTTTAAAGGAAACTCGTTACTACGTCCATCCGCGACTTCAAGATTATCACTGTTTCAAATGCCCATTCCCAAACAATGAACCAAAAAAAAAATTGGACCTTGAAACTTCCTTTTTTTTGGGAAAACTACTTACATCATCCGTCCCATGACTTAAATATTGCCAATGTTTCAAATGTCCATTCCCAAACAATGTACTATAACAAAATTAGACATTGAAACATTGATCTTACTGGAAACTCGTTATTACGCCCATCTGTGCCATTAACATCACCACTGTTTCAAATGCCAATCTCTCAACCAATGAACCTAAAAAATTAGGCATTGAAACTTATATGTTTTCAGAAACTCCTAACTACGCTCAACCGTGACTTAAAGATTGCCAATGTTTGTTTCGTCCATCCCCAAACAATGATCTAGAACAAAATTGGGCATTGAAACTTATTTCTTTTGGGAAACTCCTTACACCACCCGTCCCAGGACTTAAATATTGCCAATGTTTCAAATGTCCATCCTCAAACAATGAACCAAAACAAAATTGGACGTTAAAACTTCTTTTTTCTAAAAACAACTTATCACGCCCATCCCCAACTTTTAACATTGTAAATGTTTTAAAAGCCCATCTCCCAATAAATGAACATAAAATATTAGGCATTGAAACTTCTATTTTAACGGAAACTCCTTACTACACACATCCGCGACTTAAAAGATTACCATTGTTTTAAATGCACATCCCCAAAAAATAAACCAAAATAAAATTGGGCATTGAAACTTCTTCTTTTTCAAGAAACTCCTTACCGAACCCATCTAAGATTTAAATATTGTCAATGTTTCAAATGTCCATCTCCCAACCAAGGAACCTAAAAAATTCGGCATTGAAACTTCTATTTTAAAGGAAACTCCTTACTACGTCCATCCACGACTTCAAGATTATCACTGTTTCAAATTCCCATTCCCAAACAATGAACCAAAAAAAAATTGGACCTTGAAACTTCCTTTTTTTTGGGAAAACTACTTACATCATCCGTCCCAGGACTTAAATATTGCCAATGTTTCAAATGTCCATTCCCAAACAATGTACTATAACAAAATTAGACATTGAAACTTTAATCTTACTGGAAACTCTTTATTACGCCCATCTTTGCCATTAACATTACCACTGTTTCAAACGCCAATCTCTCAACCAATGAACCTAAAAAATTAGGCATTGAAACTTATATGTTTTCGGAAACTCCTAACTACGCTCATCCGTGACTTAAAGATTGCCAATGTTTCAAACGTCCATCCCCAAACAATGATCTAGAACAAAATTGGGCATTGAAACTTATTTCTTTTGGGAAACTCCTTACACCACCCGTCCCAGGACTTAAATATTGCCAATGTTTCAAATGTCCATCCTCAAACAATGAACCAAAACAAAATTGGACGTTAAAACTTCTTTTTTCTAAAAACTATTTATTGCGCCCATCCCCAACTTTTAACATTGTAAATGTTTCAAAAGCCCATCTCCCAATAAATGAACCTAAAATATTAGGCATTGAAACTTCTATTTTAACGGAAACTCCTTACTACACACATCCGCGACTTAAAAGATTACCACTGTTTTAAATGCCCATCCCCAAACAATAAACCAAAATAAAATTGGGCATTGAAACTTCTTCTTTTTCAAGAAACTCCTTACCGAACCCATCTAAGATTTAAATATTGTCAATGTTTCAAATGTCCATCTCCCAACCAAGGAACCTAAAAAATTCGGCATTGAAACTTCTATTTTAAAGGAAATTCCTTACTACGTCCATCCGCGACTTCAAGATTATCACTGTTTCAATGCCCATTCCCAAACAATGAACCAAAAAAAAAATTGGACCTTGAAACTTCCTTTTTTTTGGAAAACTACTTACATCATCCGTCCCAGGACTTAAATATTGCCAATGTTTCAAATGTCCATTCCCAAACAATGTACTATAACAAAATTAGACATTGAAACTTTGATCTTACTGGAAACTCGTTATTACGCCCATCTGTGCCATTAACATTACCACTGTTTCAAATGCCAATCTCTCAACCAATGAACCTAAAAAATTAGGCATTGAAACTTATATGTTTTCGGAAACTCCTAACTACGCTCATCCGTGACTTAAAGATTGCCAATGTTTCAAACGTCCATCCCCAAACACTGATCTAGAACAAAATTGGGCATTGAAACTTATTTGTTCCCAAAAACTCTTTATTACACCCATCTCCGACTTTAACATTGTCAATGTTTCAAAAGCCCATCTCCCAATAAATGAACCTAAAAAATTGGGCAATGAAACTTTTATTTTAATTCTTTAAAGATTACCACTGTTTTAAATGCCCATCCTCAAACAATGAACCAAAATAAAATTGGGCATTGAAACTTCTTTTTTACATGAAACTCCTTACCTCACCCATCCAAGACTTAAATATTGCCTATGTTTCAATATCCCATCCCCAACCAAAGAACATAAATAAAACTGGAAATGGAATCTTCTCTTTTACAAGAAACTCCTTACTATGCCCATTGGAGACTTAAAATTTGACAATATTTCAAATTCCCATCCCAACCAATGAAGCTAAAACAAAATTGGGCATTCAAATTTGAGAGCCTTATGAAAAAAAGTCAAAGTTATAAAAGAAAAGGGAGAAGATTTAGTACAAAATGAGTTTTTAAGAAAAGAGTTTTTATGAATAAGTTGTGAGTTTTTAAGAAGAAAAATGGGAGGAGAAAACGAAGAGTCTTACGATTAGGGGTCTGTGTATTGTATAAAAGAAATTGAATTTTCTCAAAATATTCATTAGATAGAAGAATTGTTAATTCGATCAATTTTTGAATTAAAATGATGAAATAGTAGGCTAAGGCCCAAAAGAGTCCATGGTTTTTTCCACCAATAATCGATGTAAATCCATGACTTTTGGGCCCAAAAATCTTAGATTCACACGGATATTAGGTGGAAAACTCCATGGACAAATGTATATTGAACCTTAGCCTGTTATTTCATCAACTTTAGCTTGAAAACTCATCAAAATAACAATTTTTTAAACTAATGAATTTTTTCAAAAAATTCAATTTCTTCTATAAAATTTATGAACATGGGGTGCTTCTTTTTATTAATATATATTAATCATTAAAAAAATAAAATATATGAACCTTTAGAAGAAAAAATACCATTAAGGAAAAATATGAGAGTTTTTCAAAAGAAAATGAGATATCAATAAAACAAGAGTTGTAAAAGGAAAATGTGAGTTCTTTAAAAGAAAAGAAAGAGTTTTCATAAAAAATGAGAGTTTTAATAAGAAAACGAGAGTATTCACCCCTCCTCTCCAATAAGAAAAAAGAGTCACTTAGAAGAAAAGAAATAGTGAAAAGAAAAGTAGATGTTTAGTTAGGAGAAGAGAGTTTTTTGGATCAAGTGGATAATTTCTAAAATCAAAAGTTTAGTCAAAATGAAAAAAATGAGAGCAGTCTCTTTTAAACGAGAGTTTTCAAAAGAAAATAAGATTTTTTAGAAGAAAATGCAACTTCTTGGTATGAAAAAATAAATTATGAGGCAAATAGGCATTTTTTATTAAAAAAAATTAAAAAAAAAAACATAGAGCTTCAGTAAGAAAGAAAAGTCTTTGTTGATGAGAAGAAGAGTTTTAACAATAACATGAGGGAGAGCATTTAGTCGAAAATGACAGAATTTTTCGAAAGAAAAGAAGTCTCTTCATAAGAAAACAGAAGCATCAAAAACTTCTTTAATTACAAAAACTACTTATTACGCCCATACACGACTTTAATTGCCAATATTTCAAATGCCATCACCCAACAAATAAACCTAAAAAATTGGGCATTGAAACTTTCATGTTATCAGAAACTCCTAACTTCGTTCATATGCAACTTAAAGAATCGCAATGTTTCAAATTCCCATCACCAAACAATGAACCAAAAAAAACTGGGCATTCAAAAAAAAAAAACATTTACAAGAAACTCTTACTACACTCATCCGCAACTTAAACATTACCAATGTTTCAATTGCCCATCCCCAACCAGTGAACTTAAGCAAAATTGGGCATTGGAACTTCAATTTTACCGAAAACTCCTAACTACGTCCATCAACGACTTAAATATTGCCAATGTTTCAAATGCTCACTCCCAAACAATGAATCAAAACAAAATTAGACATTGAAACTTCAATGTTACCGGAAACTCGTTATTATGCGCATATACAACTTTAACATTGCCAATGTTTCAAATGCCCATCTCCCAACCAATGAACCTAAAAATTGGGTATTGAAACTTATGTTTGTGGAAACTCTTAACTACGCACATATGTGACTTAAAGATTGTCAATGCTTCAAATGCCCATCCCCAAACAATGAACCAGAACAAAATTGGGCATTGAAACTTATTTGTTTCCAGAAACTCATTATTACCCTCATCCGCGACTTTAACATGCTCAATGTTTCACATGCCCATCTCCCAACCAATGAACCTAAAAAATTGGGCATTGAAACTTCTATTTTAACGAAAACTCCTTACTATGTCCATCCGCGACTTCAAGATTACCACTGTTTCAAATGTCCATCCCCAAACACTGAACCAAAACAAAATTAGGAATTGAAACTTCTTTATTTTCGAAAACTCCTTACCTCACCCATCCAGGACTTCAATATTGCCAATGTTTCAATCACCCATCCCCAACAAGTGAACCGAAGTAAAATTGGACATTGGAACTTCTATCCTACCGAAACAGCTTACTACGCCCATCAACGACTTAAATATTGTCATTATTTTAAATGTCCAACCACAACCAATAAACCTAAACAAAATTGGGTAATGAAGCATTTATGTTACGAGAAACTCCTTATTACACCCGTCCGCGACTTTAACATTGCTAATGTTTCAAATGCCCATCCCCGAACAAATGAACCTAAAAAGTTGGGCATTGAAACTTATATGTTACCGAAAACTCCTTCTTGCACTCAACCACGACTCAAACTTTGCAATTGTTTTAAATACCTATCCCCAACCGATGAACCTAGACAAAAATGGACAATGAAAGTTCTATGTTACCGTAAACTCTATACTATGCCTATTCGCGACTTAAAGATTGTCAATGTTTCAAACACCCATCTCAACCAATTATCCTAAAACAAAATTGGCCATTGAAACTTTTATGTTACTGAAACTCCATGCTACGCCCGTCTGCGACTTAAACATTGTCAATGTGACAAATGTCAATCTCCAACAAATGAACAAAAACTAAATTCAGCATTGAAACTTATATGTTACAGGAAACTCCAAATTACGCTCATCCGCGACTTAAACATTGCAAATGTTTCAAATGTCCATCCCCAACGAATGAACCTAAACAAAATTAGGTATTGAAACTTCAAGGCTAGCGAAAACTGCTTACTACACCCATCCGTGACTTAAATATTGCCAATGTTTTAAATGTCCATCACTAACAAATGAACCTAAACAAAATTGGACATCGAAACTTCTATCTTACTGGAAAACTCCTTATGACGCTCATCCGCGGCTGGCACATTTCAAATGTCCATTCCCAACCAATGAACCTAAACAAAATTGGACATTGAAACTTCTATATTACCAGAAACTCTTTACTGCGCCCATCCGCGGCTTAAACATTGCATATGTTTCAAATGCACATCCCCAACCAATGAACCTAAACAAAATTGGACATTGAAATTTCTATGCAACCATAAGCTCTTTATTGCGCCCATCAGTGGCTTAAACATTGTCAATATTTCAAATGCTTGTATCGATATCATATGTAATTAAGGGAATCATTGTCATCATTGAGGTTCTATCCCTTCTATTGTTGAGTTTTGACAACTACAAAAACCACCACAGCTCCACCACCATCACCGTCAAGTGCCACTTTCTCATCTAAATCATAACTTATTGAGTTCTACCATTCTATTTCACCCTATCATGAGCCACATCCTTTGTCACTCCACAATCTAAGATTTCCTTGTTATCCCTTCCCTCCAAGATTTTAATGGCCTCTCTCTATTCCTTGTGTATTCTACATCTAGTTTCTCAACCATTTGAATTTGAGGAAATTTGGCCTTCTGTATATGTTACCAAATCACCTTAAGCAATTTTTCTTCTATTGAGGCTACTTTCTAGTCTCCTTACTGTGGTCATTTCTAATTCTATCTTTTAAGGTTACCCTACAAATCTGTCTTAGCATACATGTCTCCATAATTGTAGCTTTGTTTGCTTTAACTTTTCTTCATCAATCAACATTTTGCTCCATACATCAACGTTGGTCTCATAATGGTCTTATAAAAATCTTCCATTTAATCAACAAGGAACACTTCTCTTGTACAATATCCAACTAGTTCTGGCCCATCCCATTCTTATCCTACTAATAATGTACCTTTGTTTGCTTTTAACTTTTCTTCATCAGTCAACATTTTGCTCCATACATAAACATTGATCTCATAATGGTCTTAGGAAATGTTCCTTTCAATCAACAAGGAACACGTCTGTTATACAATATCCTACTAGTTCTGGCTCATCCTATTCTTATCCTACTCTCAGATAAGATATCATTGCATGTCAAGACCCACAAAAAAAAAATGGCTCAATTCAGTGTTCAACCAGGCCATTGAAGAAAGAGATGACTATATTATCAGATGATATAGAGGATTGGATGGCCTAACTGTAAACCATAAGGATGTGATCACCGTGATTTTCAACATATTCTACTAGTATCGAAAATAAACAAAAAGGCTACTCCTTTCTCTAAATAAAATTAGAAACCATGATTTTTTTTTCCTTTGCAATTTGGCAGTGCCCAGGCCAAATTTCTCACAGAAACATAAACCCTAGGGAACCAAATCGCCTGAACAGACAGATATCTAAAAAGGGGGAAAATGATTTATTCTCTTATGGTAAATACCTGGACATTATAATCCTTCCAGAAAGACATCTTCCTTCAATTCAAAGCTCTAATTTTTCAACTTTATTTACCACTTTGTTCTTTATTTAATTTTTTTAGTTTGGCTTAGAGATTCAACTAAACATGGGTTGGTTTGACCTAAGCATACAAGAAAAAAAATTGAGTTTGAGTTGATATAAACTTAGGTCAGGCTCATTTTTGGAGTTAAGATATCAAGTCTAAATTTGAACAAGTATGATTAAACACAATAAATAAAAGTCTGAATTACCGAAAGCCATTGAGCCACAGATTGTAAAATATAATACTTTAATAATGTATAAATATGAAACTTATATAATAACAAATAACAATAACAAAATCGTTAATACGTATGGAGAGAGTAAGGAAATTACAATGACGATGGTAATCCTCATGCATTTCTAGGTCAAATTGCTCCCGTAGTTTGTTGATCTTTGCGGCCCCTCCAAGACTGTCCGCTGCTCCCAAGTCCCAGCCATGACGTTCTGCGCCCCCACTCACCTCCTTTCCCCTGTCACCCCACGCCGCATTATCAATTCCTCCTCTTCCTAAAACCCCCTTCCCAGGCCCACTCTCTCTTTTCCTCATCTCTCTCCTCCTTCTCAAAGTAGCCTCAAAGCTGATTCGCAAAATACCATATCCAAAACCCTTGCCATCTCCGCCCCCACTCACCTCCTTTCCCCTGTCACCCACGCCGCATTATAAATCCCCCTCCTACTCTTCCTCAAACCCCCATCCAGGCCCAATCTCTCTTCTCCCCGATTCGCCAATGTCTCGTGATCCTCTTTCTCTGAATCCGACGGCATGAACCCTAATCTATTGCGAACGTCACTCGCCGTCTCCGAGAATGTAGTCATCCTTTCCTTTCTTGCTTCCTTTCCGATGGAAAGAAGAAGAAGAAAAGGGGAAAAATCTGGGTTTGAGAGAGAAATTCCCTTCCGATCGAAAGAAGAAGAAAAGGGGAAAAAACTGGGTTTGAGAGAGAAATTAAAGAAGGCAAAAGAAAACAAACTGGGTATGAGAGAGAAATGCAGACAGATGGGCAGACATTGGGATTGGAAAATGTTATATGGGATGAGACAGCTGCGCGAATGAGACAGCTGGGCGCAGACGCGTGAGATAGATGGGCAGAGTTTTTGAAATCGGACGGTGGAGAAAGGCTGTCATAAACTGTCGGTTAAAATTATCAGAGTATCTTTTTATTCTTGAATTTTGCTACTGGTTTATTTATTTTTTTTATTTCTTTCTTTGTTAATTTGGGCCGATCATGTTTTATGGAGAAATTACTCATTGACAATTAGACTCTCATCCCCATATGTTATAATATTTTAATTTGAATTTACGTACTCGTGCCAAAGTTGAATTAGCCTCTAATATATATCTACATCGGATTAAATTAAATTTAAATTATTAAAAAAAATTATATCTTTTAAAATTAGTTACCAGTAAACTCCAACATCCCTACCTTATTAAAAGCAGTTGTTTTTCATTTTTTGGAGTTAACATTAACAATTGTTTTATAAATTTTAAGATTATACATTTCTAGCAATGACAAGTCTAATTTGTGCATAGTCATGAAATCATTATTCTTTTTATATATTGGATTTATGAGATTGAACAATAGAATTTTTTTAGAATATATTTAAAACTATTATATCAATATATACTTTAATTAAAGAATTTAATAAAAAAATTATAAGAATATTTATTCACCTTAACATAAAAAAAAAAAATTGATATAATATTAATATTGGTGAGGAATGGAAGCATTACGGGGTCAAGCGTAGGGGCGTGGGGTTGGAGGGCCAACCTGTAGTCCATCTTTCATCCCTATCCTTATGTATGATTTCATATTTCTAATGAAGAATAAATTGATTTGCATTTTATTTAATCCAAGCATAATCTTGTGTTGTCCATTTCTATTTTTTATTAAAAAATTATAATTAAAGTATTGAGGTTTCTTAGAGCATTTGACTAATCTTTAAAGAAAATATACAAATCTCTCTATTTGTACACACCGAATAATTCTATGAACAGAAGCATATTGAGGTAGAGTGGGAATCTAATTCAAGACTTCCACTTCCCTTTTTATTAAAAAATAGTATCCCTAGTTGCTAAAAATGTAGATTGTATTCATCTTTAAATTCTTAAAGTAGTAAGCACAATGCAGTAATCAGTGTCGGCCCTGACTATAGGTGAAGTAGGCAACCGTCTGAACCCTAAAAAAATAAGTCCAAAAAATTAAAAAATAAAAGAGGAATACTAATTGCAATCGCACTCATAATAATACATGGTTATTAATTCAGCTAAGCAATGGTGCAAGTAAAAAATAAATCTCTACAAACTCTATACAAAAATAATTAGGGTCCAGTCAAAGATCATCAACGTTTGAGGTTCAGTAGGTTTCAAGGATTTCTTGGGTGGGTTGGATTAAGCAGAAAAAAAAAATGAAAACCCAAGACTCAATCCTAAATATTTTAAATGGCATGTAACGTTTTATATATAATTCCGTTAAGATATTTTATAAATTTTAGTTTTCTCTTCCATACAATTATATGAAGATATTTTTATTAATATCATTTTGAGTTGGTATGTTGAGTTGATAAGCTAAAAAAAAAAAAAAAATTACTAATTCAGTATGAAATTGGTATATATATTGTCTATGATTATTGTGATACCCACCCCAACCTGATGTGGGAAAGGTGAAAAGTCCCACATCGGTTGGGAAGGTTGAGAGGGAAGGGGTCATAAGTGGCCACCCCATGTTGATTCAAGTGTAAGGCCTTTTGGGCCAGGCCAGGTGGGCTTGGCCCAAATGCAAAACCGTGCGGGCTCACTGGTGTGCGAGGCCAAGAGCGGACAATATTACACTGAGTCAAGCCCTAAGTCCTGTATTCGGGTCTTGTCGTTACAAATGGTATCAGAGCCGAGGTTCAACACTCGGACTGTGTGGACTTTCCTCCTTCCCTGCAGTTGTTGAGCTGGACGGCTCGAAGTTTTAGGGGGAGTGATTGTGGTACCCACCCCAACCTGATGTGGGAAAGGTGAAAAGTCCCACATCGGTTGGGAAGGTTGAGAGGGGAGGGGTCATAAGTGGCCACCCCATGTTGATTCAAGTGTAAGGCCTTCTGGGCCAGGCCAGATGGGCCTGGACCCAAATGCAAAACCATGCGGGCTCGTTGGTGTGCGAGGCCCAGAGCGAACAATATCACACTGAGTCAAGCCCTAAGCCCTATATTCGGGTTGGGTCGTTACAATTATTGATGATATGATGGGTGATGCTATGGGATGTACTGTTTTTTTAACGATGGAAGGTGTTTAGGCGTTTCACCTATAGGAGATTTTACGAGAATAATCCTTTGGGGGCATGTGTACAAATCCCTACCATGTGTAGTTGAATTTTTATGAAATCAATGAAAATATAAAAAATAAAAAATACGCTAGGTAGTATGACATAATAGTCCTGATATTAAGCAAGTTTATTTAAATTCAGACTTATCTCTGGCCCTGGGCATTTTGTCGGGCTCAGACCTGCGCTGGGGCTTGGCAAAGTATAGGCTCGGCCCGAGCCCGGCCCCTTGCCTAGGTGGAATCCATAGTTCCATACTACCTCCTTTTGACTTCGTTCTCCCAGTTTAAATGGAACCCTACTGTGGTGTTGTACACTCTTAATTTATTTTTATTTTTTTTAATGATAGGTTAGATTGGAAAGCCCAAAAAATGTACATAATAGACCCACAGCCCGGGCCCAGGCGAAAGAACAAAAAAAACAAGCCCAGAAGAGGCCAGCAAAAAAATACACTTTTATTTCCACTCTCTTCTTTCTCCTTGCTTGACTCAGCCGTATTAACTCGTCGAAAAGCATTTCATGCGTGCATTCAGCAACTTCCTTCTGTTTGTAATCCTCATTTTTCAGAATTCAAATTCTTTACACTTTTTCTTTCATGAATGGGTAATAGGCAAATTTTAAATTATTTCCTACTATTTAGTTCCAATATTTAATTGGATAAAATAGAAAAATATGTCACTCTTGCCAGTAATAAGTTAAAATACACAATCACCATATCATTATAGTTTTTAGTACATGAAACATTTTCTTAGTGGTAACTCATGAACAGTCTTGATAAGCCAGCTTTGGTCTAATGACCTTGTTATAAATGAGATACAACTGAACACCAAACTGGGTATTAGAAGATTATCTTCTCTTAACACCAAGTGTTTACGTACTAATTGCAGTATTATACTTGGTGGCCACAAGAAGAAGATCAACTTTCTGTGTAGCAATACCAGGTGCTTCACTCATGTCCAAGTCCTCCTTGTTCGTTCCAAAAGGCAGTTCCCAATCGAAGAGATACAGTAGATTTGCCATTGCAAGCTCCACAGTTGCAGTGGCAAAATACATTCCCGGGCAAATCCGTCTTCCGGCGCCGAACGGCAGGAGTTCAAAGTGTTGTCCTTTGTAATCAATCTCACTATCTATGAATCTCTCAGGCATGAACTCACTAGGGTTTTTCCAACTTTCAGAATCGTGGCCTATCGCGGCTGCATTGACAAAGACCATGGTTTGGGGGGGAATGTCAAACCCATCCAACTCACAATGTCGAATGGTTTCATGTGCCACTAGCAAAGGAGCTATAGGGTGCAATCTGAATATTTCTTTCAACACCAATTTTAAGTAGTGGAGTTTTGGAATGTCACTTTCTTCTACCTTCTTCTTACTTCCAATCACAGTTCTAACTTCATCTTGTGCCTTCTTTAACACTCTCGGGTTCCTTACAAGCTCTGTCATTCCCCATGTCAAAGTTGCAGCTCCAGTATCCGTTCCACCAACTAATATATTCTGCAATAAAATATATGTAAGAATAAATTGACTTTTAAACTCAAATTTGGTCCACGTGGATCTTATCATGTCGGCTTTTCAACCTGAACGGGTTCAATTCTTCACTAAGTCTCAAATGGGCGGGCTCAAGCTTGATTTTTACCAAAGTAGATAGGCTAAGACTTTAGCCTTACAAAGCCCAACATGTTTTGGGTGGACTCAGACTCCCGTAGAGCATAGTTTGACATGTAACCAAACACCTCTAACCGAAAGTGCTCTCTTTATAGAATAATCCTAAACTTGAGTTTATAGCCTCAAGCTTATGGGTATTTAATTTTTTAATCTTTTTTATTTTTTAAATAAGTTAAAATTCTAAATGGGTAATCCGAAATCTAACCCGATCTCGAAATAGACTCATATGAACTAATTCTTTAGTAATGAGTTGAGAGTTATTGATCCAAATCTAATTAAGAGATTGTCCAAAAAAAGGTTTTGTAATAAAGAAAGGCAAGGCATGTAAATTTATACCATGAGAACTCCCTTGATGTGATCTCTGGTGAGACCATGATCCTTCTGAGCTTGAATCAAGACATCCACAAAGTCTTCATGCTCGAGCTTGGGCCTCTTTGGGTCCAAGTGCTCATCAATAACCTGATCATAAAACGCATCCAAGTCGAAGAAATTCTTCTCCAATCGAGCATGTTGTCCATTGATCTTATCAATCCAACCCAACCATGGCAAGTAATCGGCGAAGAAAAAGGCTACAAACAATGCTTGAGTCTCCTCAAACACCTCATTGAAATCACTCCTCTCACTTCCTCCTCCAATGTATCGTTTACCAAAAGCAGCCCTACAAATGATATTGCTTGTTAAGGCAATGAGCATGTGGCTGAGATTGACAGGTTTTGAAGGAGAACAAGATTTATGAATGGATGATATCATCTGGGCAACCTCTTCCTCCCTAATGAATCCAAATGATTGGATCATCTTCACATTAAAGAGCTTGACGATGCAGACCTTTCGCATCTCTCTCCAATACTCTCCATAGGGTGCAAAAGCAATGTCCTTCAAATCGTAAGAGAGTCTTCTATGAGAAACAAAGGGAGGCCTGCTGCAAAAATCACTATCTTTATGTTTCAAAACTTCTTTTGCAAATTTGGCAGAAGATACAACAAGAGTTGGTCTTCCACCAAGCTTTAGGTGTATGAGAGGGCCATATATTTTGGAGAGTGATTCTAAGACCTGATGTGTAGTTATACCAATCTGGTGCAGGTTCCCAAGGATGGGAAGTTGGGAGGGACCAGGAGGTAGATTTAGGGGTGTTGATCTCTTAGACTTCATCTTGCTTAGTAGCAACAAAGACAGAAGAAAAAGAACTACTGATGGAAAAGAGAGCCATGACAGAAGAGTGAAGAGAACCATGGTAGAGAGTAGGAGATGAGGAGAATGGAGAATTAGTGTGAAGCTGATCCCTCTTAAATAGGAGACCTTATGCTTGGACACAGTTAGGGATGAAACTTGATTGGGTTTAATATGACCCACATGATCTGACTTGAGAAATCAATGGGTTTGAGTTATGTTTTTGTGTATCTCGGATTGAGTTGGGTGTAGTTGGGAAATAATAATCCGCAAGAATTCTATTCGGGTTGAATTGATAAATTTAAAAGCAACTTGACTCGACTTAACCCAATCTGACCCTAGTACACCAAACTATAAAACAACATTCGAATTGAGTCGTATCAGAATTCGAGTCATGTCGGGTTAAATAACTTGATTCTGTAATTCGAGTCAGGTCGGATTGAGAATTCGGATCTACAAATTGGATAAGGTCAGGTCGAATTCAATAATTTTTCATATGTATTAAATTGCCTTTATTGAAATTCGACACAATAATCAGTGAGATAGCAATTCATCGAGAACCATCCACCACTAAGAAATTTGGACAAATAGACACCGATACAGTGTTGTATTTGTCTTAACCTTAACCGGGTCTTCCCATTCTTTATTTAAAAAGATAGATTCTTATTTTTAATACTATCTATTACCATACTTGAAAGGTACCTTTTATTTATTTTCATTTTATCTTACACACCCATTCCCATACATTGGACCCACCCATCCCAGTATGACATCCCTCGTGGGCAAATTCACCAGAGTGAAAGTGATTCATGTATTAAATTTGTAATATTTTATTAGCGATATAAAAAATATATCAATATTATATCATTTTTATACAATTCATGCTGTCAATTTTGATCAATTCTTTTGTAAAATATTAAGAATTTTCAACTAAAATATCGGTAAAAGGATGGTAATTAATTTTGACAGGGGACAATAACAAGACATTTGACATTGACATTTGAAAGGAGACATTCACTAAGTTCATAACTTCATATTAATAGGTTTATCTACAATAAAGATTTAATATTGATTATGGTTATAATATATGATTATTGGGTCACAATCGCTAACACACTGACATGTGGCAGGAGACAATCACTAACTTCATGTTAATGGTTTTATCTACAATTAAGATTTGATGTCTCTTATGGTTACTAAACAAATAAGAGAAGAAAATGAGGGTTTGAAAAATGGCGCCTTTTGTGCTTAAAAAATTGGAGAGCTCATTTTATAAATAAATTTAATTGTTGAAATTATTTTTAATTGAGTTTAATTTATTTGAAGTTCAAATGATGTATTTAATTGCTGGACAGAATATTATACATTTAAATTTATTTAATAATTTTATTTTCTATTTAAAAATAAGAATTAGGATAATTTTTATCAAAAAATGCACCCCACTATCTGATCATTGGATCTAATATGTGACGTTGTGATTGATTCTTTTTGCTTCTCAATATCTTCTCTCAAGCTCTTGAAACTGTTACTTACATGGCCATTAGGTGATTTTTCAAGTTTTTATTAATTAGACCTTTTTATACTATTTATTCTTATATTTGATAGGTACATTTTATTTTATTTTATTTTATTTTTATTTTATCCTTTTTACTGTTTACTCTCTTTTCCCCACAAGTAGGAATTGCCCACACCAACACAGGATTCAAACCTTTCATGACTTCTTTCCAACAAATAGTTGGTACTTGGTACCATTCCAGCTATGAGCTATCGTTCGTTTGGACAATTGGAACTTTTTTGTTATTTTTTTTATTTTAAAAGAGAATAATTAATATACTTGTTTATATTTAAAATGTGAGAAGTTCTACATCAATAATCTTTTAAGAAAACATAGGAAGTAAACATAAACTTCCTTTTGGAATTCAAGAATGCACAATAATTCAATCTTAGTCAAGAATTATAGTAATTATCAAATAACTCTTAAGGAAGTCAACTACAAGAAGTACTGTAAAGAAATCTTATACTTTGCAGCGATTTAAACCATATTATCCACTAAATCCTAACTCGGGTTAGCAGGAGCTCGCCCACCTTTGAGCTAGTACATATTGCCAATAATTCATAGAAAGCATTTTTATTTATACTTGCAACCAAGGGTACAAATATCGGCCAATACATATCGTATCGGCCGATATGTACCAGTTTTGAAGGACTGAATATCGGCCGATATTCACAATATCGGCCGTATTATATCGGCCGATATCGATTGGAGAGAGAAAAATATCGACCGATAACGATATATCGGTCGATATATCGTATCGGCCAATACCGATTTTTAAACCCCTGCATGCAACTATGTCAAGCAAGTGAACTCTCCTGCATAAAATATTATAGACTTCTCTTGAATCAAAATTTAGATTTATTCATTTCCAGTTGTCAAATTCAAATACATCAAACTCAACGGCACAATGACTAATAAATCTCAATGCATTTCAATTGAATGACTAAAAGCTACTTTTGGCATTTAATTTTAATCTTAAGATTATTACAAAAGTATTTTATATTATTTTACTAAAAGTGATGAAGGCTAAGTTTGATTTTAATACGTACCCTCGTCTCCAACATATCATTTCTCAACTCATGCATGATGGGTCAGAGTCCAACTAGCACAGGATCCAAGATCAGGGACCAGCCCATAATAGATTAGATCAAAAGAAATAATACAGGTCCCAGAAAAAAATTCCAGTGCCCCGTAAAGTATAGCAGCATCCAACAAGATGTAGGGTTGATGACAGCATATTAACTCAAAGAGATTAGAGTGATGGTCAAGAATCTGCTTTAGAAGCAGGAGTCTTTATTTTGATACCTACTCCACCCCAAAGGACCGCTCCTCGTAAAATTACCCGGTGTACGTGTGTAGATACGTTGGTCATTAAAAAAAAATTGTCAAAGCATATCAAACAAATAAAAAACCATCCAGAGGCAGGACTTCTTCCACATTTTATTCCATGCAAACACTCATAAAATAGATGTCTAAACAGATAAAACAGAAGGGGGAGCATGCGTCTTACTTGCCTAAAGCAAAATAGAAATTGCTGGTTTCATAATTATATCTACATAAAGCTATAAAGAGAGAAAAGGACTGTCTTAAATCTAAACCATCAATATAGCCGCAAAGATCAAAGAGTAGCAGAAAGAATCCAGTAATTAGGAAAATACTTTAATGTACCTTTACAAGAACTTATCAATGCTTGCAGTTAGTGTACTTTTAGGCACTGCACCAATAATTGTGTCTTTCTTCTCGCCACTTTTAAAGATCATGACAGTAGGAATGCTCCTGATTCCATACTGGGTTGCTACTGATGGGCTTTCATCGGTGTTCAGCTTCAAGCATTTTAGCTTCCCTGCATACTGCTTTGATAATTCATCTATTAGGGTGGATCATACGACAAGGGCCACACCACGGTGCCCAGAACTCCACAAGTGTGGGAAGGTCATTCTCAAGGACAAGTGACTTCCATGTGGCATCAGTAACAGCCGCCGCAACTGCATTGAAAAAATACAAGATACTATTGTTTTAGTTTCATTGAATAAAATAAATCCAACTTCCAATAGATGATTCTACCAATTCTAATAATACTGGAATCACATATATAAACAGATCTAGCTTCATAGAGAAAGATTTCTTGTGTGTCAAAAGTGGTCATAAGAGAGGAATGTTTGGATCTCCAAATTATTCATGGAGTTTTATCTCATAGTGAATCGTGTTTGGTGATTGCATTCCTACTCTTTCCAAAAAAAATTGGTGACATTCCTAGGAATACAAACTTCCATCCACTGAGAAAAAGAAATGACTTACGATCGAGTCCTTGCATACAAGTGCCCATCGAATGAAGCAAGATTTACAATGCTCTATAATTGACTTGAGAGGGAGGGCCTTATCCCCAAAAAATATGCCCATTGGGTTCCTTCCAAACTGTCCAACTGATGGATAAGGGTGCCATTTTCCACAGAAGTTGGACCCTTTATGGGTAGGGGCCCAAATCCCCATCCATCTATGAGGCCTCTAAAGAAGCAAGAGTAAAATGAATGGAAAATGTTGCAAAGAAGGAGCAATGAAGAAATCAACCAATTCATGATTGTGTTGAGCAAATGTTTGGGAGGGAAGTTCCAGCTGTTTAGATTGATAACCATTACGACGTTTGCAAGGTACGAGACCCAGTAGAAGGCCTTAGCCTTGGAGGGAGCAACTGGCTTCTAAATGGATTTAACAATAACCAGTTGGTACTATCACTTCATCCTAAACAATAACCAGTTGGCCATTCCCTCAAGAACCCAGAGAGACTAACAAAGCATCGAGCAAACCAGTTGTAATAACAACAAAATCAAGAGCCCGGAAAGAGTGTATTGACTTAGCTTAGGCCCTTTTTGTTTCTCTTTCGGTGGAGTTGTCCTTGGTTGTTACGTGGGGTTGTGCGTTGGTTTGTCTTTTAGTTTTTCCTCTTTTCTTTTTGTATTGGCACCTCTGATGCCTTCTTTTCCATTAATATATTAACCATTCAAAAAAAAAAATCAAGAAGAATAATAACAAGCAACTTAGAGTTGTAGGATCCAGTAAAATCAAAATTTCAAAAAGCAGTATTGATGGTAGCAATAGCAGTAGTCATACTACAACAATGCCATTTTAACTTGGTCCAACCGAGCAACAGAACTTGATTCAACAGTATGTCAGATCAAAAGACTTTGTTGACACTCAACCAGACTTGATAAAAGACCTGATTAAACCTCGTTTTTTAACTCTTGGGACTAAGGTAGTGGTCGTGGTGCTTCCAAGAGAAAAAACAAAGTAATGACAAAGGGCACCAACATCCCAGATCTGAAAAAGTCACTTCCCAGGACATCGCTTCTTAAGAGCCCTTTTTTTACCAACCCCAAGGGGTTGAAGTGATGGCCAAGAACTGCCTCAGGAAGCGGAAGTCTTAGGTTCTATTCTCACTCCACCCCCAAAAGGTCACTCCCTATAGAGTTATCCAGTGTGTGTGAGTAGGGAGGCTTACACATGTCCTGAGGATTAATTGAGTCCTCTAAGAGGCCTGGACACCTTGGTCATTAAAAAAAACCTTTTTACCATATCTAGATTGTTTAAGCTCTCAACAGGACTTTCTTTCAATGGTGAATGATCTCCCTCTTAAAAATCTATTCTAGAATTACATGAGACTAGAGTTCAAGTGTCCCAAAGCTCAGCTCAAAATTAGTGTAAAAATTTGATAAATTATAGGTTTAATGGTAGTTTGGCAGTACTACAGGAATAGCGATTAGGACTGCAGAAGTTAATGTTGTCGTTAAATACCTGTTATCGAAAGCTAGACTAGCATTACCTTTCAAAATAAATAGAGTTTGCATTAGTAATGTCATTTTTTCTTTTTCTTTTGAGCTTCTATTACAATGTAAAGAGAGAAGATACATGTTACATACACAAATGATGATCACCTGAGCACAATGTATCATTGAAACCCACCCATCCCTATCATTGAATTTGAAACCAGTGTTCAAAAACTCAAAACTCAGACTCGACTCAAAATCTCATTGAGATGAGAAACTAGGCTGAGTTTTCAGAAAATTTTGAAAAGGACTCAGAAAAACTCATTGACTCACATGACTCAAAATCCTGAAGACCTGAAGAGTCTAGTCCCGGACTGACAGCTGCGTTTTTCTGAGTTTTAAAACTTTGACTGAAACCCATCCAGGTGGGTCCACTAGATCTAACCCCATCTACGATCAAAGTCTTTGGAGCCTTATCATAACTTGAGTGATGGATCAAGCCATATCTGCAACATGTTGGTGGGCTTACCCAGTACACGGATGGATTCACTTGATTTGGTTATGCAAAGATGTGGGATCCACCTTTGGACCCACCCATCCCAGTTTTTGAAATCCATCCAATTTTAAACACAAAATCTAGCCTGTCTACCATCTACCTTTGGACCCACCCATCCCAGTTGTTGAAATCCATCCAGTTGGAAACACAAAATATAGCCTGTCTACCATCAAAGTCGGTGGAAACTTAAAAATCATACCTAGAGCAATCGAGATCATGCCATATGTGTAACATGGTGACCTTATCCAATAGAGAGGGATGGGATCATTAGAAATGGTTATGTATAGATGTGGAGTCCAGGAACCCATCTCCATTGAGCTTCTTAAGGTATGGTTTTCAAGGCCACAAAAATCAATGAAAGATAGAGGATCCACAGACCTTTGTTTACAATCCTATGGTCTAACTTCACTACCAACGGCCAGTTCCTGTTATAAATAGGGGATTGTTGGTTAGAGTGCATCCTGGTGCCTATATGGGTAGTGGCATTCATGTGTCTGCAAACACATTTGTAAACATAGAAAAGACCCCAAGCACCAATATCATCTTACTGGTTGGGTTCAATAAGCAAAGGGCAGATCAGTTTGAATGGCCCCCCATTCAAGGCAGTGTTGAAGCATGTCTGGTCTGCCAAGAACTCACCATTCAAGGCTGTGTTGAAGCATGTATGTTCCACCAAGAACTAAACGAGGGGAGTGTGCATCATGAGAACCCCTTTGTGGGTCCCATCTTGTAAACCATCCACCTTTCTCCAACGAAGTGAATTGAATCGGTGCCCAATTGCATCCTATACCATAGTTAAACCCACCATTTGATCGAAACTTGATAAAATTGCATCCTTAATTTATGGTTGATTTTTGTGGCCTTAAAACCCATGCTCTTAACCTAGTTAATGCAATCAAGATGATGTTTTGTAGGCACCATATCTAAGCAAAGCCTGTCAAACCAAATCACTAATCTGGTCATATGTCAGCCCCTCATGGGGTTTTCACTGTGAATAACCCTTATGGTGTGATGCAGGACAACTAATAGGGTGACCTTAAATGCCTAAATGGTTCTCTAAAAATTAAAAGGGGATGAAAATAATGCACCCTAAACTAAATGTAGGCTGAAATTAAAATTAAAATTAATATATACAATTAATTAATATAAAATCACCACAAACAATCATGCAAATATGTAGAACTTAATGTGTGAATGGAAAGAATGGGCCCAAGATATAATGTACGAAATGAATCCAGTGGGTACAGGGTTAATAACTTGGAACTTAGGCACATACGGTGGTGACTAATTAGAAACAAAGGTGAAGAAGGATACGAATGGCATTTAATAGATTAGGATGGCTTAGGGCAACCACACGAAAGACTGGAAATAGGAAAGGGGCTTGCGGCAGGAAGGAAAAGTGCGGAAGAGGAGGCGGAAGCCGAAAGGGGTTGGAAATGGTTTGGCAGCAAAGGGATGGCTTCGGAAACCCAGGGAAGAAGAAGAGGAAGGAAGAGGAAGAGAGATAGAAGATAAAGGAAGAGTACCTGAAGAAGAAGAAGAATGGCCTCACACCAAGCCTCACGCCAAGCCTCTCGCTTAAGGAATCACTCCCGCAATCTGAAAATCGCACTTTGCACAGGTATTTTGCGAAAATCTCAATCTTTATTCATCAATCGTATGTAATAAGGAGGCTTACAAGAAAGGGCTTTTATAAGAGATGCCTTCCTTAAATAAAGAAACTCCTAAAAATAGCCTAAAACGAAAATAAACTCACTTCAAATAAGAAATCCTAATTTCTAGTTACAACCAAATCAAAAATAGAAATAAACTATAAAAGAAACTCTAAATTCGAAGTAAATAATCTGCTGCTCCGCATCATGGTGTGAAGGTGATCACCACCTTAAAGAAAAAAGTAGATAAATACATACATATGTACAAGGATGCATACACATAATTTAAAGAAGAAAAAGGGAGGGTGTTAGGATTGTGGGTCTGTCAGACAAGTTTCTCAATGTGGGACTGGCTTCAATTTTTCAGTGTGCATCCCACAGCTTCAGCCTACCTCACATAAATTTCATACTTTCAGCAAAATGGGCTCATTGGATAAAAACTTGAACTTCTGAGCTAAGTTTCAAGAGCTATAACACCTAAAAGAATGCTCCAATTGCTAAACAGGAACTAAATGGCACAAGAAATAAACAATTGATTATGACAAGAGTCACTTCCACTTGAACCAAGAGTACCAATCCAATCTGCTGGTGTTCAGGCCAGTTAAGTAGCAGTTTTGATACAGTAATCTACCTTTAGTGTGCTCCTCCAATGCAGAATCATTGATACTCTGGAATGCATTGGAAACTCCATCCAGCAGGCTACATGTTCTCATTTTGCCATTATAATATTTCCAACTCAACTTTAAATACGTCACGTAGATTAGTCAAATTGTCTAAATTAAAGTAGACACCAAGTTTAGCTGTAACACCCTCCTTTTCAATTTGAAGTCCTTTGGATTTGATGCCTTTCCCTGTTCTTGGGTTATCACCCATGTCCTCACGTAGTGAACCTACCCAGCCAAAAATGTCAGAAGCAGCTATTTCAACTGCTTATTATAGTTGATTGCTGGATCTTGTGAGGATCTTAGTTGATGGAAGAATCAATCTAGGTGCAGGCTTAAGCATATTTTTGAGATTTGCTGCCATCTTAAATCAAGTGTAAACTGCATATGCACATCAGATTTTCTATCATATCCAGTCTTTTCATATGCAACAGCTTTGGACTGTTAAATCAGAAAGCTGCTCCAAAATGGACAACTGTGTAACCTAAACTAATTAAAGGCAGTTCATCATTTAGTGATTCTCAGGCAGGACCCTTGAAAAAATTCCATTTTTATTCAATTTGAGGGGAAAAAGAAACCATGAACATCAAGTAGAAAAAAAAGGCAATTTCAATATTAAGGGTGTTGGCGTCTGGGTATGGGTAGGGGTATGGGGGAATCGGAACACTCTGCAACCAACTAATTACTCAATCTATATCAAATGAAACAGACAATAAAGAGACCACCCAGGGGGACAAAAAAGGCAATGCAGAGACATCAAGCATTTGACAGAAATTAATGAAGATATCTCAAATGAATTGATTTTTTAACTAAGAAAAATTCCAAAAACCATAAGAAAGTAACTAAACCAGATCATGGCAGATAAGACTGATTTCACAGAATTGATGAGTTAGATACTATGTGCTTTTGGAGTTGGGGGCCATGTGAAATTGGAAATCACATCGAGGGCAGTACTGTTTCACTTACTTCTGCTCCAAATTAGTAATAGCAATGCATGATTCAGGAGGCAGATGCAAAAGAGAAAAGAGGGGAGCAAGAGAACAAGAGACAAGGAAAGATGTGGACAATGGGAATTCTTCATGGGGACAACCTTAAAACTTCAAGTGAGAATTTTAGGAACGGCAGTTTGAGGGTATTTCAACAGTGTTGTCAGTAGGCCATTTGTAACTTAGGTTGGTTTATATTTTAAGAGGGTTGCGAAGAGATCCTGAAATATCTTCTTGTTAACTTATTTGTGACATCTCTCCACAACCTTGTATTTTCTCCTCGATACAATGCAATCTCTTTACTGTGCCCATGGATGTAGCTCAAAATGGTGAACCATCTAAATGCTTGTGTTCTTGTTGAGGTTGCTTGATCGCATCTTTCTCTCATTTGTTGCACACGATCCTTATCAATTCCTCACGCAATTGGGTTGGATTTACCCAATATCTGGAAATCTGTTTTGATGGTAGGTTATGGGTGCAGCCAGTTTTGGCCGCTACATTTTTTGAGAAAATATTTTCCGACTTCAGTGCGCCTTTAACCAAATTTGAAAAAAAAATTTGCAACCAGACAGAAAATCCACTGCAATTCTTACATTTGTAAACAGGCAGGATCTTGGGAGAAGAAAGGCTTCTTAAATAAGAAAATCTCAATCTCACACCTTTCTTCCTAAACACCAACACTAACCTACAGGCGAATTGTTTCCACCTGAAAATTCCCTTTCGAAGGGAAAAACGCAAACAGACTTTAGAAATGTGAAATCCATGTTCTCTCTTCTTTAAAATTAAACCGTCCAGATTTAGAGAGGAAAAAAATAAAAAATTCTAAACCCCTCCTATCAGAGAAGGGATCTAGAAAATGAAAAAAAAAGGCATTTTAGAGGGGTGGGTGAATTCCGATTTTTCCTTTCACCTGAAATCAAAAAGTCCCAAATAGAAAAATGCCCAGATCAAAGTATCACATGAAGAGAGAGAGAGAGAGAGAGAGCAGAGAAAAGGTACCGAACCGTCAACAGCGGTGTCCTGCGCTTCGCAGACGATCCCTCGTGGAAAAGCCCTCGTAGTGGTAGTAGCAGAAATCCTCCTCCTGCTGCTGCTGCTCGATGCTAACGTGAGCCGATGCGCACGGGTCTGGATCCTTAAGCCATTGAAAGCGGGCAAGAGGCTTTTGTGGCAGAGAACAGGCCCCGAGAGGGAGCTCCTAGTGCCGCAAGAAAGAGGAACCGAAAGCGATTCGAGCACATTAGCCATGGAAAACGCGATCCAACGTATTTACGTAAATGCCACTGGAGAGAGACAGAAGAGAGTTGGAGACGAAGAAGATGAGACGATGAAAGCAATGTCCAATGAAGAGGATAAATATGTATCTATAATAGCCATACTGCAACATTAGAGAGAGAGAGTAATAAGATATACTATTATATTAATTGTAGATTTTATAAATTTAAGATTATTTGTTTGTTGATTATATAAATATAGAGTATATAATTTTTTTAAATTTTTGATAAGTATAAATTAATAACTTTTAAATTTTTTAAATTAAAAAAATAGAATAATTAGAGATAAAATTTCTTACAAAAGTAATTCATATTATTCTCAAAGTGATCCCCTTTGCCAAATCATATTTTTCAAACTAATATATACAAATTTTGTAGCGGTCCTCAACTTGAAAGTGGCAGAAGAAATGCCTTAAACGAGTCCCAGATGACCAAATATGGTTTGACCTGCAAAATAAACATGCAATTCACAAATTACTCAATTATTATAGTTTTTATATTATACCAGGACCAACATGTACTATGCATGTAGGTATATTTTATTTAATTAATTGGATATTTATAATTATTGAATTAGATTTATTGTTATGATTGAATTATTCTATTAACTTGGACAAATTTGACTCATTTAAACAATTATTGCAAGCAATTACATACATATTTTTTTTAACTAAAAATTGATATGTTAAGCATTTTTTTAATTTATTTCTTTTTGTGAATCTTTGTATTTCCTTCTATTGAAATTGTATTAGTCAAATAAAAGCCTAAAAGATTTCTTAATATTTTTTTTCATTGATTCAATTATGGAGTGAACTTATTCCATATTCCAGAGCACATTTTTTAGTGGAGAACAGGATAACTTTAGAATTTAGAGTGAAGAACAATAGTGTAGAACATAGTTTTAGGGTGGAGAACAATGTTTAGTAATAGATGCACGAGTCTATTTTGGATGCCCCAAATGCTTTCAAATTAATTAATAAAGTCATCTAGCAAATAAAAATTGCCCACACTTTAAAAAACTTCGACCCCAAGCTAGATGATCCATCTGCAAGGCAAGCTGCACAGCAGAGATTGTTTTCTTATTTCTAAGTGAAATTGGGTGTATTTGAACTCGAGGAGGACAATTTAATTTTTTATCCAAACTTCAGAATTCGACCCGACTCGACTCAAAAGTTATTTTTAAGTTGTAAAGACCTTCCAACTTGTAAAAGAATGGATTTGTTCTGGTGCCATTTGAAATGCAATTGTCGTAAAAGAAATACATTACAGAGTGAAGATCTTGAATGTCTTATGCAATGTTTTAAAACTCGGTTTGTGGAGCGATTCGTAGTGGACGAAGGGTGGGTTAAATAAGGTTTAACTAGGTTGACCCATAGTCAAACCCATGCTACTAATATAATATTATAATTAATATTAAATTATTAACTAAAGTTATATTTCATAAAAATAATTTTTTCCTTACAAACTCAATTGTAAATATTAAAAACTAATAATTTAAAAATCATATTCTCAAAAGAACTAATACCTTTGTCTTCATTTTCTTCATTTAAAGAAAACCAAGGGTTTTGAAAGGTCAAAGGTCACGGATTTATTAGAAAAATCGGATTGACTCGCAGGTCATAGAGGATTTTTAAAGATTTTTAATACAGAAGGGTCTTAAAATGACCCGACACATGTTTCAACAGCGTCACGATTGACCCACAGGTCAACCCATGGGTCGGATCGAGTTTGAGAACATTGGTCTTATGTATCAAAGTTAATATATATAAGTCTTTGATTTACGCTCAACTTTAACTACCATTCCACGTAGTTTTATATGGTGTAGGTAGATTAAAATATTTTTACGTACCTTAAAGAATTAATTGAGTGAGACGACCGTACACTTTTGATCATTAAAAATTAAAAAAGAATAATGTAAATATCCCCTAGGAAGAAGGTAGAGAAGTCTCTCCTCAATATTTCATTTGATCACATGACTTAATTTAGAAGAAAGAACATACATTGGTGAGTGAGTAGTCACCTAAAAGGAGCATTCAAAGTACCACTCAAAAGAGCATCTTCACACGACTTGAAGCCTCTTTGGCATTTGTAAGCATAGGCCCGTATTAACCTAAATAAGTCAAATCTGAACTCCTCCCAAATTGTATTTCCAAAGATCCAAACCCGATTTTAAGCTTGAAGTGTATGTGCGGGCTTATTCGGCTTGAGTTTGTTTTGACTTGAAATGATTTTTTTTATATATTATTTTATAAAATACAAATTATAAATTATAACTATTCATAATACGAATTGAAGAAAAATATATATTTTTATAAAAATAAAATTCAAATTTAATCTTTCATACAGAGCCGGCTCAACACAAGTTGAGGTTTAAAACAAAAATTCTAAATGGAGCCTCTTTGGAGTTGATACCAAGTAAGCTGAGGACGCCCTTTGCTTACTTGGTACCGTACTGTAACACCCCACCCCATCATGAACTGATGACACTGACACGTCATGATCCGCCACATGGTGAAGGCGTGAATTTATTTTTCTTTCATAAATTGAGCATTCCAATTCCATAACCATATATAACAGGGAAAAACTAAAAATTGAACATTTGGGAAATTTTATTTCCCTACATTTCACTTTATCTAAACAAATTGGGCATTTATCAGACGGGGGCCTAAGACAATTGCCTTAATTTCCATAGGGTTGAGCCGGCACTGCTTTCATGTCAAACTCAAGCTTTTATTTACTAGGCTTAACTCGATCAAATTCTAATCTAAACCTGATATTTTGGGCCCAAAATCGGCCAAAATCAAACTCATGGGCTCAACGTCAACCCAAATTATTTGTTTTTTCATGTATTACTTCACCCTTATTTCTTCCTTTTGAGTACCCTTTTACAATTTAAACCCTGCTTTCTCTATCAGTCTATCTCCATTTGGTCTCACACTCATTCTCTCATACAGTTCGAGCTACAGAAATCCAGCCAAAATTCCTATTTTACCCTTGCTTCTTTATGATGTTTCGTTCTCTGTGTTCCTCGACTGCATTTCTCTTCAAGATCAGATCTTTTTAAAAATTTCTATCAGTGCACTCAACAGTAAAAACACCCGTGTAAATATCATTATCCTTTATTAATTCAAAGAATTTGGAGTGTTGGCTAGAAATCGATTTCAGAAAACAGATGCATTAAGTTCGATTTCCATTCTATTTTAAATTGTCACTCTCGATAGAGTTGTTATGGAGTATGTGTGAGTAGAGAGATTTATACATGCCTTGAGAATTACTCTGATGTTCTAAAAGGTCCGGACACTTTGATATTAAAAAAAATATTTATTATTTATTAATGAAATTTAAAATTAAAATATTTTATTAATGAATGATGTAAATAAAGGACATTACCTTATTATGAATAGTGGATCAAATTTTTTATATTTAATTATTTATGTTGTTTAATTTGGATTTTTAAGTGACTGAACTCAATTAATGGTTGGCACGTGATCCCTTATCTAATATTCTAATTAAATATGTTATACTATTTCAGTAAAGTACTAATTCAGTTTTATATCTCTTTAAGAGGTGGACATTTAGACACAAGTTTTTTCTTCCCTTTAAAGGAAACTGCGATAAGATGGAAAGAGAATATAGGATCCCAAGGGACTCAAATTTGTATTTTGTCTTCAATGTTTAGGACTCTTTCACTCTCATGTTCCTTCACTATACACAAATCTAGACAATCCATTTAACAAATGAGATCGACCCACATCACCTTCTAAAGAGGTGTTTTCATCATTTTGCTAAAATTATCAAAACTTCTTTACATTGTGCAATATGAGGAAAACACTCTTAAAAATGATACAGAACTCCTCTTGAAAGCATAAACACTTTATTTCACAGAACACACATACAAGATGTAGATTTGCACATGAATACGTATTCGCCGATATTCGGCTATATCGGACAATATTCACTATATATCGCAAATATCTCCTGATATCGACGGTTTTAATTAAAAAAAAAAATTTCAATTTATCAGCCAAATCCAAATTTTCTACCCCTGTAATAGACATTCAGTTCCTGAAATAAAGTAGAGCGTGAAGAGATTACTCGATAGAAATAGAGACAAATGGGGGTCTCATAGTCTCAGCAAAACAATATAAATTATTTGTATTTAAAGTATCATGTTGGTTGCGAACATAGATCTTTAAAATAGTTCATGAACAAAATTAAAATTTAAAAAATACTTTTTATCATTAAATTTAGATTTATCAAAATTTATAGTGAGAGGAGTATTAATTTTAATATATTTTAATCAAATTCTTAATAATTGTTTTTTATTTTAATTACATAAAAACGTCCTTGCTACGATGAGGCTCACTAGCTCATTATTGATTATATATCAAATATGTATTTTATTAAAAGATACTATTGAGACATTTTCTATCAAAACTTAGATATCCAAACTTTTATTTGAATATGTGTGGGGCCTTAGAGAGCCATATGAGTATGCATATATGAAGTTTCAATCTCATTATTTAGGGTTTGTTTATTTTCTATAAGAGATGAGAGAAATGAATTTCTTAAGGGAGGGCCTTAGAAAAATGTATATTTTAAATTATTTTTAATAAAATGAAATCTGTAGAGCGAAAGGGGTCATTCCAGAACTTGGTACAAGAACTAAACCCATTTCAGTTCATTTTTCTTCTATTCATTAAAATTTAAATATTACGATTATATAATTTAAATTATACATAATTTCGTATAAATAGCAGCCCATATTCGCCCGTATCATACGAATATTGACCGAGATATCGATCGAGCTCATTTCAACCGAGATATTGACTGGACCCATAATGATATTTATTTATTTTTTAAATAAAAAATAAAAATCGACTCGATTGAACTTTTTTTTGTCTCCACTCTACATAGAAATCCCTGCGATTAGAGAGGCTCGTTAGCCTGATCCATTTTCTCTTACTAGGACTCGACGAGCTGAGCATGGCCCGTGGCACTACAGTGGTCACGTGAACATGGAGGAATCCTTTTTTTCCGCACAACGCCAAGTGTTTCCAATTATTACAGGTCCCCTTCACGTGAACCTCCCTCATCCTGCATTTACAACATTGCCCCTCACACTCTTCTTCTTCCTTTTTATCTGCTGAAACGTCTCCTCCTCTCTCTTTTCCTGCTTCACCACTTCTCATATCTATCAACCTTTCTCTTTATCCTTCTCTGTACTTCCAATGGACAATGAGAATCAGTGTCCCCACCGCAAAACCTACGAGATAACGGCCTGCGGCATATCCTATGTTAAGTCCACCACCTCCACTGCCTCCATCTTCGGCTTTTGCACCACTCCTTCTCCACCCCCTACATTCTTCGGGACCTGTCATTTACGGCCTGTCCAGGACAACTTCTGGCCATCGTGGGACCAGTGGAGCAGGGAAGTCCACCCTCCTCGACATACTGGCCGCACGCACCTCCCCACACATGGCTCACTCCTCTCAATGGCTCCCCTGTCCAGCCCACCTCCTTCCGCAAGCTGGCCGCACACGTCCCCAGCACGACGCCTCCCTTCCACTTCTCACCGTCCTCGAGACCTTCACCTTTGCAGCGCGCCTCCTCCTCCCTCCCTCCACAGACATCTCCACCGTCATCTCCTCCCTCCTCTCCGACCTCCGCCTCTCCCATCTCGCCCACATCCTGCTCGCTCACGGACTCTCTGGGGGCGAGCGCCGGCGAGTCTCCATTGGTCTCAGCCTCCTGCATGATCCAGCTGTGGTCCTCCTCGACGAACCCACCTCCGGTCTCGACAGCGCGTCCGCCTTCAACGTCATGCAGACCCTTGCAGATGTCGCCGCCTCCCGGTGCTGCACCGTCTCCTTTCCATCCACCAGCCTAGCTTCAAGATCCTCTCTTCCACTGTCAACTCCATTCTTCTCCTCTCTAAGGGCTGCCTCATCCATCATGGCACCCTTTCCTCTCTCCATTCCTTCCTCCTCTCCAACGGCTTCACTGTCCCTCCCCAGCTCAATGCCCTCGAATACGCCATGGAGATACTCCACCAGCTCTACGACAGCAAACCCATCTTGACCTCCACCCAGCAGCAGCAGTCGCAGCGGCCTACTCTCCCATCTTTCTCTTCTTCAGCAACCATAAGGAGGTTCTGTTGGGTTTTTTTTTTTTTGCTCAAAAGGTCTTTATTGAGCTTGGGCTTTATGTAAGACACATGCTCAGGCTCAGTGGTCCAGTGTCTTTTCAAGGGAAGAGCTGTTTTTCTTATAATTGAGAGAGAAGAGAAAAGGAGATAGAGGAGGGTCCCTAGACATAGGCACGTATATCCATGAGTTCCTGTGTGTGTTTGATTTGTGATCTTTGATTGTGTGTAGTTTGTTTTACAACAGGTACCACAAGAGCTCTAGGTTTGACGAGATCTGCACTCTCTACAGAAGATTCTGGAAGATCATCTATAGAACAAAGCAGCTGCTGCTGACCAACGTTCTTGAAGCTCTGGGAGTGGGCGTCTTCCTAGGGACAATATATATCCACGTGGGCCTCGACAAACAAGGGATGGAGAAGCGGCTGGGGCTCTTCGCTTTCACCCTCACCTTCCTCCTCTCCTCCACCACCGAGACCCTGCCCATCTTTGTGGGAGAGAGGCCCATCTTGCTCCGGGGAGACGTCGAGCGGCGTCTACCGCCTCTCTTCCCATCTCATCGCCAACACGCTCGTCTTATTCCCTACTTGCTGGCCATTGCGCTCATCTACTCCGTCTCCGTCTACTTTCTGGTGGGCCTCTGCGCTTCTTGGCAGGCCTTCGCCTATTTCGTAGTGGTGATATGGTCCGTGTTGCTCATGGCCAACTCACTGGTCCTCTTCCTCAGCTCCATTGCCCCCAACTACATTGCAGGAACGTCACTGGTCACTGTTTTCCTCGCCTGCTTCTTCCTCTTCTCCGGCTACTTCATATCCAAGGAGCATGCCCCGGTACTGGCTCTTCATGCACTATTTCTCGCCTTACAAGTACGCCCTCGATGCCCTCCTCATCAATGAGTACTCGTGTCTGGTGTCGAGCTGCATGATATGGGTGGCGGACGGGAAGCTTTGTGCCGTGACGGGGAGAGATGTGTTGGAGAGGAGGGGGCTGCACGAGCGGCAGAGGTGGTCCAACGTCCAGATCATGCTCGCCTTCTTTGTCTTCTACCGCCTTCTCTGCTTCGCCGTGCTCCGCAGGCGGGCGTCCATGTCTAGAAAATGATGGGGACCGGAGCTTATTCAGTTCAAATAACGGAAAACAAGGTCCGAGTCAACTCGGATCGAGTCAGTACGGCTTAAATTCTATCCCTGCCAAGTCCGAGAGTAATCCCACCCACGACTTCATGTAAAAATTATGAAATTGCAATCTTCTGAAAAAAAATATATTATTTGTTTATGAATTAGTGGTCACAATTGCATGCAACCGTGTTTGCTTGGCTGAAAAGAGCTTAGCTGTCATTCTAAGGTTCACGGGTACGCTTATTCTGCAACCTGGATCCGCTTTTAGAAGTAATCTATTAAAATAGTAAAAAGATAGGAAACAGTTAAATAAAGAAATCGATATTGTTTTAGGATATTTCTTTGATTTTTTTTTTAATATTCTAATATTGTTATAAAATTTAGATATTTCTACGGTAACAAATTCATGAGTTGTAAATTTGTAATAGAAGATAATGTCACGAGGAGAACAGAACATATGTCTCATATTAGGTGTTTCCTGATAATAGTTTCCTATTTTCTAAATTTTTAAAATATTTTTCTAATTTTAAAATATACTTTATTCATATCAACATTTTAAATATTTTTCTGATAACCATTTTTAATAAATATATACTTACACTACATTTTCCATTTTCACCCTAAGTACACGTGTTGTGAATAGAAATTGCACCCAAGTGAATCAATCTTTGACTTTTGATATTAGCTTGTGTTAGATAGTGAAAATTAGTTGCTATGATGCATTTGTCTTTTTAGAAAAAGTATGGTAAAATTGAATTTAAAAAAATCATGATAATTACAGTTTTAAAGGAAAAAAAATCAACCATATATAAGACTTAAGCTTAATCTAACGGTTAGTATATGTCAGAATATGTCCAAATTTACTATAAATTCAATGCATGAGATTATAATAAGCACAAGAAGGAAAGTAATATAAATATACAGTGTAACACCCCACCCAGATGGGGGTGTGGGAAAAAAAAGTCCCACATCGCCTATGAGGGGAGGGGGTGTGGGGGTTATAAAAAGGGTACTCCCCTCTCCTTAGCACAAGACCTTTTGGGTTTAGTCTTGTGGAATAGGCCCAATGCAAAGTCGTACGGGCCGCCCCACGTGGGGCCCAAAGCGGATAATATTGTGCTGAAGGGACGGGTTGTTACATTTGGTATCAGAGCATGGTTTAACACTCGGACTGTATGGGCCCTCTACCTTTCTATGTTGTGTTGCTTGTGTAGACCCCTTGTCAGTGTGACGTGACAGAGCAGGGGACGGCTCTGGTTTTAAGGGAGGTGGATTGTAAGGAAAAAAAAGTCACACATCGCCTATAAGGGGAGGGGATGTGGGGGTTATAAAGAGGGTACTCCCATCTCCATAGCATAAGGCCTTTTGGGTCTGGTCTTGTGGGCCAGACCCAATGCAAAATCGTGCGAGACGCCCCACGTGGGGCCCAAAGCGGACAATATTGTGTTGAAGGGACGGGTTGTTACATATAGCACACTAAAAAATTAGTGAAGTATTTTTTTTTTTTTTTGAATGATTAATATATTAATAAGAAAAGGCACCAGAGCTGCAACACAAATTAGTGAAGTAGTTCACAAACATAATTTCTCTATATATTGTGTTTCAGTTATTTCAAACTATCTTAGCTTTTAGACCAAATTACTATTCTTACTAATTCCCTTTTTTAGTCACTTTAATCCATTATACTATATTAATTATCATTTTTATAATATTATCATCGTCATTATTTGAGTTATTTATCTCACAATCATTTTTACGAGTCAAGTGCCCTATCTCACTCTTACGAAACTCAAACCTATTCACTTTAGACTATCATTTTTACCGTTCTCATACAATCGACTATCATTTTATACATGTCATTATATTTAAAGTCTCAAAAAATGTTATTAAATTTAAAATTGCACATTTTTTTCTAAAGTGAAATATCCATTGATCAACAATTTAGATCTTTTGTGCTTAGATGAGTAAGACAATTTTCAAACATGAAATATTTTATGCATCTTTTGATTTTGTGTGACACCTTGATATATTTCCTATCATCTTTGTGTTCAAACCCACTATCCTTGAAAAAGTTTTAAGTGAATTACATTAATAATCACAAAAATTATCAAAACTGAAATTAAATTTCTTCCGCACAATTATCATTAGAGCCATAGTTATATCGATAAAATGTTTAATTAACATGTTCTAATCCCTCTTATTAGATTTATCCACGCCTTTATTTGTATTAAAGAAATTGAAGTTCTCCACGCCTTTATTTGTATTATAGAAATTGAAGTGAAACTGCGACGGAAGGTCGTTTCAAAAAAAAATATATAGAAATATATCTAAAATGCGCATCCGGGGAATCGAACCCCGGTCAGTACCGTGGGAGGGTACTATGATACCACTACACCAGATGCGCTTGCTTGCTATTATTTTCGTTATTAAGATATAAATTAACAGTTTTATGTTCACATTCACAAAATTCCACCGCAACGCGCAGTATGTTGGTCCCGAGATTATAAAAAAAAACAAAACTGTGATCTCATAAAATGTTTACGTTTATCCAATTTAATATCATGAAAATAATCAACTTCAGTTACTCTTATTTACCTCGGTCACGTGCGTTTGGATTTTACAAATTGGGTAGAGACTTTTGCACCACAATTTTCTTTTATGGTGCACATCTTAGAGAGAGGAGGAGGGAATTAAGGGTAAAATTGAAATTTTATTTTAATGGGTCGTAAGAGAAAATGGTGGTACAAAAATCACTACCCTTTGGAATTTCTAGAGATTAGACATTCTGATCTATCAACGCAAATAGTGAGATTGCAGTCACCCCTTTCCCATCTCCGTACTCCGCTAGTTTGTAGGGAACGACTCTCAACTTTGTTTTGTCCTTCACTTATCATGGCAGTTTGGCACTCATTTTTCTTTTCAAAATAATGGATAGTGATCAGTGCACCATGAATTTCCACCATGGTGTATCACTCTTAAAAGAAAAATATTTTGCCCTCTCTTTTAAAATAGGAAAGAGAGAAGAAAAAAAGGTAATAGTAAAATGATTTTTTCCTTTTAAAGCTGGTGTACTAAGGTAAAAATTCATCATACACCGATCATTATCCAAAATAATCTCCTCTAATTTTCTTAGAGCTCTAATCTATCCCTCAATCTCATGTCTCACCTTTTCTCCATTGATATTCTTTCCTAAACCTCTCATCCCCATCTCTCCCCACATCCGCCAGTCTCCTCTCAAGCACCAAGCCAGCAACCTGTAAATAATAGCAGCTCTGGTGGTTTGAGATGATATTTTTCACTTGAGAGGCAGTACTTCGATCATTTGTTGGGCCTCACTTTCCTACTTTTATACATATGAGGATTCCATAGATAAGAACTTTTGCCTATAAACATTTTTAAATTTGTAAAATAAGTTTTGAAAAATCATTTGATTATATTAATTAAATTTTTACATGAAAATGTTAAAACCAACATAATAAAGTGAGGATGAAATTTTACTATCTTCTTCTTAATGTTATTTTTAACATACACCACTGAAAGATGTGCTTATTCAAAACTAATAAAGACTCTAATTATAGGGGTTTAAGTATTTTTTTTTTAATTTTTAAATATAAACAATTTAAATTCATTAAAATGTGAAAAACTTAAAAAATACAGCTCAAAGTAAATTTCTTTCTAATTTTTCTTGTCCATGCTTTAACTTTCCAAGAAAATCATTACATTATGTTAAAGTGAGTATAAGGTATAATCGTGCAAAAGTTTATAAATTCAAAAAAATTAAAATTACATATAATATTCATCTTAGGTCTATTGGAAAAAGCCTAAACATGATAATAAAGTACAAAAATAGCATTGAGTGGATCAACAAAGCCATGCTTTACCCCTTTTGCGAAAAAACCAGTGTAGTTCATAGCTGCCTATTTTTTTTCCAAATCTGCCACAGGTTTCTTCCTGCATTACAATTTTTTCCCTATTGGCATCCCCAAAAAATGAAATGACTGTTGACCCACGAAACAAAATGTATTCACCTTAAAATTGTAGCTAAATCTAATCTCCACGGTATCTCTTCCTTTTTTTAATAACCCGAGCTATCACCCTTTTTTCTTTTTTCTTTTTTTGAAGTGATCAAGCTTTCTGTTGAAAGGGACAATGATGTTTTTTACCTTCTGCCTCCTTTTTAACCTCAAGTCTAGACTGCCATTTGAAGTAGAGAGTCTAATTGCAAGATATTCAGGGAAGGATCAATCATGCATCTTACTCTTCTTTGTTTTCTTCTTCTTCTTGTCTTCATGACCACCTTTGACAGCGAGGCTTCTGCATGAGGAAAACAATGTTCAGACAATTGCCAGCTTATCTTCAAATTTAAATATAAAGGAAAACAAATTTAATATGCTTACCCCTCATCCACTTGAATAGTATTTGGTTCTTGAGCATTATTAGAAGGTGCATCCCGGTCCATCATTTCAATTGTAGCCTGCTTACTGCACATTTGTTTATTGCCACCATCTCCACAATCCTTGGCCACTGCATCAGATGCTGCCTCAACTTCAGGTTGGAGATTTTGGCCCTTGATCTTCTTTTTCTTCTTTGAATTTCCAGTGCTCTCAGGAGCAACCGCCTCTGAGGGGATTCCTGAATCAATCAATTCCCCAACCAGGTGTGCGTACAAGACATTACTATAAAACAATGGCAAAACCTAAGGTTAAGAGTAGAATTGCTTCACAATATAACATGGCTCAAGGTCTAAATGAAGATAGAAGCTCAAAATTCATAAAACAGATGCTGATAAATAATCATTCTCACTTGTTAGATGGCTTCTCTTCTGGTTTATTCCCGACATGCATATCCTGCTCCATGTGAACGACTTCCAATTCAGTTTTTAACTTAGTAGGGACATCACTCTTACAATTATCAGTAGCTTGATCTACACTAGCCCTTTCTTCAGTTCAAGAATCTTTTCATTCCTTATTTTTTCTTTCTTTTTCTTTTTTAACTTCCACAATTCTGAGCAGCAATTTCACCAGATGGAACAAATGAATCAGATGGTTGGTCAGGTCCCCTGCCTATACATTGAACAGAACATTTCTACAGATAAGAAATATTTTCATGAAGCATCTTGGCACCTAGCTTGTAAAGGAAAGGAGCTCATGAATTTTAAAGTGTAAAACCAATGAAAACGATGTATCGGTACGTACTTTACATTGGGTACTTTCTCCTCCAGTTCAACCTTGGCAAGCAGATCTTGGTCCATGTCAACAGTATTTATCCCTAACAAAGTTTCGTCATTCTTAGAACCATTACTAGTTTGATCTCCACCAGACCTCTCTTCAGCTTCAAGAGCTTTTTCATTCTTAACTCTCTCTTTCTTTTCTTCTTTGATTTCCCATCATTCTGAGCAGCAGCTTCACCAAATGGCCAAATGGGATCAGATGATTGGTCAGTTCCCCTGCTACAATCAATTGAACAGAAAACATTATTATCTTTCAATCAAGCATACCAGCACCTATTGTTTTAGGGGTTACTAATGAGATTTAAGGGGTAAAACCAATGAAAATGGAAAATCAATTCTCACTTATCATGGGACAGGTTATCCTTCAGTTCAACCCCGACAGGAAGATCTTGGTCGATGTTATCCTCTAACACAGTTTTTTCATTCCTAGAACCACCAATAGCTCGATCTCCACTAGCCTTTTCTTCAGTTTCAGGAATGTTTCCATTTTTTACTTTTTCTTTCTTTTTCTTTTTTGACTTCCCACTATTCTGAGTAGCAACCTCATCAGATGGAACAAAGAAATCAAATGCCTGATTGGCTCCCCTGCATACATCAATTGAACAGAAAACACCTTGACTAAGATGAAATATCTTTTCGTCAAGCAAACCAGAACCTTACACAAAAGAAGAATTCTTGGATTTTAGAAGGGTAAAAGAAATGAAACTAGAAGATCAGATCTTACTTGACATCTGATAGCTTATCCTTCAGTTCAACCTCAACAGGATGATCATCGTCTGTGTTTACAATCTTGTCCTCTGACACAGTTTTTTCATTCTTGGAACCACCAGTAGCTCGACCTTCAGTTTCAAGAATGCTCCCATTTTTAACTTTTTCTTTCTTTTTCTTTTTTGACTTCCCATCATTCTGGGCAGCAACTTCACCAGATGGACCGAAGGAATTAGACAGCTGATCATCTACCCTGTTGAAATCAATTGAACAGAAAAAAACTTTCACTAAGAAGAAATATCTTTCCATCAAGCAAACCACCACCAATACAAAAAAAAAATTCTTGAGTTCTTAAAAGAATAAAACCAATGAAACTAGGAAATGGTTCTTACTTATCACCAGATGGCTTCTCCTTTGGTTCAACCTTGACAGGCAGATCTTGGTCCATGTTAATAATCTGTTCCTCACACACAGTTTTTTCATGCTTAGAACCATCAGTAGCTTGATTTCCACTGGACCTCACTTCAGTTTCATGGACTTTTTCAATCTTATGATTGACCTTCTCTTTCTTTCTCTTCTTTGATTTTCTATCAGTATGAGCAAACAACTTCACCAGAAGGCTCAAAGGGATCAGATGGCTGGTCAGCTTCCCTGTTTCCGTCAATTGAAAAGAAATCAGGTTTAAGAATAGTAGAATGTACCAGAAGATTTAAAAATTAAAAAAAAAAAAAAAAGACACCTGTCTGCTTTGTCATCTTGATTGATGGAGTCAATCTTTCTTTTCAAACATACACCCTGATTGCCACCTCCTGTCTTGTCCTTCATGCCATTCTCATTTCTTCTCATACAATCCTTCTTCTGTCTCCATTTGTTGCATCATGTTTGCTTTTAATAATTGTAGAAATCAGCAAACCATTTCTTCCTCACTTTCCAGAACTGGAGATCTAGTACACTTGACGGCAATTTGTTGTTGAGAACCACCATCATCAGAGTCACTGATCTGATATTTCTTCTTGAGACGTCTGGGGATAGTACGAGACTTATTGACAGGTTTATCATCATCATCTGTAACCAGATTGAACACCAACATCGCATAACCAAGTGGGAAGACGTCCAACATAACCATGAAACATCTAAGAAACAAGGTTTGCCATTGAAAATACATATATAATATCTTTCAAATTGCATCTTGAAAATGGACAATACACTGAAAATTGAAACTATATCTTAAATCCTTCTTGGCATCAAATTACATTGAATTATAATTGTAAGATTTGTTATGATTTTATGAAAAAAATTAAAAACTTGTAAACTTAAAAAAATTTGAAGTATAAAAAAATTAGAATCCATGCATTTTGTATTCAAAACCATTAATATAAATGACAAATAATATGACAATAGTATCATATGAAATATTGATTGTCATATACGTAAACAATGTTCAAGATTTACAAAAAGAAACTCAAATACATAGACATAAAATACATGAGATTAAATATAGCTTATAAGACCAATTGTTTAGAAATTGTATTCGATCATAAAGGAGAAAATCTGATGTTAGCAGAACTTATGAATTTTAAAACAACAAAATTGCCAAGTTCTTAAAAATTGGGTTAAAACATAAGGTTAAACTATTTTCAGTAAAAATCACATCAATCATAAGATTCAAAATCATAAATCCTAAATTTTGACAACTGTGCAGGTAGGAACCACGAAGCCATATGCAATACCTCTAAATTGAGAATTTTGGGGCTAGAAATCAATAACAAACATAGTGATCAGGATTCATACATGCTTAGCAGATATATACAAGGTAGTTCAGTGTTGAATGATAGAAGACTGCTGTATTAAAGAAACACTTATTTAACATGGCAGTTAGATCTGCAATGTTCCATCAGCTGAATATTGGGGGATGAAGAAGAAACAAGTACATAAAGACATGGTGATAAGATGCATATGATAAAATTAATGCATGATGCAATAATAAAAGGTAAAACAAGTGGACCAGATCACCTAACAGATGAAGAGATGAGGAAACATCATTTAAGACGGTTGGGAGATGTACATAAAATATCAGAAAGTCTCATTACAAAAAATAGAAGGATGACAAGAAGAGGTGCTGAAAGGAGGGTGAGGCCATTAAAAACTTGGATTGATGTGCTTAGAGAGAAAATCCTAAATTTTGGGGTGATGAACATGGTTTTTTTTAATAGAGTTGAATGGAAAAAGAAACTCAGAAACTCAACACCATAAGGACATAAATTGATTTAAATGGCTTTGACAAAGATGATGATGACAATGATCAGCAATGACTAGCTTGTGCAACAAAAGATTTGGTAAATCTAGAATCTGTGATTTAGTGACTAGGACCCACTTGTGTGAATTTTACTCAAAATTCTCCAGGACTGGAACATCAAAAATCTCTTAATCTCTGGTAAGAATAGAAGTTTAACAAAAAACAAAACACAAGTTTGCAGAACAGAGAATTCACCATCTACAAGGGGTAACAGATGAAAGAATCAAGTGTTTGAGAGAGAAAGTATAACCCACAAAAAAAGATCCTACACTGTTATCCACGCATTTGTTGAAGCTTGGAACCCTATATGGTTCTGCATCTTCAAATTTCATATTCAGTATAATACCAATCAGCATACCTCTGCCATGGCGCTGAGCCTTTGGTGAAGGAGGTAGCACCTTGAGATCACCATCATCAATGAAATCTGAATCATACTTATCCTCTGTATCATAATTGCTGGAGCGTTCTGTCTCAGTCTCACCTATCTTCACCATAAGATTCACTTATCACAGTAAAAGAAAAGCAAGAGCAAAAGAAAATCTGTAAAAAGAATGAAACTAGAGTGTTCTTAACTTGCTCAATCAATTGTGATGAATACATTGCAAAAATATGTGGAAATAAAAATAAAGAGATGAATGAAATTATAATATTAATTAAAAGGATACGAATCGCTTCCATGACGATCAAAATTGCAACCAGACTCCAGATAAAATCCAGTAAGATGCACGCTTCTTGGTCCAAGTAGAAAATGACTTCATCATTCTCCTCAAATTCGAGATTCAATGGGCAAGACTCGATCTTGTCAGGTAACAATGAACACAAGAGAACGGGGCTCTTGTTACCGATATTACACTGAACAACACTTTTCATCGTGAATTGACCAAAACCCAATGTTGCCTACATAATACCGCCACCACTTCCCAATCAATAACATACTTGGAAAAACCAACAGCCCTATCTCAAATGTTCGACCATCCAAGTAAATTTTAAATAAAAAGAAGAGAGAGAGAGAGAGAGAGAGAGAGAGAGATGTCAGGCATGTGATTCTATAAGGGCGTATCTGGCAACAGCTGCAGTTGTCCATGGATTTTTTTTTTGGGGGTTGAGAGGTTTCAAATTTTCTACAAGATGGGTGGAAATCCATTTTCCAAATAAAATTTGCTTCACAAATTTGAAGCTCACTTGAACCCTTTGAACATAAAAAACCGTTTTCCTCATCCTTTTCCATGGAAAATGGAATTGCCTCCAAGCATTTCATAAATAGGGGCGTCGTGTATTTTACGAAACGAACCTGGGAAATGTGGAGTCTCCTTCGAGTGTCAGCATGTCGATGTTTGTATGGCTTTCCAGGCTTCAGTTCAATGCCTGAAAATGGAATTTGTAGAAAGTTATTATAGAATCAAAACAGAAAATTGCACGTATGAATTGAAGAAGAGACGCATCAGACTACAGAAAAAGAACTGAGAAATGGATTGAAGAAGGAGAATGGAGGGAGGGATTTTTATCTTAGAAGAGATTGAAGAAAAGAATCAAACCCCAGAAAACCATTTTGCGGATGAGAATCAGTCGATGATTTGAGTTGATTTTGTCTGGTTGGGCTAAAAAATTCAAAATTCTTAGAAGGCGCGCCCTTAAACCCTAGAAGTGAGAAGAGGAGAGGGGACTGTCCCTTTGCCTAAACCCTAAAAACCATTTTAGTTTGATTACTTGGTATATTTTGCCGGGAAGAAGGCGCGGCAACAAACACAACAATTTCTTTTTTCTTGAAAAAATCCTTAATTTTGATATTTTTAAGAAAAAATCCTTACTTTGACGTAGGGTGATGGTTCATTAAAGTATTTATAATTGAATATAAGATGTATTTTTTAATCAAATTAATTGATTCTTATTTTTAACTCTCTAGAAATTTAAGCATTTTAAATTAAATTTTAATTTCTAGAGTTTAACAATAACTTTTTTAATCCACATAGGTATTTCAGTTATACTAAACCTTCTAAAATTATACTGAAAGTCTTGGATTCGATTATTCTTAAACCTACTTAATACACGAAATTTGTAAGTGATTCATTTATTCGGAAGATTAATCTCACTTTTGAAGTGAGGATATCCATGTAATTTAAAAAATAATAAATAATTTTTTGATTGATGTAATCAAATTTCCTCAACATAAAGATACATCTATCTTTTTAATTGAACCATTAACCAACATAATTAGTGAGCCTAGCTTGTGCATGTTTAAAAATTGTGCAGAAATTAGTTTATTAGTATTGTGTAAAATGCTAAACTTATGACATACCAAACACATCATACATCTGAAAAAAATTGAATAAATTATTTCAAATTATTTTGTTCCTTAAGTGGTTTTTTTTTTTTTTTTTCACATGCGCAAAATGGATTGATCTAATGTAATTAAGAAGTTTTCAAAACCAATACTAAAAAAATATAGCTAATAGGTAATAAAAGGATGATCAGCCTCATTTTTGTGTAGAGTGTATTATCTCCTACATCTATCTAAGTATGAGACTTACTAATGGGTTTTCTTTAGATAAATGATCATAAGAAATTTGTTATATCAATTAAATCACATTTTAAACTCTTTAATTTATATATATATATATATATTTTTTTTTTTTTGAAATTTTAAATTATTAAATCAATATAATTTTTAACGAGTCAAGAAAATGTTATTCAAGAAAATGCTTTTCTAAATCATTATCACTCTATTAGATCTCATGTGCGTATACAGTTGGTCATTTCACAAATTTGATAATTTAATATACATCAGTATAAGTCATCAAATACATATTGGTTGATATTTTTTTTTGGAAAAAGACATATTTGTCAAGATATTGGTTTTCATCGGTAGAAACTAGAAACTAAAATGAGTTTTAATTTGTACATATTTAAAGTTTGTTTTATCATTATGTTAAAATTTCATCCAAAACTGATTTTATGTTAATATTTGATTTTTAACCTCTGGAAATCATAGCTTACAATTTAGTGCATAATTTTGACAATGAGTTCACTCACCTATATTTACATTGAGTCAACTCAGTTTGAATTGACACCCTAATTTTGAGAGAAGTTAGATTGTCCATCTTTATACATGGAAAATTGGTGTGCTCCACCTCTTCTGATTGGTCCAAAACTTTGATACAATATAACAAATCTAGTTTATTTTTAATAATTTATTATTATTAGAATAAATTAGAGATCGTCAATATTACATTTTAAAATAAATGTTTCGCTTAAAATTTATTAATTCAAGCAAATCTTTGCTAATTAATAAATAAACATTTTCTTGTTATTATATAATTTGATTTGAGCCGGAAGAGGAGTGGAGTGATTCAATCGTGTTAGGGAAGCGTTTCTCCCTCACGCGTCCAGTGCCGCATTCCATGTGGACCCCACCTTTCATTCTCTTTCCCGAGGATTCCAAACATCAATTCTTCTCTTAAAAGCCCTTTATCTTCTATAATTAAAATAAAATTATTAAATAATTCTTTGTATTTATATTATCAAATTCAATATAAAAAATACATTAATTGACTAGGAACTAAGTTTAGATTTAAAATTAAATAAAAAATAATATTTTAGATTCATCATTAAATGAGTGGACATAAAACTCGTTGCATCTTATGCACTAGAGAGTGACTATATTTTAAAATTTCAATAGTAAGATTTTGATCGATTTTTTTCACTCTCTGTAAGTCATTATGTTGATGTATCGTCCCAGTGAAAAAAATGAATGTTGCGGCATTCTTTATTGTAAAGGTAAAAAGGTAATTTCACCTAAATTAAAGAAGATTCGCCTAATTTTTTTTATATATAATAAACATATAGAATTCTCTTTTTAATAATTAGAAATAAGAAATGAAAGCGGGAAAAACGAATAAGAAAGGTTTGACGTAGGACACTATCATTATCAATACCCTTTCTGGCTGTCTCGTTCTCTCATCAACGCGGAGTCAATTCCATTGTCTTCTTCTTTTGAAGAGAGAAGAAGCAGATACTGACTTGCAGAAAATCTCGCGACTTTCTTCTTATTCTCTCGGATCTAAGATCTGTCTCTCCTTTCGTTTCAAAGGTTCTTCCGAAGAATGCCTCAGGGAAAGCTTGAAGTTCTTCTGGTCGCGGCCAAAGGCCTGGAAAACACCGATTTTCTCTGTAATCTCTCTTATTTTTCTTTATCTTTCACTTTAGTTTCTTACCATTTTTAATTCATTGAAGCTAACGTGTTTTGATTTCTGATCTGAAATTTTCCTTCAATGATTGGATTTTTCATTTGACAGTCGTTTTGACAGGTTTCTGTTTTAGATCTGTATAAATTATAAGCTGATATTTCTGTTTTGGTTGTGAGAAATCTAGTGATCATTTTGGTTGCTTTGTTTTTTAATCTGGATTTGGATCTGCAGAGACCTCTAACCTTAAGATGCTTGGATGGGCCTGGAACCTGGATATTTGACATTCCAGGGGTTTGGAATGTCACCAGCTGGTCAGCTGAGATTGGAATTCTTCTCGAATGATCTTGATATATATATTTTTTTTTAATCCTAATATTCAACCATAAATACTATCTTGACTAATTCAGATCTTGTTATTATTAATATAATTCTTTTTTTTTTTTACTCCGAAATATTGACCCTTGATGACGATGATGATTTTCTTTTCTGATCCATCACTAACAGGAATCTTCTCTGTGTAAGATCTTAACTATTCATTATAACAACTTAAATTCTGATCTTGATGACGATGATGATTTTCTTTTCTGATCCATCACTAACAGGAATCTTCTCTGTGTAAGATCTTAACTATTCATTATAACAACTTAAATTCTGATCTATTAGATTCTCTTAAGATAAGATGTGACCTTTTTTTCTATAAATATTCTGTCTCATATTTATGCGAAAGATTTTTTACCTTTATGATTTTGTTTTTAAATCATTGATTTGGGTTCTCAGCAGTCACTGCCTAAATGATATAATTAGAAGTTTTGTCACTAGATTGAGGTCCATAAAGTGAGATATACTGTAGTTATGTATGAAGGGTTTGCCACTTCAATGGCAATATTCATGCTATATCTTTTGACACCAAGCAATCATTATTTTTAGATTTGTATTTTATTGTTATCCATTTATTTTTTTCTCTTGTTTCGTGTTTAATGAATTTCAGATGTTTACTGGCAGGTAATATGGATCCTTATGTTATCCTCACATGCCGCACTCAGGAACAGAAAAGCAATGTTGCATCAGGTTCATAGTCTAGTCAGTCTATTGGATTCTCATTTGGATGACTTTCTGTTTCTTTTGGAAGACCTTTATGTCTAGTCTCACTATTATTAATTTTGAATCACCCTCACTTGTGACAGTATGTTAAATTCTCAGAGGTTTAGTTCAAATAGTAGCAAGTTGCAACAGGGAAGAATTAGGGAAGAATTGGGGAAGATGAATGCATTGCTTCAGCGTAAATATGGTGGATGTCAAATCCGACTGTGTGAATAACGTGTATAATGTTATTATTTTATTTATAGTTATATTGCGGTTTTTTTTTTGTCAAGAACAAAAAAGACCAGAGCCAATCCTGGAATGCTGACCTAAAGCTGAACCAGATTCGGAAATGTGCCCAAAACCTGACAAAAAAATTGCTCTTGACTTGGTTCTTTCGGTTTGGATGCTTATGGCAAATAGAATATATCCTAAAACACCCATCAGCTTGTTACTCACGATGAGAATTGTGGGTTCCTGCAGGTAAAGGAACTGAACCAGAATGGAATGAGAACTTTGTATTCAATGTAACAGACGGTGTTTCGGAACTTACAATCAGAATTGGATAGTGATGCTGGCAGTGAGGATGATTTTGTGGGAGAAGCAACGTGAGTTTTCTATTACATTCATCATTAGCTACAATGACAAAAACATTTTGTTATTAGCTTTCGATATGCCTGTAGAAACTATGCTGGTAGCGAGGATGATTTTGTGGTAGAAGTAACATGAGCTTTCCATCACACGCATGACTAGCTATATTCTCACAATCTTTCTATTTGTAGCTTTAGATATCTTTTTTATTAAGATTAAAGTGTTTAGGTCTCTTGGAGCACCTGACTAATATTTAGAATATGTGCAAACCTTCTTATACACATTGGGTAATACTATGGGATTGGAGAGTGGCCTTTTTGTGTTAAAAGTGACTTGAACCCAAGACATCCTGCATCACAGGTATCCATCCTACCTCAACAAGAACTAGTTCAATTTTTCTGTGAGCAGCTATCTGCCCTACCTCAATAAGGAGTGAAAACTAGTTCATTTTTTCTTTTATGACTATCACAAAGGTAAAACTAATGGCGTGTTACGTAGATTCACTGAAAAAACAATAAAAGGTGAAACAAACCCTCTCCACTAGAACCAACGTATATGGATAAGCCATGTAGATAAAAATTTAGTCTACAACTATTTAATTACACTTTTTGTTGTAAACCAAGCTTCAATAGCATTGTTGTGGGGTTTTTCACATCTCACCGCTAATCTTGTGACTCAACAAAATATTCTTGGCACAGGTTGATTGTTATTGAATTTACTACTTTCCTTTTCCAATTTGTTTTCACCATCACAGAATACCTTTGGAGCCATTGTTTATCGAAGGAAGCATTCCACCAACTGTTTACAATGTGGTAAAAGACCAAGAATATCGGGGAGAGATCAGAATTGGCCTCACCTTTACTCCTGAGGTACATTTTTTTCTTGACCATGGCTACAATTTGTAAGTGCATTTAGTGAACTTTAAGCATCATTTTTTATTTCGGAATCTGCTTTTAAGGCCTATACATTGCATATGAGGATAGGATTTTATTTCTCAGATCAACCATCATGTCCACATCCATCCCAATGGGCAGAAACAACAAAAGGCTCCCGAAAAGTCTGACTACTTCCTCGAGAGATTTTTTTAGAACTTAAAAACCAAATTGCTCCTGCTTCTGTGCTACTTATTGTAGTAAAAAGAAATTACTTTTTGGCTCTGTGTGCATGAGATCTATTAAATTGAGGGGGTCCTTGTGGATCAAACCCCAATCATCCAGCGTTATAGGAATGGCCTGTTACTGTGGTCAGTGGAAAAGCTCCAAATGGCCCCTTTTTTGCCATCTTTAGCCATTTAAAAAAAGTGTTCATATTAATTTCCTGTTTATTTGTATTGCAAATGTAATTAGCCTCTTATCTGGTTGGTTGTAGGAAAGGGATGGAGAAGGTTATGGTGATCAGGAGTGCAGAGGGGAAGAGACATACGGTGGATGGAATGAATCGTCTTGAAGCATAAGCACTGTTGGAGATTGGCCTGGTATGAGCCCAAACACATCCAGCTATTGACGAAGGTAACTGGGCCATGCTTGGCGAGTTTAGATTGATTTGTGGCTTTATGTAATCTCAAGAACAAATAAGTTGCAGAATTTTATGTTTCTTATGATAAATGTGAGGACATTATGGAATTTTAGCGACTTCTTGTGGCATGAATGCATGAATGGATCAAGACTTCTAATTATCAAACTTAGGGGGGCCCTTGGCCAACGCCATCTTTATTACAATATCCATGCTCTATCTACTCTGGGATCATTTTTGTTATTAATTCTTCACTTAATTATCATGTTTTTATGATCAAGGTGTCCAGGCCTCTTAGAACACTCGACTAATTATCGGGACACACAAGTGTCTCTACCCACACACTGGCTAACTCCATCTACTGTGGGTTCATTAACATCGTCAAAACTAAAATTCCATCTATTGGAATTGGCCATTAATGTTCTACTTGTTTAGAGTGAAATCAACTAATCAATAATCATGGGTGCCATGTTTTGTCGAGCAAACTGTTTGTCCGATGAAGATTAAGATTTTACTTGTATTGACTGTTGAAAATTACTTCGCATGAATGAGCAGTTGATGGGTCGGTCACCTCTGCCGTATGCCAAATGAGTAACTATGTTGATGGCATTATATGATAGTTTTAGAAAATCTATTAGAACTTATCTCGTTATCTTTTAATCGTTTATGTACGATCCCACTTAGTAAAGGGTTTGGAACAAGATTAAACAAGTATCAAACTTTTTACAAGGATGAAGTTTTCTCCATTGCCATGGCATTTAGATTGAAAAAAATAAAATTATCTGGAAATTATACAGCTTGGTTTCCAATTATTTCTTGGGTAGATATAGTTTCTATATCAAGCATCACACATTGAGGAGGCCAACCACCATGGAAGACATTTAAAAATAAGTTTCAAAGGAACAACGAACAAATTCTGACAATACGTTCCATAATATTCAATGAAATTCCAACACTGATGCAAAGGCTATATACTACAACAAGGACCATCTGATTCTTTTCTTCTTCTTTGTTTTTGTTTTTTAACGTAGGACCATCTGATTATCAACAGAGATTAGTGATTATGATGAAGATAATAATGAAACATAAAAACCATCACATACAGGTGGCCTTAATCATATAAACAATCTTTGTCATAAACACGTATTACTTAGATTATAATATGTTGAGTAGAGATCGGATGCGTACTATTCATTATATTTAGTATAAGATTGAAGGTGAGAGGAACTAGGGAGATTGTAAAGACAACGGACGACTAAAAGAATAAACGATTCATTTATTTTTATGATAGGAAAATGATTTTAGTTGACAAGGTTTTTTAATATAAGTATTTTCCTCTGTATTTATGTATAAATGTGTTAATCTGTATCTTTTGAAAAATCCATTTGATAGAACGTCTGGCAATAAGAGTATGATAAAACTATTATATACACTAAACAACTAGAAAGGCAGTCGAGTCCATATACCTTGAGCTGAGTTGATTTTGAGTCATCAGCACCTTCAAAGTTCAAATGAGTTTTTGACCTGGTAATCTAAAGCTGAAGAACAAGCAGGGGAATACTGCACCCTGAACAAAGGGCGAGAACTTAGAATGCATGAGAAGAAAATGGGATGACAATTTTTTATACCCATCAGGCTAGTTGAGCAATAGCTACTAAGAAAGAGATTGCGGGATTCAAAACCCGGAAGAGGCGCAGTTGATCGAACAAAGAACAAAAAATGCAATACAATCATATAAAATTCAGGGATGTTTAAGGCAAAGGTTTAAATATCGGCCGATACATATCGTATCGGCCGATATATATCGGTTTTTTTAAACCGAGTAATATCGGCCGATATGGCCGATATTCGGTCCGAAATATCGGTCAAAATATCGACCGATATTAATAAATATCGGTATTTTAAAAAAAAAAAAAATTTAAAACACCGATACGGTTTTTCGCGGTTTTTCACGGTTTTTCGCGGTTTTTCACGATTTTTCACGGTTTTCCACGGTTTACGGTTCTCAGGGGTATTCACGGTTTTTCACGGTTTTCGCGGTTTTCCGCAGTTTTACGCGGTTTTCCACGGTTTTACGCGGTTCAGGGTTTACGGTTCTCAGGGGGTTCACGGTTTTTTGCGGTTTTTTGCGGTTTTGTCACAGTTCATCACTATTTATCACGGTTTTTTGCGGTTTTTTCACGGTTCCGATATCGGAGGAGAGAGAAAATGTCGATATCGGTATGAGAGATAAAATTATCGGCCGATATATCGCCCGTATCGTATATCGGCCGATATTTACATATCGGCCGATATATCGGTGGAACCGTTTTTTTAATCCCTGGTTTAAGGTCTCATTTTGTGAAACTAGTCCAATCCAATGAAGTTCTTCTAGAGCTCTTAGATCTGAACATCTTCTCATGATAAGGAAAGCAAGCCACCATTCACCCAATACGAGTAACATTCACTGCTAAGTGCTCAGATTAAGTCTATCCTAAAACCAAACAGTGAATAGCTCTTACACAATTTCAAGGCACAACTTCTCATGGGTAGAGTGTCTGATTCATGGGCTCATCGATTTGCAATCACATCAACCTCATGAAATCATTATTCACGATTACAAGCCAAAATGACCAAATGGGTGCTTGTATTTTGTTTATTGGGCCTTTTGGCTTCTCATAGATATATATCATTTCACATGTTCAAGCCATCAAATGAGTTTTACATCCCAGTCAAGCAAGAAGCAGACGTTCACAGAGTTTTCACAGATGAGAGGAGTCAGTTTGCTGCTTGCAGCACATAACTAGTGAGAACATGCCTACATTTAGCATGAAAAGAAAATAAGATAACAAGTTTCATAACTCTGCCATCCTATTCAAAAGACAAAAAGCGGCAGAGATTTATATTTTACATGTTCTGATCCTGAGGTCACTTCATCTAGCAGTGTTTACCTTGCTCCTTTGGCATTCCTTGCTCTATACGTCCCATCGTGTCCTTGCCTGGCTCGAATAGAAGGTCAGATTGGAGAAAGCTTTCAGAACCTGGCTTATGCACTTGCCCCATTCCCAACGGCTCCTGGAAGAAGTCATCCATTCCCAGTGCATCCATGGTCGCTGGAATATCACTAGTAAGTGTTTTGAAGGCAAATTCAAGACATGGGTCTGACCATGAGTCCCCAAACGGCAATAGTGGCGGTGACTCTGGCTTCTCATCTGTCAGAGGATTCTTCATTAGTGGCTTTCCTGGTTGCTCATTGGCTCCATTGCAAGTGGAATGTGCTGAAGGCTTTTCTGGCTGCTCTTGATTTCCAGAGTAAGTGGAATGCATAGAATTGTCTTGCAGACTGAAATTGACCTGGCTGTTTTGCTCTAACAGGTGATCAGCACCAGTTAGTGTTTTGAATGCAAATTCAAGAGACGGGTCAGGCCATGAGTCTCCAAATGGCAAGATAAATGAAGATTCTGGCTTCTCATCTATCAGAGGATTCTTGAACAGAGGCTTTTCTGTCTGATCATGGGTTGGTTCAGAAGTAGAAGGCACGGAATCCCCTTGCAGATTGAAATCAACCTGCCTGTTTTCCTCAAACACTTGATCGTCACAGCTAGTAAGTGTTTTGAATGCAAATTCGAGACATGGGTCTGGCCATGAGTCCCCAAATGGCAAGATGAATGGAGATTCTTGCTTTTCATCCACCAGAGGATTCTCAATCAGAGGTTTTTCTGGCTGCTTATTGGTTCCGTTGTTAGTCAAAGGCGTTCTGTTGGAAGTGGACGGTGCCAGAGGATTTTCATGTAGCCTATTGTTTCTGTCAGAAGTTGAAGGTACCAGAGGCTTTTCTCGTAGTTCATTGGTTCCGTCGGAAGTAGACGGTACCAGAGCCTCTTCTAACAGCTCATTGGTACAGTTGAAAGTAGAAGGTGCTGCAGACTCTTCTGGCAGCCAATTGTTTCCATTGAAAGTGGAAGGTGTCAGAGACTCTTCTGGCAGCTTGTTCATTCTGTTGGAAGCGGCCAGAGGTTCTACTGGCAGCTCATTGCTTCTGTTGGAAGCAGGTGGAGCCAGAGGCTTTTCTGGCTGCTCACTGGTTGTTGAAGGAACAGAATCCTCTTGCAGGTTGAATTTCACCTGGTGGTTTTGCTCTAGAACGTTATCAGCACAGCCACTGGATTCCATAGCAGAAGCAGCTGCCAAATGCTTGGCAGCCACCTGACGAAGTCTCTCAGGGTTCGTGAAACCTGGTGAAAGCTCAGCTTCAAGCCCAACCAATCGTTTTGATGCTCGACGTGGCAAGCTTGCTTTTTCAGTTTTTGCTTTGTTTGAACGCAGACGAACTCTACCAGTTTTGAGCTTTTTGTCCAAATGACTTACTTCTAACCCCGTCTTCGCATTTGTTTCTAATGGCAGCTCATTCTCCAATGGCTTCATGCCTTCAGATTCCATCAACACGCCATTCTCTAATTGCTTCATGTCTTCAGATTCCATCATAATCCCACCCTCTGATAGTTTCACAGGCTGCAACTCCAACAGCATCTCATTGTCTTCCTGCCCAGCCAGTCGTTTTGATGCTCGACGTGGCAAGGTTGCTTTTTCAGCTTTTGCTTTGTTCGAACGCAACCGAACTGTACCAGTTTTGAGCTTTTTGTCCAAATGACTTACTTCTCAGCTCGTCTTCGCATTTGTTTCTAATGGCAGCTCATTCTCCAATGGCTTCATGCCTTCAGATTCCATCAACAACCCATTCTGTAATTGCTTCACGTCTTCAGATTCAATCATAATCCCACCCTCTGATAGTTTCCCAGCCTGCAACTCCAACAGCATCTCATTGTCTTCCTTCCCAGCCAGTCGTTTTGATGCTCGACGTGGTAAACTTGCTTTTTCAGCTTTGCTTTGAAGGCAACCGAACTGTACCAGTTTTGAGCTTTTTGTCTGACTTACTTCTAACCCCATCTTCACATTTGTTTCTAATGGCAGCTCATTCTCCAATGGCTTCATTCCTTCAGATTCCATCAACACGCCATTCTCTAATTGCTTCATGTCTTCAGATTCCATCATAATCCCATCCTCTGATGGCTTCCCAGCCTGCACCTCCAACAGCATCTCATTGTCTTCCTGCCCAGCCAGTCGCTTTGATGCTCGACGTGGCAAGGTTGATTTTTCAGCTTTTGCTTTGTTCGAATGTGGCCGAACTCTACCAATTTTGAGTTTTTTGTCCAAATGACTGACTTCTAACCCCTTTTTCGCATTTGTTTCTAATGACAGTTCATTCTCCAATGGCTTCATGCCTTCAGATTCCATCAACAAGCCATTCTCTAATTGCTTCATGTCTTCAGATTCCATCATAATCCCACCCTCTGATGGCTTCCCAGCCTGCAACTCCAATAGCATCTCATTGTCTCCCTGCCCAGCCAGTCGTTTTGATGCTCGACGTGGCACCTTGCTTTTTCAGCTTTTGCTTTGTTCGAATGCAGCCGAACTCTACCAGTTTGAGCTTTTTGTCCAAATGACTTGCTTCTAAGCCCGTCTTCGCATTTGTTTCTAATGGCAGCTCATTCTCCAATGACTTCATGCCTTCAGATTCCATCAATACCCATTCTCTAATTGCTTCATGTCTTCAGATTCCATCATAATACCACCCTCTGATGGTTTCCCAGCCTGCAACTCCAACAAATTTCATTGTCTTCCTGCTTATCATCTCCCAATTCAGGCAACACTCCATCACATGACAATTTGTTTTCTGTTTCCATGTGTATTTCTCTTCCTCATCCTGTCCCGATTGTACTGCACTCTGTGCCAGCTGCTTGTCTGTTTCCAGTAACTCATTATCTAATTGCAGCTTGTCTTCTAATTCCATCATAACCCCATTTGTGTTGCTACCATTGGATTCCAAGGGATTACTTTGTACTCCTACAGAAGATTCCTTTTTCAATTGAACCCTTTTTCCCTGCCTGGTCTTTGAGTGCCCTAGGTGGTTGTCTTTGGATCCCAAGAGTTCCTTGTCCTTGCATAGAGACTCTATTTTCGCATGAAACTTCTTTCCCTGCCGGGTCTTTGAGTGCATCTGGGAGTAAACTAAGCTGCTTGAATCACCAGCTTCACAACCTACAATGCACATAAGCAGAAGTAAGAAAGATAGTATCTGTTTGTTCCACATTGAAAGATCATATCCACTCAATCAGCAAGCAACAAATGGTTTAGAGAACACAGCAAAGAACCAGGCATAATACCCAATAAGAGGTGGCTAGTATCCTCACTATCGCAAAATGCTTGTCTGAGCATTGCATGGTAAAATAGTGACGCAGCTTTGCTTTAGTTTCAACACATCCAGATATTTTCAGGGCATTATCCAACTCTAAGTAAATGACCATGGCAGGCCTGAGCTTGTTTTTTTTTTAAATGTGAATAAAAAGGGCAGGAAGATGCCATAAAATACTAATCCTATCCAACTATGTGCAATGCTCACCTGAATTGCAAGAATAGGTTATGGACATCTTGAAACAATTGTAATTCCTTATGGTTGGAATTTGTATCAGTCACATAATTATTACCGAGTAACCACTTTGAATACATTATTTTAGAAACAGGCAAGCTAAGCAATTTATCTAGAAAGAATGAACCCCCCAACCCAGCCACACAGAGAGAGACCAGCAGTATTGAGATTCAAAACCTTACACTGTCCATCCAATGTTAATTTATTGATCTGTTTTGCTGTCGCTTGACTGCTATTCATGCTTTGGTTCTCAAAAAGGCATCGTCTTGCTGATGTTCCTGATAACTTCTGCTTTTGGGTGCCGACAGGACCCTAACAGAGTTTTTTTTAAAGAAAATTGTAAAAGGAATGGTCAAAATAAAAATCATTAGATTAAAACCTCCATCAGTAACAAGCAGAAAGTAGGAATACAAATTCCAATGATTTTGGTGTCAGCGAGCAGTACTGTGGGTTCATTTGGATGCACCAACAGGTGTTTTGTGGCAGTGTACAAAATGAGAACATTATGCGCACCCCAATAGTATGGATAGTATGTGTAGAGCTGAGAAGCTAGACTTACAGTGAGTTTGCAATCTGTTGAGCTTGTGACATCTTTGCACATTTTCTTTGATTCAGCTACAGATTTTCCATGCTTTCCAGTTTTTAGATAACGGATGGCAGAACTTTTAGAGCGGAATACAAATCCATTAACAGGATCAGTGTAATACTGTAGAAATTTATCACAATTAAGTTAGTGGCAAACAACAGGGCATACAGCACAAAGAAAACCAGAAGAAACATCATCAGAACATATACCTTGTCCACATGAATGCACATTAAATAAAACATTAGAACATGATGGTAATTAGAGTGTAATTTTGTGGCTAGTTGGAATTTGAAGCACATAGACATTAGTTAAATGACTTGAGTAGTTGGGTTGGATGTTTTAGCCTATAGTTGGCCTTCATACAACATCCGTTGGAATATAGTAGTATATTACATTGGAAATTGGAACTTCAAAAGTTGAGCTCCAACAAAATAGTGAAATATATATATATTGCATCAACCCATTTTGTAATATGTACACATTTTCTCTTAATACTATGAGAAAATTGGAGAGTTACTGACATTATTACTTTTTCTGTTATCTTTTGTATTATTTTAAATATTTCTCATTTTTTGCAGTAAAATTATAGATTTATGACACTTCCATTTACGATTCCTAATTGGATTTAAGACAAAAAGGCTTTACAAACTGAGATGAAGAGAATCAGTTTTGGACACAAACTGAGAGCATGGATTAAAGAAAACATATCCAGGACATTTTTATTACCAATGAATGGGTCACAGTATAATTCCCTAGCCAAAACGAGAGAGAAAAATCTTGGATGGAACTAATTACAAATGAAACTGCTGATTCATGAGAAGATCCATTACGCCTGGGGTTGTTAATTGTCATGCACAACAAAATGAAAAGTTTTGGGCCAGCTGGAGAGTATGGATTAAAGAATGTATAATCTATGGCATATTTTTCAGTTTTCTAATGAATGGGTAACCAAAATAATACTTCTTTTTTATGACCGAAGGTGTCCAAGAGTCTCACTCGTAGGGGACTTTACTTGACCAATTCTTCGGGACATGTGCACACCTCCTTGTACACACATACCGGGTTCAAGTGATGGGGAGTAACCAAAATAATACTATACTAGCCAAACAGATCTTACGCATGCAGATACTTCATAATTTTGTTCACAACTGTGGCAGAAGGATTGAGTTGGTGCTTCCAAAGGGCAGCAAACATTGGAATGATTCAAAATTCCATGTTGGAGCGATGTAGCCTTCAAAGAAGAAGCAAGGAAGTTTCCAAACAAGAGAAGGAAAATCTCAGCCAAGGAGAAAAATTGATAAATTTGAGAGAAATTCCAAGGTAAAATTTCCCCAATTAAATATAATTTTTTTCTCTCTAATAAATCGAAGTTAGAGATGAAGGAAATCAAATAATTTATCGCCCAAAAAACTAATCTAAATCTGGCCCAATTTTGGTTTGCAATCGCTTAGGGCGTGTAAGCTCTCTTATTTATGGTTTGAAATATAAAAATTAACAAAAATAAACCTTCCCGTCACTCTACACACATGCTTACAAAATTGGTCATAACTTCATCTACATACATCGGAATTATACAAACTGGGTTTGGAAAGGCCATTGAATATGCTTTCTAATGAATCTAATTTTATGAAAATCATATATTGTTTGGTACATCAAATATGTCTGCAAAGTTACACCACATTTTTTGCCAATTCTTGAGTGACATGTGTTTATCTAAAAAATAAAAATTAGAAAAATACAAAATGGGAAAGGAGGTGGCACCTAAAGCTTGTACCTAATTGGAATGGAAACCTTCTAAATTTCAACTACTAACTCCTTAAGTCAAGGAATTAGGAAACCAATATAGGTGGAGAGATATCCATTCCCACAACAATTCCTTATCTTCCACTGTTGGACCACTTAATTGGGCCAAATTGAGCCCAAATTGAGAAATTATAGGCCCAACTCTCAGCTACATCCAATGGGCCACTTATTTTAGAGTTTTAGGCCAAAATGGAAGCTTAAATGGCTTCTGTTTCCACAATAAAAACTGCATAAAATTGGAGAGCCATTTCTTCGATCTTATCTTCAATTTCTTCTAATTCTTCATAATATTGACTGTTGAGGACACCCGCATCATGGAGGAGCAACACTTTCCATCTCACAACATCATTTTAAGCAGATGATTTTGTTTTCTCTGATGCCATAGTCGTCACCATTAGAACCATTTATCCCATCTACTTTTGCGATGCTACAAGGCAAGTGCAAAATGTCTTCAGGGTCTCTGATGCTACAAAGCAGTGTCTAGATCACACAGGAATGTGGCAAAAATCATGTGGGGGTTCATGACTACTCTGTCCAAGGCATAGTTTCTTAAATACATTGTAGAATGGTTGATTCCAATTAATATCTTGGTCTCAGACTGTATGAATGTGGTAAAAATCACAATTGCAAGGGTTCTTTTCAGTAATTCTTCCTTCTAGGGCATTGTTTCAAAAATAGGTAGTAACATTAGGGATGCAAGTCAAGTGAGGTAAAAATTGAACCCATCTAGAAGCAAATGGAAAATGGCTAAGATCAGATCAAGGATCATAGCTTTCAGGGTAGGGTTGGTTTCAACATTAAAAGACCTGCAAAAATCTCAGGTCGGTTTTGGTCAAATGAGCCAAAACCCAAGGCCTAACCCAAAATTTAAATGTACATAGCTTGACCCTAATCCTCTCTCTCTCTCTCTCTCTCTCTCTCTCTCTCTATATATATATATATATATATATAGACACACACACGGTAACGTGTGTGGGTAAATATGGAGGCAAAATTTGCAGCAGGGCATGGTATGTAATGACCCGACCGGATAACGAGCCAGTAGTGATGGGTAAAATTAATTTAGGAAATTATCGTAGTTTAAATTGATTTGTTAATTTAATTGGATAATTTTATTTGACAAAAACACAATTGAATTTAGGGATTGAATGATAGACCCCGATTTCACACACTTTCTCCTCAATGAGAATTTACAAATTTACCCCCTTCGAATTAAAATTAAGTAAATGGAAAATTAATTATCAACTTAGATTTTAATTCCCCTAAGTTAGAATTTCAATTGGAAGTATTCTATTAAAAATTTAAAAACCAATAAAGGTTCCAACTTTAATTAACTACGTCAATCAATGAATGGCAGATTAATTTAAAGGAAACCGACCCTAAAACCCGAGATGCATTTTTAAGTCGTGTGAGGCCTTTAGAACCCACCCCTCTTTGGTTCCGTGTAGTTGTCTCTCCACTCGAGCAGAGGGATTGAAATCCCTAAGGTCTCGATGGAAAGAGTCCTCAAAATCCCTTCTTTCCCCTTCCGTCTCCTTCGGTAAAATCCCTAGGGTCTCAAATCCCTCTCTTCCCTTTTCTTCTCCTTTCCTTGTTGGTTTGGGACTCAAATCCTTACCTTCCTTTTCGAAAGTGGAAACCACCCAAAATCCCAAAACAAGAACCAATTGTGGCTTCCGGAATTGAAGATTGGCTGACCCCATCAACTATATAGACTCGACGGAAGAGGGAAATCCCTTGTTGCGATCTCAAGCACAGCATTCTCTCTCTCTTTCTCTCGGCATCTTCCTCACTTCTTCTTCTCTCTGTGACGAAGATTCCAGTGGAACCTAACCAGCGGCGACTCGAAGGAAGCCGAGACAGCCCTTGTCGTCGTTTTCAGTTGTCTTCACCCCTATTTTACAGGTATTTATGCATCGTATTTTAATCTGAATTCCTCTCTTCCCACTTGGTTAATTTTGATTAGATCTATAATACCAAAGCCCCAATCAGTCCATGCTTAAACCGATCCTTACCTGACATTTTACAACAAAGCCGGACCATGTTTGAAGTTTGACTTTCAGTCCAGGATCGGCTAGAGTTAGGAGTGGATTTCAGTCCCTCGGCTATGGGAAAGAGACCTCTTAACTGTTGGTATTAGGGGCTATTTTCAGCCCTTAACTGGCTGATTTTAAGACTGATTTTAGTCTTAGTTTGATGAGTTACAGAGAACTCTTTCTCCAGCCGAGATGGACAACCCAACCAGCCTGAAATTATCAGTTGGGACTGATTTCAACTTCAAAATATGTATGTAGAATCTGTCCTAATCTACCAATTGAAATTTGACACAATAGAATTTATAGTTAGGTGCCTTGAGTTTAATTTGTTAGACAAATCGCATGGGTTGATGACCCCAAATTAATTCGGCCATGCCTTCTTTTCCCAAGGTACTCTTCTATTTGTTTGAATTAATTGAGCAAGTTGGAAAGGTGGGAAGTAATAAAATCAATATCCAGATTTCCCCCATCTTCAATCAAAGTTACATATTCTGTAAATCTAATATCTGCAGTATATTAATTTGTTTTACTCAAAACCATATGTAAAAGATATATGTAGAAATCTTACTTGGCTAGACCTCCAGCCGAAATGGACAACTTAATCAGCCTGAAACTATCAGTAATCGGGACTGATCTTAGTCCCCTTGTTGCCAGCCACCTTGCTGAATTTATTTACCTCAATTAATTTGCCTTTTAAAGAGTGACTCAGATCTGTCCCCAATTTCTTATCCGTGAATAGTAACCACTCCGTCTTTCTCAAAAAAAAAAAAAAATTCCTAAGTTGGGGACTGATTTCTAACCCCAGATCGGCCAATTAATGGGACTGATTTTCAGCCCCAAAAACATTGATATCAAGGACTGTTTGGACCCAGAACTTTACTCAGAACTGGGTAGTGAAACTTATCCTCTTCCCACCTAAAACTGGATGTTCAAACCAGCCTTGTTAATGTCCAACTCGAATCTGAGATAGGAAACCATCTCATACATAGCCTCTTAACCTTGTATTTTCAGCATACATAGGTGGCAGCACCCAGCACCCATGGTTAATAATCCTCATACACCGATCTAATCCATGCTATGTAGAAATATTTGTTAGGAGAAATATTAATAGTAATCGGAATCTTTAAAACTATTTGCAGCAGACTTTGGTATTCAGGAATAATTATCACTTGGAAGCTATGTGGACTTCTCCTTCACAATACGAAAACTTCTGGGTGAGGGAAATAATTCACTACATACCATGTATTCATATAATCCTTTATTTTGATTGTGCCATAAAAATATTGCATTGTGTTGCATGTTTGAATATAGTTGTTGGATCTAGAATAGACTGGGTGTATATTAATAATGGTAGAAATCCGGTATTCACTCACAGTAATGTAAGGGAGATTTTGGCTAAATATTTTATTGGCCGTGAGAAGACTCACTCTACCCGGATTGTGGAATCTAACCATTAATGTTATTGAAAGATCCAACGATTTTATATTCATAAATTGATGATTATTTGTATGATATTATTAAATTTCAATCTTGATTGTACATGTTTGAATGTTGGTTTATGTAATTCAAATCATTATGATGCTTAGACTATTGCTATGTTTTATGTATGCTATGGCAAACTGATCTTCGCTATGATGTTATAAATTGTTTAGACTGAGATTTATGATTCTGTAAGCACAATATGATAATTGAGCATATTTCTTGGCATTGAGCATGGCATTCTCATATTCATAGCATTGGATATGAGAGTGCGATCCATGATTGTCACGAAGACCACGACAGTGGTAGTATTGTTAACATCACTTTAAGTGGGAAGACCATTATGGTAGAAGATATGTGATATCCGTGACAAGTCATGAGGGCTGTTATTTGGTGGTAGGTTGTGTTATCCTCACTTTATGTGGAAAGGCCATTAAGGCGATGTTGTGCTATCCTCGATTCATCGGGAAGGCCACCAAATATCAGTAAATGTAATAATGGGTTGGAATATAGCATTTGGCATTGAGCATTACAATTTGCAAAGGCATGAGCATAAAATAAATTGTTATTCTTGCTTATTTGAAATATCATTGAGGAAGTAGGAATATCATACGCTATGTTTGTGTTATTGTTTTCTTTACTGGGCATGGAGCTCATTCCTTACATTGCAGGCAATCCCTTGGACTTGGGTCTGAATGATAATCACAATTGAGCTCAGAAGACGAAGAGTCGATTAAGAATTCTTAGAAACACTTAGTTAGTATAGAATTTTTATGTAGATTATAAGTTGGTTATTTATTTGATTTAAGACTTTGAGAAAATTGTTCATTCGTTTATTTTAATTTGTAGAAACTTGGATAATGAATTCAAGTATGGATTAATTTTGATAACGCTTTAATTTGATTGCCATGGGAATGTGAGTAAGTGATGCGTTTAGAAATCTTTATATGAGTAATATTTATCCCTTTAAGTTATTTGGATGGTTAAGGGAGATATTATGTCTTCTAGCAGGTTGTGGATTTGAGGAATCTTAGTGACTTGTGAATGTAGTTATGTTTGTTTTGAATTCAGCCACAGATTTTTTGATGTAAAACCCGTTTAGGGCAACAGGTGATTTAAATTTGTACAGTCAGATCACGCCCATATAGGTATTGGAAGGCGGGGCGTGACATGGTAAAAGTAATTCTTTGGGAAGATCTATAGGTGGAAGAAGTTATAACCATTTGAGCTTTATTGAATTTCTAATAGAGTAGTAATCAACGATTTGCTGAGAGGTTTGGGGGGATAGAAATATGTGGACATAGAGTAATTTAATGGATATTAAGTACTCCCAAGTTAAAGAATTGCTTGAAAAGGTAAACAAGCACTTTCATCTCTAGAGGGAGAGGAAAAGAGGGTGGAGAATCTTAGTGTAGCTTTTCAAGAAATTTGTGTTGTTCACAAACTGATTCATCTACAAACCGTTTTCCCTTCCTGATATAAAGCTTCTTGGAAATTATAGGCAGAGTCAAAAGGTTAAAGCTTGTTGATGGATGGCAACATCCAATAAAAAAATTACCCTTGATACATGTGAAATTTAGCCATCCCAAACATTTTTCATGCATTAACCTATGAGGATTCAGTAGGTCATCCATTTTTACACAGCCCATTGTTACACCATCTGGTCGTGAACAATCCTAAGCCATTTAGGACCACATTGGTTTAGGATATAGGTCTTCAATGAGAACGGAAACTTTACCATTGGATGTTGCTTGGTTTGAATGAAGGAGAGGAACAAAAGAATCTTCCAAGATAAAGGTATGTATTAGATATAGCATTAATCCTTCAGAGGTTGTTCGTAATCTTCGAACTCAGGTGATTTTCCACAAAGAATCAGCATATATCTGCAGAAAGTTGTATTTAATGTTGGACTTCATCATATTTTTTTCATGGACATCATTTCCATGATGGGTTCTTTTCCACAACATGTAGGTTTTCAATTTTCTGGCCTCCCCCTTTGACTTTTTGTTTCCACAAAGTTGTATTTCTAATGTTGGACTTCATCACCATTTTTTTTTTCATGGACATCATTTCCATGATGGTTGCTTTTCCACAATAAGTAGGTTTTTAATTTTCTGCCCCCGCCCCCCTCTTTGACTTTTTTGTTTCCGCAAATACAGCACAAAAAAACGTGATTCTATGATATAAAACGAAGGCCACAGCCGCATCTTCACCATCAAGGTTCTCCATCACAACTTGGTGTAGCCAACGCTCAAGTACTAATAACTCATTTAAATACATGACGCAACCCCCCCTCTCCTCTTCCCTTTCCCAGCAACAAAAAGATTCTACCACTCTCCACGCATGCTCCCACCTTTTGTTTCCCTTCTCACCCCATCTCTTGGCACCACTCTTGCATCTCGTCTGCTTCTCAACTCTATGCAGCACCAGACAAGTCACAAGTGTCTCTCTCACATGAATGGCAATGGTAATAAGGAAATGACTTTCAAGGCAGGAGATCGCACTCAGATTAGAAAATTGAAACCAAGCTTGGGCTTGAGTTTGGCTAGGCATGTTTTCTCAGGCTTAGGCTTTGCAACCCAACCAGGCCTTATCTAACTTGTACCCTATACCCATTAATCAATGCGAGGGAGAAAAGGAAGAGCTGAGCCTTAAAGATGAGTACCGGGTCTTTTCGGAATCCATGTCCTGATAATCTTCTGAATTTGATTTCTTTTGTCCAGCCTGGAGGTAGCCCATCCGGAGAACTTTCAATTCGAGATACAACCTAGGTGTCAACCAGATAGTAGCAATAAATACTTGGAACAATTTAGTAGTAAACACAAATAACAGTATCTACGTAGATTCAATAGAAAAACATTAAAGATAAAGCTAATGAAGCACATACATTGTCTACAGAGGGAGTGTTGATTTTTCTTCTCTTTGGTTGGGATATCTCACAGTCAAGTTTACCAGTCTCAAGATAGCGAAAAACTTCTTGCTTGGAATAGAATTTGCATCCAGTTGAAGGAGCAATGTAACACTACAAAAAGCAGAGGAACAATGAGCTCCAAATAACTTGCCATATATTTCAAAGTCATCATCATCTGTACTTTCAGTGGTATTTGGATTTGACAAATACAAACAAGAAGCAATGTAACAAGGAGATAAGAAAGTGGCAAGCACATTTGCACACCTGCACACTTCCCAAAATTTGACCAATTAACCAACAGATAATATCATAATACCAGTAAGGATTCAAATATGTGAAGACATATATAGACATATCAAAATATGTAAACTCAATATCAAGAAGCTGGCCAGAGGAGGAATGATGAGTATGTAGGATGTAGCATGTGAAGAACAGATGAAATGGTTAGGTCTAGTAGTAGTTAAAATTTGTAGCTACCTTGTATGGGCCTCCGGCTGACTTTCCACCCTTTCTGATCTTAATCTCTGTAATCCAACCTGCAGGCAACCACGCCAAAGAATTCTCCACTTTCTCTACAATCTGTAGCACCAAAGACACAAATGAACCTCATATTGAAATATGTTAAGGAATTGAGAAACTGAAGATGGAAAACTTACAGGAACTTTGTTTGTCTCTCTTTTCATTTTTGAATGTGTAATTCCAAGCTCTCCACCTCGTTGTTGAATAGAATTTACATCCAATTATTGGATAAAAAACTTCTACAGCCCCAAATAGAGAAAAGAATACTTAGTTCATATGAAAAAAAAGTCAACATACAAAGTGGGCATGCACAAAGAAGTATCTCATCAACGAAATCTCCAAAATAATCAGGGTCCACTTTTCATCAAGCAAACCCTCCAATCTACAAAACACATACATGCATAGAAATCAGGTCTGACCAAATATCTGACTGACTGATCCTCATCATTAGACTGTACATAAAACAAAACATAGCAACTCCTTTAGAGTTCCAACCCAACCACATGTCACCAAACCTTAAAGAAAACTAAGTCACGTAACACTTAATCTAGACACAAATATCAAGTATTCCACAATCATCACCCTTTTTGTTTAAATCATTTACTTGATCTACTTGGGTTTGGCACTCATTTATAGTCTTTGTAGTGACTGAACCCAAAATAGCCATGGGATATTTTTAATTGGAATTGGCCAATTGTTTTTCACATGCCTAAGCCTATCTAACATGCATATGACTAACACCTACAACCTCTATGGTTGTACATACTTGTATGTATTCCACAAATTCAGTTGTATATGAATGAAAATGGCAGTGTGGTTCTAAGTGTCAATCATTGGTTCTTCCAAGAGAAATCCAGACTACCACCCATTTACAATTTAAGGAACTTTTGGCACTACTTAGAATTTTGGTCATTACAAGGTTGAAATTTACAAGAGATTGTAAACTACTTAACTGATGAGATTTTCACTCTTACTTTCTAAAAGATCATAAACAGAGCCATTCTTCTTCATTGAAATGAAAAATCAAAATGAGATTTGACATGAAAGTGAGGATGAATAAAATTCATGAAAGATGGGGGATATATTGGGTATATTATATCATGCATGTTATGAAAATCTCATATATGTTGTGGTGATCTAGACCATGCTGGACATCAGATCCTAATTGGTGGGTTTTTGTAATTGGGATTTTCTCATAATTGGGTAACCTTTAAGATAGATGGGCATTTTCATAATTTTGTACCACGTAAAAACTACATATTTTATCTTTAAGAGACTTCTTGGGCTACAGGCAGGACTCATTCTACATTGAAGGAGGCATGAGGAAGAAAGAACATTGTAACTCTATTATCGATGATTAGTGTTTTGTGCTTTTATGTTTTTATTTGTGTAGATTAGTTGAAAAGATGAAAATAATTAATTGCAACGTTTTTGTAAGTTTGTACTATTTTTTCCATATTTTTATGTCGTCTTTTTTGAAACTAAAAACTGAAGCGGTCAAAATGCTAGAACATATGGCGAGGTAGAAAGTAATAAATTCGATGTATACATTATCATCATCACTGTCAAGGCCATTAATCTTACCATAACCGCTAATAATGACCAAATATGCCTAAAAGAGGAATTGGAACAACAGAACAAATACAAAAATGAATGTTCCCAAATTGAGGGAACACTCGTGTAATAAACCTGACCAACAATTTTTTCATCATTACAATGCAATTCTGTCCATTCTGACAGCCACAAAACAAAATGGGTGAATTTACGGTCATTATATACACTAATGTTACTCAACTATCTACAAACCAATCTGAACCTTCGAAAACAAACCACAGACTTAAACGCCGTGCCCACATAGAAGGTATTTAATTTTTGTCCAATACAAACAACATTGCGTCCGACCTTTTTCCGGTAGCCCACTCTTTACATGAACAAAGCCAACGGGTTCCACAGAAGGGAAGGACGTGCTAACATGCGCCAGGTAGGAACTACTGAAACTACCTTCCTATTAAGCATCTAAAGGGTATTCTCGTCATTCCATAATATATCAAAATCAATTACACAGTGTAGCAGTACAACAAGAACGCCGACGAAAGGAGATGTAGCTTGCTAACATGCACCCATTTTGCAAACGTGCACCAGGTGGAGAATGCATAAACCCCTCCTATTAAGCCTCTCAAAGGGCAAATAGGGCAAAACTTCTAAAGAGAGCGAGAGCTCCCATGGAGAAGATAGCACTCGCTAACGTGCGACGGCCAGACATTAGATTGGCTCATGCAAAGAAATCCGCGGCCTCTCATTCATTGAACTTTCTACCATACGCAGGTCTGCTAACGTGAGCCGGAGTGAACAGGAAAAAGCCTTCTCATGCAGGTTTCAAAAAATTAAAAACAAAATAAAGTAAAATTAATATTTCTACACGTAGGACCCGATCCAACAGCTCAGATTGTTATCTGTACACCCATAACGTAAACCCGCATGTCAAAGAATCTCAAATCCAAAGAAAGAAAAAATAGCAAAGAAGCTGAAGAGATGGGGAAAAACAAGTCGATTGGAGAAATAACTCAGAGCGGTTAAAAGATAAATTGGAAACTCCCTACCTTTGATCGTAGCTGTGGAAACGCTCTCGCCCCGATCTTCGCCGTCTATCAAGCCAAGCTCTTCGTTCTTTAGAGAAGAAGATTGAGAGCTTCTGGGCAAGGAATTGACGCACTTATTACACATAAATGGATGGGGGAGAGAAAGGGGGGCATCTGGGTTTTGGATGAATCCGAGCGTTTTCGAGATTCGTGAAAACCAGAAACGTGTCGCTGAGTTTCTTCTTCAACCATTCAAGGAGAAATCCATTTCCTCTGTCCTTTATTTTCCAAGAAAAGAGTGTGTCCAGCTGCTTCCTCTCACTTTATTGGGTACAGTGGTAGAGACTAACATTAGGGAAGTAGATGCCTGAGTAATGGATACCGGTAGATCTCTTGCAGTAAACTCCATTTAATTTATTTTTGTAATATAAGACTAAAATATGATATATGATATATTTTTAACTGCATAAGACTCATTAAATAAAAGTATTTGTTCTTTAAACCAGTTATACGGTGATTTCAATTGTATAATATTTCTAAGCCTTTTGATCTTAATCTATAAACCTAATGGCTGGATGATTAAAAATTACACTCAATATAAACCGTTGATTTTACAATCTTGGATAAGAAAACTGGAAAGTTGAAATGGGAAAAAAATATATATTGTTGATCTGGAGATTAATTTATTTTATTTAATGAGACTTAAGTACTGATAAATATGTTAATCGTCTTATTTTGGTTATGAAAATAAAATAAGATTTGACATTTCCAGTAAGTGAAACAATGGTACCTGGATTAGTGGGTAGGTCGGGTATGTCCAGTGCGACTAAGTGAAATGATATTTTTACCCTTCGGTTTGGACTTTTGGAGAGAGAGGGTCAGAGAGACGGTTCCGACTTCCGACAGTCTGACTGTTGTGAGCGTGTGAGGATGTGGACATTAGATTCGAAGTCAGATGCCCGTGGCACGTGCTACATGGTTCACAGCAAAAGGAGTGTCGTTATTCACTGGCATGTGTTGCATTGGCATTAATAAAAACTTTTCTTTAATTTTATTAATTTATAAGGTAATTCTAATTTTAGTTGAATATCAAATTGGAGTATCAAATACTTTAACTAAAATAAAATACCTTATGTGTCTCTTTGTATGTATATAAGAGTAGAACTCTCTAAATTGACATTAATAGGTTTATTAGAAAGGAATATGTTTGAATGTATTATTAAAAAATATTTTAATTTGAACAATAGAGTTATATTTAAAGAAAAATGGAAAATAGATTTAAATATCATTCAATGATTTAATGTAATGTATTAGGTTTTTTAGATTTTAGACAATAATTTTATTCATTCAAATAAGATAATTTTTAGTATGTCATATATTTAAATATAAACTTTAATAAATTTATCACCATATCTTGTAATGGGCCTCACCTCTAAATACACATGAAATGTATACCAAATAAAGTTTGATGAATATTTTTTTTAAAACTAAAAGTCATTTGAATTGTTTATTTTTCATAATTATAACATATATTTTTTAATAGCATAAATATCTCCATATCTCAACCAAGGTAAGACTAATTTAAAAAATACAAAACAAATTAAAAAATATTATTTTTAAAATATAAACATGACTTGCATCTATAAAAATTGCAGAAACACAGCCTACTTTAGGCACCTATTTACATCCGCTTTATTTGACACGTCAATGGTTGGGCCACACTGTGACACATCAGTGTTTAGAAAATTGCTACATAACAAATTAATACACCCACAAATGTATACACAAATGAAAAGATATTTTGAAATAAGAATAAATAATGATAAAAATTAATATTAAAATCTTCATATCAAGTATCTAAGTACTGTATGTCTACAAGAGGAAACTTATTAGGGTGCAATTTAAGTGAGTGAGTTAGATTGAAATCTTAACCTATTTTTATAATTCTTCATTTAAAAAAACATGTTGATATAATTTTAATCATTATTTTTGGTCAACTTATATTTTGATACTTTTAAACCATTAAAATACTAATACATTTGTAATAAAATAATTAATTCAAATTAAGTTATAAAATAGATAATTGAATTTACATAGTAGTTGTATATATTTATAAAAGTAATTTTCACTCATATTTTACTTTCCAAAAGTTTATTTCAACCAATTTATACATTTTTATTAGAGTTAAATTTTGATATATTTATCTATCTATTATTTATATATTTCATTGTAATTTAATTTTCATATCTTGATATTTTTTTAACATGTGAAATGACTAAAACACTAAAATATTCCCATTATAGAGGAGTAAATGGTTAGAAGAAATTATATTTTTATTTTATTTTGATTTAAATGATAAAATTTTTATTAATAATAAATCTTATTAATAAATTTTAATATTAAAATATATTTTTACCATTTAAATAAAATAAGGTTCAAGACTCAAGAGGGGTGCCCCTCGACCTGCCTTTTAAAATTATTAAAAATCACGATTTTTTATTTATTTATTTATTTCTCTCATGATTATTAATTGACATTCTTCGGAAGCTCTCACACCGAAAGGAGAGCTCCCCGTCCTCTCAGTCGTTCTTCTCATTTTCAGACAGAGAGATGGCGGCGGGCAAGGGAGAGAAAGGAAAGGCAAAGGTAGAAGAAGAAAGATTTTTCATTGCAGTGCACGTAGGCGCAGGATACCACTCTCCTTCCAACGAGAAACATCTCAGGCGAGCAATGAAACGAGCTTGCCTAGCTGCTGCTTCCGTTCTTCAAGAGGTACCGTCTATAAACGAATTTCATCAATTTCTCTCTATTCCCCCTTTCTTATCTGACATCTCTCTGCATTCGGATACTATAACAATCCCCTCCCTCACCCAAACCCCTCAATTTTTTTTCTGTAATTTTTTTATTCCTAAGTAACTTTCTTGAATTTCCATCTTCAACTGAGCGTCGGTATGTGCTTTATTCCATTCTGAATCAAAATTCCGTTTGGTTTTTTTTGTTAGTGACTGGGATAGGCAGGGGAAGAACCAGAAAATTTTGTATTGGAGGGGCCATTATATAATAACATCTCGTTGGTAGGAAGTGTATTTTGAATGGGCCTTCTTTAAATTTTTCCTATCATCACAGGAGGTTTTCTCCAAACATTATGGGACTGTGGCCCCTGCCCACTTACCTGGTTCTGCCGTGCCTATTGTGGGTCATTTCATAGTTCTATCATCTCTGAATGCTGGAAATGCTGATTTTAATGCATCAGAGGACCTGCTTTGTAGCCCAGAATTCTTAGAGTAATTTGAATTATGTAGACTATAGAATTATGCAGATTTTTTTATAACTAGGTATAGCTGAGAGTTTCAGAGAGTCCTAATCTTTTTTGTTTGTGTTTTTCATTGAATGTAAAATTTTCAAAAAGAAAATGAGCTTTTGCAAAAAAAATTAGGTAGTTACTAGAAAAAAGCAAAGTTCATTGTTTATTGTTTCATGCATGTGTTTATTGTTTTATTTCATTCTATGTATTTTTACTGTGGATGCATATATATTAATTAAGGCCTCTTTTGCTGTTGTGATTCAGGAGTTGGGTAGATGTATTGATGCTGTTTCAGCAGCCATTCAAGTATTGGAGGTATGCAGTCTTAATCAGTATTCCTTCATACAAGCATGTCCGTCATGCAATGTTTTGTTGAAAAGGTCAATATAATATGTTGTCTTTCTTGAAATTAAGAGAAGTTTACAATACATGACAACTCATTAACTCAACGTGTTCCTTGTTCAGATCATGTACAACTTGACAGAAATGAACCAATATCCTTTGCTCGCCAAATCATGTCCCATTCTTGTAGTTTCCCTTAATGTTTGAACAAGCTTTGGGATAGCAAAAACAGCATCCTGTCCTATGGCACACACATGTATCTAGAAAGTGGATAAATGTGTTGCTATTAAGTGCACAGTGATGAAAGTGATATTCTCAACAATTTTTTTTTCTTCTTAATATTCATGTTGATTGTAATTTTAGTAACTTAGTAGGCAAGGCCTTAGAGAAGAATAATGTTGAGCAATCTCAATGATTTGATGTGAAGATAGAAACTCTGGCACATCAATTTACTTATAAGGCTTCCACTTGGTGCAAGTTCCCGACCAAAGACTGTCTATGACCCAATTGTTGAAAGGTTCAAAAGAAAGGTATGAACATGGAAATGAAAGTCTGACTCATGTTAACATTTCAAGAAATGGAGGTGGCTATAAGTAATTGCTAAAGATGGGGTTTGTAGGTGGGGAAGATTTACCATAAATAGGTGGATTATGGTGTTAGTGGAGAGTAAAGTTAGGTCAAAGGAAGATCTGTGTGGGTGAGTTCTCACTATAATCTAAGAAATTTAAAGGTTTTGAGCCCCATGAACGTTTTCATCTAAGTGGAGCACATTTTGGGCTATCTTTTAGTGATCCAAATAGTTGAAATGATGGGGCCATGATGGCTTATAAATTCTCACAAATGGTATTATCAAAAGGCATATATATAGTAACTGATGCTTGTCTCAGGCTACAAATAGAGGTTCTAGCATTCTTATCCAAGCTATTTTGAAGTATTCCCTCCAAACAGGGTATTGTCATATCCAATTGCTTGGATCATTAATGGTTGGCCCCATATGCAACTGAAGTAGGGTTTTAGAAATGTAGTAAATGGGTCATGCATGTGTGCATGCATATGCATAGAATAATCTCACACCTTAAAGATGGAGGCTTTTTATTGGCTGGATCAATGAGTGTGCGCCATAGGCACAATCTCATAATGGTTTTGGTGGTAACCAAATCATACACCAAATGATTTTCACAATTATTGCTCCTTGCTTGTTGGTCTAGACCTTGTCAGAGGTTTGTTTCTTGATCACGCCTAGGAATGCTTGGGGGTGGCAGAACTGGCCCCTTGTTGGTAGGGAACAATTTAACCCTTTTTGCTTCTCTAACTTGTATCAAAGATTTTGTGGAATAGATCTGGTCAAAGTTTGGCTTTTTTGCTAGGATGATCCATGCACAAATGCTGGCCGAGGTTCGCATTTGACGGAGGATGGTCATGTAGAATGTGATGCTAGCATCATGGATAGTTGTTCTGGTGCATTTGGAGCTGTTGGAGCAGTGCCAGGTATTTTTTTATTACATTTATGTTTTGTGATTGTTGTAGGCCTCTGAGGTAGGTGTTCATATTCTTCATTTCATATGATCAACTAATCCTCTGTTTTTCACTGAAGATCTGTTATTTCTCTGAAATTACTAATTAACATTTTTATTCATTGTAGACCAGGTGTACGAAATCCTATCCGCATTGCTACTTCACTGGTGAAAGAACAAATAACCGGGCCATCCTTGCTTGGGCGTATACCTCCCTTGTAAGGGTTTCTATTGTTTTCTTAAAGATACTATGGCTAAGGGGGAAATCCTTGATTTTTTATCTATTTATTGTAGTAATTCTATAAATATTAGGCACTATTTCTCTCTCTCCTGAGTATGATGCTCTATTTGCATACACATTGTCAGTGCACATGGGGCTTGTAAATATTTTGATCCAATCAAATTGTTGAACCCATTGTGAATGGAGCATGATCCAAAACCATCTCTCTATGGATGATATATAAGTATTCATTTGGTGGGTATCAAATGAACTGGTAGAAGGAAACTTGGTCGAGTTCCAAATGACCATCTATCAAAGGTGTTCATTGTTCAGTCAAATATGATTCTAGGAATGGTACATACATATTGAAACTCATGTTTAATTTTATTGATGTTTGTCTATATATTGGTGTCGCTAATATCTACTGTGGATGATTTATTTTACCGTTCACCTAATAATGTAAGTGTTTTGCATGCATTCACCCATCAAGATCATTCAGTAAATAAATATTTTCTGAATTTATTTATTTATTCATTAAATATGATACCTCATGGATTGTCAATGATATAAAGCTTCCTGAATGGATCATTATAATTACCCAATCAATTGTGTATTCTGGGCTTGTATGTGATGATCTATATAATCTTTTTAGGAGTTTGATGGTTGTCATTTTGATGTCATTGTAGACCTTGACAGTCTGAGAGAGATGTCATCACTTGAACTCTCTAATTCATTACGACCATACTATTTAATGGTTAGAATTGTATCACACGTGAATCGTACTTTAAATTTCTCAAACAGTTAATTTATGTACTGATGCTTTACCTCTTTGTCATGGCCTAAAAGTTGAAATACATTTCTTGACCTTAGTTCTTTAAGCAATCATCCTACTTTTTTGTGACTGACCTGGCCCATAAATGGTTCTCCATGGGTGCATCAGCAGATAGTTGGTATCAACTTGTGGCTCTGCTTTATCTCCTATTGCTTCAAGACTTCCAGTGGATGTTAATATAGTTCACCATGCCACGGACAATCCATATTTGACGTGGACATCGTTTACAGCTGGCATCAAATTTATTTCCTATATTGGGCCTCACATTGTATTTTGATAGGATGGGCAGATTTGAAGAACTCACCTCTCTCATCTTATAAATCCAAAGAGGAGCCACAGTTGGACTGTATCAAATGGGTGGCATAGGCCCCTATCTCATTGTTGAGCACCATCTTTTATGATTTTGACTGATCAAATGATATGATCCGATCCTATTTGTGCTTGCATGACAACTGTTGTGGAAAAGATTAAAAAAGAAAAAACTGGACACTGGAAATGCTTTAATCTGCCTCAAACTCACCTAAAAGTTTTTGATGCTCTTAGAGTCTAAGTACTGAAGATTAGGGTGTTTTTGAGTTCTCCACATAAAAAAAATTGAGGAAATGATTTGTTGAACAGTGATCAAAAGGACTCAAAATGGGCTCATGGATATCTTATATTGATGACTGGAAGTATTAGCATGACATTGGCCAATATTAGTGATATATATTTGATAGATTTGATCCATATTATTGTATTGGCTGGGACATGTACTTGACACATATTAGTGGACCTTTATGATGACATTCTAATCCTTGGTTTCTTATGATTAGATGGTTTCTTTGCAAATCTTTTATTAATGTTTTATGATGACTGTGACACATTTCTGTTGTCAAAACAATTACATTTCATGTTTTTCACTGTTTTACTTTACACATGGCTCACTTCAGTTTTTTTTTCAGCTTCTTGGTCGGTGAAGGTGCTCGGGAATGGGCTATGTCTAAGGGCATTGTTGTGTCAGAAACAATATCAGAAGCCAATGCAGTATGTTTTCTCGTTTTGTGATATTGCTATTCGCTAGCTGTTATGATTTGGGGTGGGCAAAAACATCATCCAAAATCAGAAATACATGGCCATTGATTTTAACAGTACAGAATTTATACCACTAGATGGACAGGGTTTTCTGATCCTCTGTCATTTTCTGTTTGGAAACTTTGATGGTATAAGTAACAAGCCTAGGTGTAATTTTGGGATATATAACAAATCATGGAGGTCAGTGGTGTTACATGCTTATGTTAATTTGTATTGATCAAATATGGGCTCCACTAATATTCCACACATGAGGTCCCACATCACAAAAAACTAGCCCTCCCAATGAAAATAGCATCCTTTTAAGATATCATCACCTCTAATGTTTGCTTCGATGAGAGTGATGTTCACCATTGGATTGCAACGTAGCAAAACAACGCATGCCATGCTATCTTAAATCATTTGTTTTTCTCCACTTCACAAGGCTGGCTTGTTGAGTGACTGGTTTTGGTTTGTGAAAGGCAGGTAATGTCAAATATGGGCTCCACCAATAGTCCACACATGAGGTCCCACAACTAAAAAACTAGCCCTCCCAGTGAAAATAGCGTCCTTTTGAGATATTATCACCTCTAATCTCTGCTTTCATGAGAGTGATGTTCACCATTGGATTGCAACATAGCAAAATAACGTATGCCATGCTATCTTCAATCATTTATTTTGCTCAGGTCCTGTCAGACTGTGAACACTTAAATGAAAGTGAAAATTGGGCCACTTCACAGGGGTGGCTTGTTGAGTGACTGGTTTTGGTTTGTGAAAGGCAGGTAATGTCTTTTGGATTTATAAGTGGGTTGATAATTTTCTCTCTCTCTCTCTCTCTCTCTCCCTCCCTCCCTCACACACTCACACAGAGTAATTGAAGCAATCTTTTGGATAGAAATCCTTTTTTATTTTTTGTAATCTTAGGGGTTTACTAATCTCATTTTTTGCATTACTGAGGAAAGTGGCTGGTTACGGAGAGGGCAAAAGCTCAATGGTTGAAATACAAAACTATGCTTGATGATGCTAAGAGAGGTGGGTCCTATTTGTGGAACTTCGTTATGATACTGGAGCAGCCATGTTACAATCATTGTCATATTAGAATACTAGTATATTACGTTGTTTTGAAAATTTTGAAGATAATATTTTGAATAGAGTGAAAGAGTATTTTTGGTTAGGTTGAGTGAAAAAGTAGAACTCAAATGATAATGATAATGGATCTGTATTATACTCAGTTTATTATGCTATCCTTCTGAATGATGTCACAAAGTTGACTCATCTTGATGTTCCTCATGTTGGAGACTGAATAATATTTGTGACGTAATAAGTCATGTCTATGAGCTTTAGCTTTATGTTTCTTCTTCTTCTTTAATTTTCTTCATATTCTATTCAGGGGTTCATGCTAAGCCGTGTTCTCCTACTAAGGAGATCAGAAATGGTGATGAGAAACCGTCAGTGCAAAATGCTTCTGAAGAAGATCATATTTTTGATACTGTTGGAGTTATTTGTATAGACTCTCAAGGGCATGTAGCTTCAGGTGCTTCGAGTGGTGGTATTGCATTGAAGGTGAAGGATGCATACTCTTCTATGTTTTTGAAATGCTCTGTTCTAGTCACTGTCATTGTATTGAAGTTTTGAGCAACTCTGAGAGCCCCACCAACAATCCATAGTTCTTTTGATTCAATTGTCAATTGGTTGGCCCAGGTTGATACTTTCGTATTGAGACCTTGTTGAATGTTGAGTCCTGGCCAATTCGACTGTGTGGTTTTTCACTGGCCTAAAGTTTTGGTTGGTTAAGAAGTGACATGGCCTAGGCCTGAATGTGGGCCTGTTTTATCATTAACGTAACCTGGCTCATTGCAACAGTTTAAAGATGTGAGGAGCTGGAAGAAGAAGTGCGCTTTTGAGAGAGAGAGAGAGAGAGAGAGAGAGAATATTATAAAATGAAAGCATATAATGCAGTTGGCACGAAGAATTATTTATGTTATATAATTAGAGCACAGAAAAGGTCCTATTTTTTAGTAATGAACTTCTTAAAAAGGGGAGAAAAATCTCCATGCACATCATGCTAATGATGGTTGGGCTGGTTGTAAACCATATCTAGGTTATAATTGACTTTCTTTCAGTAGCTTAGGTTAGGTTCCCAAATTTAGCTTTGGCTATTTTAGTAGTGTTGCTAACAATGGTACAATAATCAAGGAATCATTTAACTGATTATTTGATAATAATAGATAAGAACTTGAAGTTCTTTATGTATTCGATTTAGTTAGTATTATATGGAGTTCTCCAAGTTTGTTTGGGAGTGTCAGCACCTATGATGCCCAGACGCTGCATGGATATGGGAGGGACATGCCGTGGATATGCAATGACGTGGATTTTCCATGTAAAAATGAAGTGTTCAACACAACACAATGTGGGACCATTGCCAATTTGAAGTATCTTGGTATCATAGGCCAGGGAACTAGTTACCCCCGGAAAAAGTCTTCAATTTTTTTGAATTTTTATTATTTCTAAAAATAGGTGTTTTAAGTTTGTAGATTTATGCATTTTCAAGGAAAAATATATAAAAATCATATATATATGAATTCAGGAATACATATTTGTTGGTCAGATGTTATATATAGTTCTAGTGTACAGAAATATACAAATGCTTGGGTATCCAGTCTTGTAGAGTTGGACTTTTTTGTCTGATTAATAGAAGCTATAGCTAATTTCCTTCAATTTGCAAACTCATAAAATTTCTGGTGCTGGACAATCCTTAATCATCAGCTTTAGCTAGAGTCTGTGTTTGCACCAGTGAAGATGAAGTCTCTTTTTAGCTTCACCACGTTGCCACCTATCATCAAATTGATTTTATGAAGTCTGATACCACTATTTGTTGCAAATAGGCAGGCATTAGATGAAGTTGCAAGTGCCCTACTCGTATTATTTTTCAGCAACCAGAAAGTTAACTTCTAGTTTTTGTAGGTCAGCGGACGTGTTGGATTGGCAGCTATGTATGGCTCTGGATGTTGGGCATCGTCAAAAGGTCCCTTTGGATCACCATTTGTCGTTGGTTGCTGTGTTACCGGTGCTGGTGAATACTTGATGAAAGGATTTGCAGCACGTGAATGCTGCATGTCGTCTTCACTGTATGTTCCAACCTTACCTATGAACATTTCTGTTTCCATTATAAGCTAAATCAATTTCTATTTTCTTCTGCATTATTCTTTGGTTACAGGCCTTTCACGACTGTTATCTATGATATTGTCCTTGACCTTAGGACATTTTTATCACTTATGCATGCATGGCCAGGTACTCATTAGGGTATGATTCAAATACTTGTTTCTATGATCCAAAATCCCAATTAACGGTACTAGGTTCCCCACTAGGCGGGCTTCCATTGCCACTTCTGTCTCGATCATTTTTAGCACCAATTTAATGCATTGCTTTGGGAATTGGTGTCATAAAAAAAAGATCCAAGCATGATCCAACAGCTAAAAATGTCATGGTGGCAGTTGGTCTACCTCTTAGTTATAATGCTGCACTCTTATTTCTTTAATGCTTTAGCCAAGTAGTGGTGAAGCAGTAAAACATGATGGTTTTGTGGTTGATCATACTAGACTGCAATTTTCATAACTTGTTATCGTTTATGTAGATCACAAGCAGGGCCTTCCTCAGGTTGCATTAAAGTTCTGCGTTCTGTTATTGATAACAGCTGTCAACAAGGTGCAAATAGAGATGCAGGGGTGTTACTCGTGCAGGCTGACGTTCATAAGACGGTGTGTTCTACTAGTACTCTAATTTGCTAATATTTGTTTTACTTTAAGCCCAACTGAAAGATCCATTATGCAGAGTGAATATATGTCTCTCTTAAACATGTGCTTTTGGAGATGTAGGATTTGAAATGTGATAGACTTAAAGCTGTAGAATCGGGCTCACAAATTTCTGCCCCGATGAATGTCAACAACATTTTCAAATCTTACCTGAAATGTAATCGATGCAGAATGAACTTTTCTAGGGTCATCCAAGGGTCCCTTATTCCGTGAAGACTATTGTGTGTGAATTTCCTGCTTTTAGGTTCCAGAAAATGTATTTCAGTTGAAAGCTGTGGAGGTCGTTGCTGCCTACTCTTCAATGTCATTTGGAATTGGCTATTTTGGGAGCTGTATGGATCGACCAAAGGTACACTATTCTAATTGATTGCATCTTTTAATGTCATATAATTGCTCTATGCTTGCATTTTGTGTCTTCCAAGTTGCAGTTGGTTCAGATATGGCAGTGAAATGGATTACATTCCTTCATCATTTAGGGTGAAATAGTCTAGTACTAAGTATGATCAATGTTATCCTGAAAATGGCTGTCAACAAAAAAGCATCCTCAACTTGGACTTGAAGGTTGGAATGTTAGGATCTGGGACTCTACTTGGTCAAGGTTTAGGGTGTGTGAACGTAGAGTGACATGGATGAGTCATGTTCCACCAATTTAATAATTTTTATTAATATTTAAATTATATAAATTAATTATTGATGTTTGTGCTCCATTCTCTTTTCTCCTTTTAGAGATTTTGTTCTCCATTTTCTGCTTAAACAATTCTATCAGTGATCTATATATCAATGTTTAAGAAGATAGCGAGTGGTTAGGATTCAGCACACAGCTCAATGACAATATTTGAAATCATCCAAGTTGGAAGATTTATGGGGGAGTTGTTTCCTGATCATCATCGGGCCCATTTGTGCGGAATAATTGCCTGTAACAAATTGCTTATTTTGATACCACTGGACCCCGCATTCTCAATTGCAGTTCAAAGATCTCGTTCCATGTCTGGGTCAGTGTCTGTTAGAAGACTCAATGATCAAGACCTGATTGGGCTTCTGCATACTCATGTCAATTATATGTAAACCTTATTCTTTAATTTGCATATGGATGTCATTCTGAGTAGAGTGATCTCACCGTTCTTGATTGCTGAGACTTTGCTTTCATCTAGTGGTCTTGATTATATAATTTGATGGAAAAAACTTTGATGTTTTAATGTTACTGGTGATTTTGCAGGTAGAAATTCTTCGCACTACAAGGCCTGCAAACAGTACTAGCATTGACCATTTTGGATCACGGATTGATCTTACTAATACAAGATCTTTGTAACAATGAATTATCTGAATGTTGGAGAGTAATTTCTTGTGGGAAGATTTTATCTTGTGGTAATGAAGAGATTGTATTAGGTTTTCTTTTTTGAGATGGGGATTTCAGATTATTTTATTCTATCATCTCTCAAAAAATTATACTAATTTATGTCTCACTTCAAATTCTTAGTTTCCCAGTCTGCTAGATTTCCAGGCTACTGAAAGTTATTTTTTCACTTTTTTTTTTTTTTTTTTTTAACTTTAGGCATTTTTTATATTTTTTACAAATATGAGGTACTTTCGGATAAAAATTAAATAAAATATGAAAATGAATTTTATAACAAAGAGTAACAAGAGTCACAGCAAGAGATACTGAAATTAAAATTTTCACTTTCGGCATTTTTTTTAAAAAAATTAACAAATATAAGGTATATTCAGATAAAAATAAAACAAAATATGAAAAATGCATGAAAATTTAATGCTTAACAGAAAGTAACAAGGTTCACAGAAAGGGCTACTGAAAATTAGTCACTTTTTCATGCACCATTATTAATTTTTTGAAAAAATTGTTTGGGTTCTTTTAGGAGTTAATAGTGCCTAGAAATTATTTTTCATGCAACTGTAATTTTTTAAAAAAAATTGAATGAATTTTAAGTGTAAAGTTTCTTTAACTACATCCCTTTTTTAAGTTTGTGAAATTAGTTTCTACACGTTTTAGGGATATTTATAGTTTGAGAGTGTGCAGGGCTTCACAATAGAGATGGCAACGGGCTTGACTTGCCCCAGCTGAACTTAGAACATAGAAGCCCAAGCACGATACAGGCTTAAAATATGTGGTCAAGCCTCAAGCCAAAACCCAAAGAGCCCGTAAAAAAGCCCAAGCCTAAGAATAGGCCCAAGTAACATATATTCCGGAGAGCAAAAGTTGAAAGGTGGTGACTGGTGAAAGAGAATATATTTGGGAGTTGGAAAGTTGAAAAGGGGCCAAGTCCTGGACATGCGCATGTCTAAGGTGACAAAATTGTCGAGAAATTGAAAAATACTAAGCTTTTCGTTAAAAAAAAAGGTCAAAATTTTGAAAAATGCCACGAATTTATCGGTATTTAATCATTCTGCATTAAAAATGATAATTTTTTTTGTAAATACCGTTTCTAAAACACAATTTCCTGTTAAAAATGTGATTTTATTGTGCATTTAAAAATAGTGTTTAAATAATAACTAGATAAATTTAATATGCTTTCAAATTTCTAAAATATTATTGTAAAACATAATATTAACATATACTCCCACTGCCACAAATTAATTACCCTATATAAATTTTAGAATTATCTTAAAATTAAAAATAGATGAGATCATATGGAATGCTAGCCTTATATAGAAAGTTCTTTAAAAAATATAAACATTTCAAATGAGACAACTAAAATGAAATGGAGAGAATATTTACCTAAAACACTGAAAATTGAACAATTTGCATACAAGTATGTAAGAGCCAATTTAGTAAGAAACTGTATCTCTAATATTTAAATTAGTATTTCATTATTTAAGTCAATAAAATATCAAAGCAAATTTTTCAACAACTGAAATTGTCTCAAATATTAAAATTCATTTAAAGCTTTAGTACGTTAATACACAAGTGCCAATATAGAGGCTTGGTGGGACGTGTAGTTGATTTGATGGATAGGTCGAGTACAGTTTCATTCATGGTTTTTCTTTTTTTTTTAATTTACATGTGAAAAACCGCAGAATACTCAAAGTAAAACCCCACAGATGAGCCTAGTACCCCTAGGGCACACTAGACCATGAAGACTCGAACTCACAACCTCTCGTTTCCTGAGGCAAGAGGTAACCAGTTGAGCTACACCCATGTAGCTATCTACATTCATGGTTATTTTCATTTATAGAAAGAAGTATCATCTATTATATGCACATGCACATGCCTACACAACAAACAATTAATGAAAATAAAATCATTTACTAAATTTTTTTATAAAGAAATTCTCAAGTAAATTTACTCGTATACATCTCTATTTGTATCGGTTGGTGATGGGAAAACTAGATTCACACGGTGAGCACCGAGTAGATGAGGCAGTGCTTTGGTCATGATAATGGTAGCTAAAGATTTTGATGATAATGAAGCCAAAACGAAACTCCTCTCTCATCAGTTAAATCACGACTTCTAAGAAAAAACACTAAAAATATGAAGGGAATGTCTTGTCCATGAGCTGGTATAGGATGCCCACATACTGTGGCAAAAAAAAGTAACAGGGGAAAAGGGAAAAAGGAATTGAGATAAAAAAAAAAAAATTGTACTTTTGCAAGGTGACAATACCTAAGCATGCATCTTTACACTTCCTACAAAAATTCAGTGACAACCAAAAATAGTTAAACCATTCTCAATAAGTTTTTTTATAGCCCAAATAACAATAATGTCGCTGACAGTAGATAAGAAACACAAGCAACAGCGCTACCCAGATTGTTTGCTGGATGCTTCTGCTTCTCTCTTCCTTTCTTTGAGAAGATCGACCTGTGACCGTTTCCGATCTTTGCTGATCTGAAAAGAATCAATACGTTCATTAAAATGCCAGTATCCTGCAACTCAAAGCTCAAAGGAACTTGAGGTTTTGGCTACACCCACAAGACATTGTGTTATGATCTTTGAAAAAGTGATTACAAATCTATTAACCAATGAGTAGCTAGAGACAGATCGCAAGGTCCTCTTTTTTTGAATGACTAAATTTACTGAAAATAGATTAGTCGTACATTTAAAAGGTCAAGTCTTCATGACCTACAGAAGAGTACACTGAGGCAATTGATTTTGCAAACATTGAAGAGAAAATGCATCCCTAATGAATAGGTTGAGACAATATAAGATGCATATTAAGGGGCAATACGCCAACCACGTGTAAGAATTGTTCTGGATAGGTGAAAAAGCTCCTCAGGAGTTGGCCATCAACAAGAGTTCTTATTTGCATTAGTTATAAACAATTTAGTATCAAATATCCAACATGCAGTTTAAATCCCATATGAAGTTCATTAGTATCTGCAACTTGCATATGATGTAGTACTCATCAAGAAGGGAAAAAAATAAATCAAAAGAAGCTACAAATGTGGAGATTTTTTTTTAAAAGGTCAAAAATTAGCAAAACAAAGGCATTATATATGAAAGTTTCTGCAACGCAGTTAGAAGGTGCTAATTGACAAAACCATGAGAGGTTATGGGTTGAGTAATGCTACCATTCAATAAATAGGATTGATTGGAACATAATACGTGTATTAGTGCACTGCAAATGAAGACAAGCAAGTGCAGACGGGTCTAGTAGACAACTAGACACCCAAGCTTTTAGCTCAGGTACTGTGAGTGCCATGTCACCCCATCATTCGACATGAAGAAAGATGGTTGAATAGTTAATCACAAGGGCTATCAAATTTTCCAAAGTGGGTCTTTATCAAACCATCCTAATGCAAAGTTTTTAACATCAAAATTAAGCCATTAGATAATTATCTGTATTTATGATCCAATGGCATCAATGAGCCACGTGGTCATCAACCAAAGTAGGATTTAAATTCAAAGATAGAACAATGTGGAGCAATTTGGGTTCATCATGTGCGGCACATGAAATCTGTACATAGGTGGATATCCCACCCAAGGGTCTTGTAGATTCTGCTGCTGATCAGTCGTGTGATTGATGAATACCATGCTGATCAAAGGTAAATTTTAATGGTTACCAGAGTTGCGCCCCCAAGGATTATAAAATAGTTGATAGTGTGTAAAGATTTTGAGGGTTATTCTTGACAGGGTGGAACATGGAAGGAGTGTTTAGCTAGTGGAGTTGGGATATAATGAGTAAAAGAAGATTGGCTTCCTACACTTTCACAAGTCTAATGTGGATGGAGTCACTAGGAAAAAGCTCGGACTATGGGCATTGAGGGAGTGCAACATGATAGGGTGATAATGAAGTCTTCTTCTGCACTTTAAGATGTTATGGAGTTAACTGAGGCAGAGCTCCTAGGGCTTAGGGAAGCATTGGAATCTTGAAAAGACTAGGGAAGGAAATTGTTTGAGGCGGCTTTACTGATGCATTGGGCATGGGCAAAAGGGAGGATGAAGCTGCTGTGTGGGCTGATTCCGATCTTCAGGGAGATTCGTAGACTTTCATGGAAAGGATATTGAGTTTTGGCATGTCAGAAGGACTGATAAGGGGGTATAGCAGACTTTCTAGCGAAAGTAGGAAGTGAGAGATCTGACCCTTTTGCCAGAATGATGTGGTTGTGTGTTCTATTTTGCTAGAGATGCATGCCGTATTGGTGTCTTTTTAGTAGAGCTTTCAAGTACTGCACTATGTACCTCTTTTTCTTATCAATAAGATTTTTCACAGATATTGTTTAAAAAAAAAAAAAAAGGAAAAAAGTGGAGCCCCATGTTTTGACATACATCCAGGTCTCCTTCTGTGAACCCTAGAGAACCAAATCAGAAAAGTGCTTGACATGCTCCCACAAAAAAAAGTGTGTCAACACCAGCAGCTCTATTACAGATCTCCTCAAGTATTTGGAATATTGATCAATGATGATGATCAAAGTCACTTCAAAATGTCAAATCAAACTTAAACTAATTAAACCTTAAAGATGACAGACACAGACTTGTCAAATATTTGGAGTTTTGATCAATGACGATGATCAAAGTCGCTTCAAAATGTCAATTGGAGCTTGAAGTAATTAAACCCTAAAGACGCCTAACACAGTTCTATCATAACTGAAACTTGAATACCAGTAGAATCACCAAAAAGAACAAAAATGATATAAAAAGTTACTCTACAGAAGACATGTGGATGGAAAGTACCTGCATTGCTTCATAAAGCCTCCTCTTCTTACGTGACATTACAACCTTAGACATGCTGCGGGTGTCCTCTGCGATTTGTTCTTTATCTGGGAGAGAATCATCCTTAGCACCCAAATCTTCAACAGAGATTTGGACATTTTTATTTGACAAAGACGCTGAATATGTGATCCCCTGAAGTTCCATTTTCAGTTCATCATGATACTGCTTCTCAAGAGCCGACATCTGCATAAAGCATTTAAAGCAGTCAACTCTTGGTGGGCATTGTCATACTGCTACAAATAACATATGCTACATTTGGACGGATGGAAGAATGTCATCAATCTTTAAAAAAAATCCTTTTCCAAGTGATGGAAGGCAGAAATTATAGAGTTCCAAAGCATTACAATGGTCTCTAGAAATCAACAACAATTTAGACATAGCCTTGCTTTGGATCCCTATTGCCCTAACTTGATATTAAACCTCTGCAATTCAAATATAGTAACATAGCCTCATCTGAAGAGAAGTTATTCAATAACTCCTCTACCTAATGGTAAGATCAAGCAATTTCAGAATCCAAAGTTGTGGGACTCACATTCTATCATAAGAAGTTGTTAGATCTTAAAATCTTCTCATGATAGGTTGTTGGCTGCAACTTACACCAGCACATGATGGCTATTCATTGTAGGACTAAAACGCATCGTGGATTTACAATGTATTTCAATTCAATGGCATATGCTGTAGGAATTTGGGACCCAGCATCGAGAGATGTTCAGATCCAAGAGCTTCCCATGATTGGAAATAACCCCATGTGTATGGAGTTCAAAAAAATGGTTCAACAGGAAGTCATAGTGCAATAGTGTGTAATGTGCCACAATAAAGATAATAAATACAAGTCACATTATCACTGAAGGGGGGGAGAAATCGCTCTTGGGACAAGAGGTGTTCAATTATTCGAACCTGGCCCAAGCCCAGCCTGATCTAAATAAACAAGCTCGGACAATGATTCTTGTCAGACGGGCAAGGCTTGGGCTTTAATTTTAAGCCCATTGGATGCCTGTCAGGTTTATTTAGCATGTTTATATATATATATATATATATAGTCATGTGTTTCACATTCAAGCAGTGATGGGCAACAAAAGGAAATGGGAATTAGGGTTTTGCAATTGTGCCGTTATGGACTTCTCCGATCTGGGTTCTCTGCTTGTCACTGCCGATTTAAGGTCAACCACCCCTCTCTCACTCTCTCTTCTCTTCCCAGTGCGTCGGCAACCTCTTCCATCTCGATTTATCGTTCCTCTCCCCGCCCGCCTCTCTCCACCGTTCCTAGAATCCCAACACAGCTCTGCAGCGTTCCCATAAACCCAGCACTGCCCCGGCCATTTGCACCTTTGGTGCGGCCAGGGCAATTTTTTAATTGATATTTATATTTTAAAAAAATTGCCTTCAAAGAATCAGAGAAAGGATTATTTTGTTAATATTTAAGTGATTTGCAAAATGGTAAAAATTATTTAATTTTTTGAAAAAAAAAATTACAAAGATGGTGAAAATTATTGAGTTTTTTTTAAATGAATTCTAAAATAATCGGGCTTTATCGGACGAGCTCGGTCTTTGGTAAAAATAAATGGGCTCGGGCTTTATTAGTAAACCTGGCCCGAACCTGGCCCATGACAGCCTACTTGGGACTCCAAGTCAACATGCAATGGGATAATAACCAATTCCATCAGACAACAATACAAGACTTGACTTGTCCAACTCCCTAGGTGAATTCTTAGGTCAGGATTGTGAGACTCAATACATATACAAAAATTGGTATGTCCTCATACCTTCCGCTTCTTTTCTGCAGCTTCATTGGCTTCAGTCCGATCAATAATACCTTCAACCAGTAAACTCTGTGCACTATCTAAATCTTGATTATCCATGCCAGGCATGGGAAGAATTTGCTGTTTTGCTGCAGCTTGCAAACGTTTAATTGTTTCTGCATACTCAGGAACATAGCCTTCAGCTTCATTATCAATGAAAGGCGAGAGGTGTGGTGGAGGCACCCTAGAGTTTATACAAGAAATGAAAAATAAATTAGATACTATTATTGTGGAATTCATGATCTTTTGTTGGCTAAAGCATTTCATACTATTACAACATAGAGTTTACATTTGACAGCTGCTTTAGTAGAAAACCAAGACCTACAAAAATCTCTTCAATTGAGACGGAACAAAATAAATACTGGGATAAGTATCATAAAACTGAATACTTGACAAAGACTTTATTTAAATGCTTACATCATTGCTTTAATTTAGTTTTGATAGAAAGCATCTCGCATTGGACCAATTTGCTTATAATCTTTCTTTTTCCCCCTATTTTTGGGGTCCCATCTCAAGCTCTGCTCTAAAGGGCATTATCGGTACTTTTGGGTGAGAAACCTGTGCCACTGATAGATTCCTAACGTACTTCATATCTGGGCTCAAAGTTGATCCCCAAAGACATCTTCCTATTACATAAATCAACATCTCCAAATTATGCAGTTTCTGCCAACAGCGCAACAGTTTTGACAGATTTGTTGAAGATTCAGTTGTTTCTTTTACCCCAAATGACCAAACTAGTTTATGCAAATATATCCACTCTTAACACATCAAAGGTATTTATTTTCAAGTAATATTGGGCAAAAGAAACCAGATTCTGAACAGAAGTGTGGAAAAAGGCCTTGGGTGCAAAATAAAATTTATACTAATTGTTTTTTTTTTTTTTTTAAAGATAACTTCATTAATTCCAAAAATAATTGTTGATAAGGATATGTTGATGATGGCTGGGACACAGATCTGTTAGGCACCCTGTTGTGCATCACAATCTGCACAATGATGAAATTTGGTTGAGGAATGGATGATTCTGTTTGTGAGAGCACCTGTTTACAATGAAAATTTTCCAACAGTGCTCTATGCTTTAATTGAAGTGGAATAGGCTTTTCCTAGTCTCAAGGCAGCTGGTTCCTAAAGTCGTTTCTTTTGCATGGGCGGCAGATAAAAGGAAAACAACATAGGCAACGTTCCTAAAGAAGTAAATAGTTCCAAGTGCATGTTGAGCAAAGAAGCAGCTGAGACAATTGACAAACCCACTAAACGATGCACAAGTAAAAGGATATAGGTGCAACTTTTATGAGCCTGGTATAGGCCTGAGAAGACATGAAATGTGAATAGACCCAACACAATCAGTACAAAATCCAGGCCCGCTCGGCCAGCCTAACAAGAACAACCAGAAAGTTTTGAGCATCAGTGCTATGTGTAGGATCTGAAAAACTAGGACCATGGATAATATATCTTTAAGCATGCACAAAACCAAATATCCAACGAAAGGATTTAAAAATTTCCCAATCTTTAAGGGTATAGTTATGTTTTAATCATAGATTCTCTCTTTTTCTTTTCTTTTCTTTTCATTTCTTCTTCTTCCATTTTTTTGAAGACAACGTTCCTATTCTTCGATATAACAGAATTATTTTTATTCTTCTCTTATTATTGTATTGAAATAGAGCATAAACTATAAGCATAGATTTCATGATTACCTTCCAACTAAGTATCCTTCTGTTGGTAGAATAATTCGGGCATTTACACAGTCAAAAACCCATTGTGGCTGCACATATTCTCTAGAAAGAAAGATGTGACCTTGTGTTGGCCTATCAACAATCTGCACAAATAAGTCTCCAGTCAGGAAATAGCAAGCACAATCAACTAGAGAGAGAGAGAGAGAGAGAGAGAGAGAGAGAACAGTTCAGCAAAAAGCATTGGACAAGCAAGTACTTGATGGTGCCTTCCTGTTTTTTTATAATTAGTGGCTCAACTTGCCCCTAGTCAGTACCATTATGTCTTTAGTAGCAAAAGAGTCAAATTGCACCACGAATAGCAGTAACCTTTTCTAGCAAGAAAAGCTGATTCAACCCACAACCAAGTGGCTTATTACAGAAAATTATTCTCTAAAAATCCCTAATGTCTCCAAAAATGCCAACAATTTTACTTCAATAGAATCCTTGATTCACACTGTCCCATAAAAGAAAGACAATAATTAGTGGCTCAACTTGCCCCTAGTCAGTACCATTATGTCTTTAGTAGCAAAAGAGTCAAATTGCACCATGAATAGCAGTAACCTTTTCTAGCAAGAAAAGCTGATTCAACCCACAACCAAGTGGCTTATTACAGAAAATTATTCTCTAAAAATCCCTAATGTCTCCAAAAATGCCAACAATTTAACTTCAATAGAATCCTTGATTCACACTGTCCCATAAAAGAAAGACAATACTTTTGCTTTCTCATTTTGTAGAACCCACCAATTACCACTCAAGGCTTCCCTCTTAATGCACCATCAACAGTAATCTCCAAAAAACATGGAAGCTTCCATCAAACCGTTCTACTCCCTCAATCTCACCACCAACCACAAATGTTTTCCAATTTCAAAGTCCTTTCTTTTCCCAAACACCACTTTGTCAACCTAACCTTCACCTACAAACCACGTCAATACATAAAGGACAAGATTGAAGATTCTGATGGCAAAAAACCAATACAATCAGAATTTGATAGCATCCAGAAAAAAGCTACAGCCTATGGGACTCCAAGGCCTTCTCATATAAATAAGTAAAACAATGGAACTGCCTACTTGAGAATGAAAACCTTCAAGAATTATTTATCTGAAAATTCTCCTGAGGGTCTCATTTCCAAATCCATCATCCAGCAAAGATAATATCATCAAGACCACCACCCAACAAATTGGCATACTCAAGAGACTCAAACAGCAAAAAAAGATATTTGGTAAACAAGTAGGAACAGCAAGGGGCAAATGAGAGTGGATCTTTTATATCTCTTGGAGAAAGTGTCTCTGAGGTGCCAGCAAGGTAAGCCTTGCTTGTCTGATGTCTTTTATTTGTTCGTATATTGGTTATTTCCTTGTTTAGTATATTTTGTTGCACTTTGTGCACTGATTGCCTTTTTCTTTTGAATAAATTTTTTTGACATTTTAAATCCATATAATACATGTATATGGCAACAGACCAGATTCCAAGAAACTCGTCCAGCCAACACCTCAACATTGACCAACTGAGACATTTATATAAATAACAGTATCCAGCCTTGGATGTGACATTTTCAACACATGCACATACCCAAACATCATCATAAAATGCGCCCAATAATCAGACCTGGCATCCTACCTTGATAAACACCCATTAATAGACAGAATTTTTGAATAATATATCTCCATCTCCATCAATACCAAACCCCATGCAGTAAGGAACATATTAAAGGTGCTGCCTATTTGCATGGGTTTAACACTTCACCTCAGAGTCTCTATAAAGAAAACCATTGTCTACAGCTAATTGTCATTTCACCTCTTCTATGGTGAAATCTTTCAAAATTTGTGATGGGATTTAACACTTCACCTCAGAATCTCTATAAAGAAAACCATGGTCTACGGCTAATTGCCATTTCACCCCTTCTATGGTGAAATCTTTCAAAATTTATGATGACAAAATGAGGTCCTATATATGTCTAGAATTATAGATGTAAGTGACTAAAAATATATGCTTAGAAACATCAAAAGAAGCTTACCTGGTGGGTAATGCTTTCATCAGCTTCTCTAAATGGAGCACCCTCTCCTTCCCAAGAAACCACACCACCGAAAGCTGGAATAATGAAAAGCAATGACTCTCTTGGAACCTATATGCATGTGATAAGTCAATAATCAATACAATGAAATAATCCAGAAATAGTAAATTAACAAGATTCTATTCTATGGCACAGCTAGGAAGATCTCACTATTGTGCCTAGAAGTTCCAAATCTAGAAACAATAAAAGAAAAATGAAACAAAATAACATGGCCAACAAAGAAACATCATTGTTGAACAAACAGTCATGAAACCAAAAAAGCGTCTGCAATATATAACAGTTTCCCCTACAACATTTTCAGGATAAGAAATGAAAATGAGATAAATATGTGAATTAAAAGGAAAAGGGAGAGAAAAACTCCACAATTTTTCTTTCACCCTCTCTTAACCCAAAACACAAAAGAACACAGAAAAAGGAAAGAACCTCTTGGAGATGTTTTTTTTATGACCAAAGGTGTCCAGGCGTCTCACCTAACTAATCCTTCGGGGCATATGCACACCTCCCTACACACACACACCGGGTTCATCGATGGAAAATAACCCCATGGGGAGTACCCCAAAGGTACTGGCCAGGAATTGGCCCCAAGACCTGGCTTCCTGAGGCCAGCGCCTTGATCGTCAGGCCAACACCCCTGGGGTCATCTTGGAGATGTGTTGAGAGATTGCAGGTGGTCATCCAAAAGTATCTCACTTTGATTCCCTCCCTCAACCCAAAATGCATTATCACTGCATAAGAAAACTGCAAGCAGTAACCAAGTTTCTAGTCTGGAAACTTGAATGATAATTTTCAAGACATAGTGCCTTAAGGGGAACCCATTTAATGGCATTCTTAATGTTTCCATCAATTCTTTGTTAAAGAGAGACCCTACGAAGACCCAAATCCTTCTTTAACAATCTTGCCTCAGATGTATTTCTCCCAGCATCCTTTGGGTTTAAATCTTTTAGAAACACCGTTGCCATCTCATGTACCTATACTTTTGATTAGAATAAATTTTTCTCTCGGTTACCGCTCAAAAAAAACTAAATCATTATTACTTGGCCAATGTCATTTCAATTGACATAACCAATTGTCATGGCCATAGGAAATAAGTTAGAACACATAAGTTGCAAGTCAATCATTACATGTATATGATTCCACCACTGAAAATGATAGTCAATGATGACTCATTAAGGGATCAAAAGAGCTTGACAAGGAGTTGAAGCAAATGGTTATTTGATAGATGGAATCCTAGACACGTCATTTAAAAAAAAAAAGGGGAGATGATTTATCTTAAGATCACATCATTATTAAAATTCCTCGATCATAAATTCCTAAGCTTCCAAATAGTGGCCGGTTGTGAAGTGACAAAAGTTTCCACATCGGTTAATTCAAGAAACCAATGATTCCATATAACACTTAAAACACCCTCCTCTCAATGGTTAGCTTTTGAGAGTGATTTCTACCTCAAGAATGTTATTATGTCATGATTTTCTAATACCGGTGCTTCATTATGTGTGATATTTTGTGCATTTCCTGATTTTGTAGCATCCTGAGCTATCCCTCTTAGCTTTGTGGCCGCTGTATGTATTTTTTTTCTCTTGAACAAATTAAGCCTTTCCATTTAAACAGACACACACACACAAACAAAAAGGAGAGGAGCATATGGCACAACGGTAAGTGCTTACTATACAACCATTGAAGTTGTGGGTTGGGTTCAAGTCATGTCAACATAAAAAATATATGTATCTTACCATTTCCAAGTAGCAGTAGTAGTAGTAATTGTTGTAAAATAAACTAACAAACAAATGGATCCTTCCGCCGTTACTCTCATGCTCAATAATAGGAATGGGAGAATCATCTACATCTGTATAGAACTTAATCCTATTCACATTCAGTACACAGAGTAACAGTATCCACATTAAAAGTTAAAGAAAACATAACCCATTAGAAAACACAAGCAGAGTTATTTTTTTAACATGGAGATCCCCATCCCGCATGGAGATGAGACTAATCCCATAGATAAACAAAGCAGCCAGCAAATCTCATGTATTGAGTCATTCCAAATGAGTCAAACCTGAGACCTCTAATCTATTCCTAGCAGCTCAAGCCAACTGAGCTACCTCTTTGAGACGACATAAACAGAGAATTTCACTGTATAGCTGTACAAAACTCAACATGTGCAAAAATCAGATGGTAACTACCCACAAAAGCTATATATACTAACCTCACGACTTAGGAAAAACTTCAAATTCTTAAAGAGTGACTTGCACTCTCTCGTGTCCTTGTCATCTTCATCTTCAACAGTAGCATCTTCAACAAGGTACATCAAGGCACCAGGTTCATTGGCAGGAAGTTGATGTTGAAGTTGTGCCAGTCTCAGTTCAGATTCATCATTTGTCCCATCCTTTTTCACTTCAACTTGTTCTTCTCGAGAACTGATGGCCTTAGGTTCTGTAAGTTGAGCTCTTGAATTTGCAGCAACATACCTAGATAGCGCATAAAGATCTGCACAGAATTAAAGGAAGCTGGATGACTTTAAGAGACAAAGGAAAAGGGAAAAGGGAAAAAGGAATAATCTACTGGATGGTTGAAGGAGCTAAATTAATATTTATCAGAAGCATTCTGTTGGTGGACATAGAATGGACATTGGTAAAGAAATATGGTCCACAATCAAATTGAACACGCAAAATCAATTAGGGCAATCCAATCACTGCAATATTTCAAATCCATCCATAAATAGGGCTATAAATTCAGAACTCTGGAATCTGGACTAACATTGTATCTGCCAAATATAATACAGATGAGTTTTTTCAAATGCTTAATTTCAAGCAAGACAGAAGAATAAGAAGGCCAAAAGGAATGAGCACCACATGATTCTTAAAATAGCATCAAACAATGCACTGCCAACACAATGAAGGCATACCTGCTGCCAAAGCTTCCAAATGAGGATCAAGAATCGGTGGATACTTCACATTTATGGAATGATAAAGCTTGAAATTGACAAAAGCAAGGAGTGTCTGCAAATGTTGGAAAAACAAAACATGGAAAGATATTGTCATAAAAAGTGGTCAACAGAAATATATACTCTACCACATCTGAAGTAGGGAGGATTTAACATCCTTCACTGGAAGTAGTCACAAATTATTCATATATTCTCTTGGTCATAAAACACCAACTCATCACAACTATTGTCCATCCATTTCAAGTAAAAAAAAGGAGAAAATGTATCTCATGTTAATAGTCCCAAGGTAATTGTTGTATATGCTATGATCTTTTTAAATGTTGGAAACATCTAAACAGGTGGAAAGGGAAAGGCTGTAATTTGTATTTTGGAAGTTATGGGAAACAGTTTTGTATATGGTTAAACTTTTCGATGGAGGACATAGTTTGTAGGTTTTGTACATTATATCAAAGTTTACTAACCATATACAAACTCTTTCCCACAACTTCCAAAATACAAATTACAGCCTTTCCACTTGTTTAGATGTTTTCGACATTTAAAGAGTATCATACAACAATTGCCTTGAGACAATTAACACGAGATACATTTTCTCCTTTTTCACTTCTATTTTTTTTTTACCAAAAATGGATGGGCAAGCCATGTCAAAGTATTTAAAATGAATTACAGAGATCATTCTCATTCGAGCTATATGGAACCAGTGAGGTTCCGAAACTGTTCGTTTAAAAGATCAAGTCGGATGACTTTTTGTGTCGAACAAGCTCTACCTCTAAAGTGGTCATTAATCTTTTTCAGAAAAAGCTCTCAAGGATGAAATGTCAATCATATTTCTACATCTGGTGAGGTCTGACCTCGTAGAATTCCACAAATGTTAGCATGACATTGAAGTCCACGTCATCAGTCAACACTTGCTGCAATGCATGTGGTGTTAGCCATGTAATCTTTTGACCCTCAACTTCAGCCTGTATAAATAAACACCATAAGAATCATAAGCATAGGAAATGAAGTAAACCAATTATATTTTCAAAGTAATTCATATGGTCTATAAAATGGCAATATTATATTGGCAACTACTTAATTACTATTGCCTTCTGCTGAATATCCCTCTCTCTCTCTGTGAGTGATACCAGTATCATGGTACATACTGGTATGAATTAGTCATAACCAATGTTGTGAAAATCGAATCGTATCGTAAATCGTTAGTACATCTTAAATCGCAAATCGTGTATCGTAAATTGTATAATCGTAAGATTCATATGTGTTTCCCTCAAAATATTTAATATATGAAATAACATAAAATATATCTAAAATGTAATAACATGAACAATTCTCCAACTTTCTTTCAATATTAAGTGAATTCTATATAATCAGTTCATTCGAGCTCAAATTTCAATGTTCCAACTCCCAAAAGTATAAGACCAGTATATAATCCAACTATACTGTGAAAAGTCAATATTGAACTAAAAAAACCCTCAAAAAATCGAAAGGTCTTAAATGCTTATCAACTCAAGCCTTAAAAATCATTAAAACGAAATGTTTTATGCTTTCACACTCCTAATAACCCCATAATTCTATTATTTATATGAATCGTAAGATATGTTGATAGAGACGAATCGTTCCTCTTATCATGTCGTATGAATCGTAAGATACGAATCGTGTATCGTAAGATTTTAACAACCATGGTCATAACGGTCAAAATACCGTTATTCCTAAGTTCATGTCTAACACTGAATATACCATACCTGGTAATATATCCCTTTCACAGATATGAAAGTCTTCCGTAGGCTGTGCGTTCGAGAAATGTAGGCCAGCCACTCATGACTCAACCTAAATATGAACAAACTTCACATGTTATTCAAGAATTATTCAAATAGTTATGTACAATTTACCAAAAAAAAAAGTGTTGTAACAGATTGTCAAAAATATAATCATCAGTTCTTTAAAAATAATAATATTATTATTATTTGAACAGAGGCTTAACTGGATTTCATTAAAAGAAAATTTAGAGTACAATGGTATAGAATAGGGCTTGTATAAAGGTTTATACAAGACCATAGAAGTTCTTTAATATCATTACTTGAAACATCAAGTTCAAGGAAAAAAAGGTGAATTATTCAGCAACAAGTTTGACGTGTGGCTACAAAATGAACTGGAAGGCATAGTTTATTGAAGATACCAATTTGACACGTGATTTTAGTCCTGTTATATCCAAATTAGAAGTTATTCAGAAGGTGAAACATACAATATAGTCTTAAAGAATTTCAGAGGCCAACCTCCGACAATTATGGATATGCTTCACTTCAATCCGTTCAGACTCAACAGCAGTTAATGCTGCAAATAGGTGTACCATGGTCAAACAATCATCCAAATCTCTGAGCGCATCAATGAATTTTGGATACCTAGATCAGCGAACAGAAGATATGACAATGAGCCAGTAAGGAATGCAAGCAGAATTGGAAAGTCACTATAAAAATAGAAGGCCACACACCTCTCCCTAATAAGCCTATCAAGACTATATGAAGGTTTGCGGGATAGTAGACGAGTTGCAAGGTCCCTATTCTTCTTTGCTATAGCTTTCTTTACCTTCTTGTCATATGCCCTTATATCCCTGTAGCAATTATAAACAAATAGAAAATGTTTTGAAACATAAGATCTAGAGGAACTAGAAAAGCACCCAAAAAAAAAAACTTGACATGAGTAATGCCCGCTGCTGTTGGTATGAAAGTGCATCATCTCATTTCATTGCCAACCAGCTTAAAGTAGACAAAAAACAAATGATGCCAACACTTTGTCAACTAGAAATCCATTAGTAAATAGCAATCGATAAGTAACCATCATATAAAGCAAACCATTTCAAATAATAATAATAAAGTGAAGAAATTTCAATCAAACATGCTCTATTAATATATATACGATCCATACTTCGAAGAATCAAAAAAAAATCCCACGCTGAAACATTCTCATCGTAAATACTACTCTCATCCAAGTAGTGGCAGAATTTTCTTTTAATTCAATAGGAAAATGCAAAAGAGATGAAGCTATGGCCATGTTTTGATTTCAGATATAGATCTCTAGCAAATCTTACGCTAACACATCCACCATGGCACTGGCTGGCTACTCTAACAAATGATTAAAACAACCAGATAATTGCATTAGATGCCAACTAAAGAATAAAGTTATAGGGGGAATTTCTTGTGTACATCCAAAAGTGTCACATCAATGTGTACCTTCTTTTGGGAGGATTTGTGGCTGGGGGATAGGCCCCTAAAAGAGAGGTATCCAAGACTTTTCAGAGCAGTTAGGAACAAGCAGGCCCTTGTACAAGACGTTTACCGTGCTGAGGGTCATAATATATCTTGGCAAATCGATTTTAGGAGAGAACTCAGGTCTTTTGAGGTTGATAGGTTGAACGAATTGATAAGCCAATTAGGCGAGTTTCCATTAAACCTAAGGGAAGAGGATGAGTTTGTGTGGACATGAGACTCCTCGGGGATTTTTTTGGTACATATATATACACAAATACAGAGAAAGCACCAATTTGCTTGAAATAACATTAAAAAGAAATCTGCAATACCTGAACTTCTCCAACAATGGATCATGTAGAAGGAACAAGATATCCTTCATGTGATAATATGTTTTGTGGTTTCCTTCCACCTTCTTCTTTGGCTCCCGAGGAAATATACCCTTGAGAATACATAGCTTCCTACAATACAAGACACAAAAGCTATGGGTGATTTTGGACAACACACTGCTGCAGCTGCTGCACCTACTGTTACTAACTAAACGATCAATATTACAATGCACAAAAACATATTGCAATGTTTTTATCATTCAACAACAAGGCATGACATCTTACTTTAGAGAATGAAGGAAGAAACAATATTTCCACAAAAACATCAATTTATTAAGAAAAAAATATGAAAGTGACCTATTGATGTAGAATGGGAGCAAAGCGGATATCCATACCAAGTGGCGAAAAATCAGGGGCACAAAAAGGGGAGAAACTCTACCTTCGCAATAGAAATAAGGTGTGAAGAAACGGTTTTCCTCTCAAGGAAGTAAGCAACACCAACCTGAAAACGGGGAGACTGATTTGGAGATAGTGAATTGCTTTCGTTCTCGTTATATATTTAGCTGCATTTCCTTCTTTTTTCTTTCCCTGAGAAAACGTCAGAGATTAGCGTGTACTGTTGAAATCAGTGAAAGGGAATTCGAAAGTTTTAGATGATAAGATTAAGTACGGGTGGTCTGTAATGCTTCGGCATCGTTGAGAAAGGCTGCTGTAATGCTGTGGCAGTTCTGCGAAGAGTAGACGCAGACGAAGACAAGCAAGAGAAAAAGGAATGGAAAACGAAAAGGAATAGAAAACTTCTTAGAGCGGCCGCGGCTAGGGTTTAATAGAGAGAGGGAAAGAGAAGAAGGGTATTAAAAGTGAGCTTACTAAAGAACTCACGTGTGTACTCTAATTTTTTTTCTAATATTTTTTCAAAAAATTATTTTAAAGTGAAAGTAAAAAAATTTCATTTTAAATACAATATTTGCTTATGCTGAAAGTAAAAATTATAATATTTTCTTTTATTTACCTTATTATAATAATTTAATATTATATTTACCATCTAATATTTTTACCATTGTCATTATTATTAAAAGGTCTTATTTATTTTTATTATATCAATTTAACATAATTATCTATAACTCATAATTTTATCTAATTAATATTAATGAAAAATAAAATTTCTTTTCTCAAATGAAAGAAAACATAATCATTATAATGAATTTCATTTTGGAGTTAAAAACTTATAATGTCATGGTAAGCCGCTTTCTTGATTTGGCTTTAAAAAAATAATAATAACTAATTACATTGTTAATTAGAATGGATTTGAAAGCTAAAATGAATTTATAAGATACAATCCATGATAATGTATAATAGACCACTTATGTATTTAGAAAATATTAGTCTACGTATATATATTGAAATGCTTTATACTTTACAACGTAATAACTATTGACTATTAAAAATTGAAAATCATGTTGTTTTAAAAATAATAATCAATTTTCAACTTTCTACAACACATAATTGAGTGTCATTTGAAAAAAAAAACTTTTTATAAGAGCTTTATTTATATAGAAAAAATATTAATTAATAATCTAATAATATTTATAATATTATATTTAAGGTAGGGTTTGACCATAGTTGAACCCGGTTGAATAGACCTTCTTCGAAAATTGTTTGGTAGACAGTCCGGTTATGATAACATTGAACCCGGCTAGACAAAGACGAATAAGAGAAACAAATTAAAGGAAAACGAAAAAGAATAGAAAGCGAAGACGGCAAACTCTAGATTTTCATGTTTCCCTCTTCACCGAGTAACCCTTCAACGTGTTACCCTCGATAAATACAGTTATAAAGTAAAAACTTATATTAAGGGTAAAAAATCTTTTTTAGTAACTATAAGCAGGGAATCTGATATATTAATAATTTTAATAAAATTAATATTTTTTATTAAATTCAATATAATAAAAAATAAAAATAAAATTTTATAAAATGTAATTATTAAATAATATTCATCAATTAAAAAATATTTTAAATATTTTTTCTCTATAATGCAAAGAGGGGTAATGTATTAACAATTTTATTAAATTCATATAATATAAAAAATAATAAAACATAATTATTAAATAATTATTTTTTTCAATTAAAAAATATTTTAAAATATATTTGCTCTATAGATTCAAAGAGAGCGGTAAAGAGAGGTAATATATTAAAATTTTATTAGAATAAATAATTTTGTTAAATTCATATAATACAAAAAATAATATAACATAATTATTAAATAATATTCATCAATTAAAAACTATTTTAACATATTTTTTGCTCCATAGGAGCAAATAGGGGTAATATATTAATAATTATTGAATAAATTTAAAAGGTAAAATTCAACTAGAAGTTATAATTTAGAATTCACAATAATATTCATCATTTTTACTTTTCATTTATCGTGAAAATTTCTATCATTATGTATAATATATGCAACCCAAATCAAATAAATATATCTCTATATTATTCCCCACAACTCTTCCCGAGACAGACTTGGGTATAATAACAAAGCAAATACAAGTATGAGCAGCATTAGCAAGTGTTCTTCATCATTCATATGTTTACTCGTGGTAATTGTGGCCTCAGTTGATGCACTACTAGTACATTCTATGAAGAATTAGTAATTGAGTAGATGTAAATAGCGGATAATTTATTAACTATAGTGTCATCTGCGATGAATATTTACTAATTAAAATATTGCACAAGTCATTTATACTAATTTATTTAAACTAATTTGATCTAAGGTACTAGAATGGTGGTCAAGTTATATTGTATCTTATTTTCAGGGAGCTATATACACACTCAAGAAATCTTTCCCTACACACCTGTTTTTTAAGAAAATTATCCTTTTGTCCTTCAACTTAAAAATGCTCGAATATGTAGTAAGATTTTCCAATGAAGCCGTTTTTCGACCGTTTTTTACAAATAAACTCTGAATTTTATTAACTCTATTATTGATTTTAAGTGAAAATGGTATAGCTTTGGGCTTCAAAAATCATACTCAAATAATTAAGAGGGAAGCTTCCATCAACTTTTCGATTGTAATTTTTCTACCCCACTAATTAACCTGTCTGACCTAACTTCCCAAAAAATGAAGGGTTTCATGCATTCCTTTAAAGAAAAATACATTGACCCAAATCAAAATAAATTTAGGTCGGGTTTGGTAGAGGGGATGAGAACACGAACCAACTCTCCTGCAATTAAAATATTTTTAAAATAAATTATTTATTTTTTATCATTTAATTTTAACTCATGTATCCAACCAAGTTCAAAAAAATTATACTATTTCATCAATTTTCAATTTTTCAATGTGCTCATTTAAGAGGAAAGCCATTTTATCTCACATTTTCTATTATTATTTTTCTCTAATTTTTGTATATAAAATCGGGTTAAATCCAAACGGGCCCGACCCATTGCCACCCTGAAACTTCACATTCATTTGGCAATGTCTATTATTCTTCATTGGCATTCATGAATCATTTATCTTAGCAATCTGTGTTGGCATAAAGGCTGCATTTATTCTAAGTTCTATTTCTACATGGACATTATGCATTTTGCATATATTTACCATCGCACAGGGGTTCAAATATCGGTCGATACGTATTGTATCAGTCGATATCGGCCTTTTTTTTTAAAAAAAAAAAGAGGAGAGAGAAAAATATGGACCGATATCGAATTTTGCACTCCTGCCGTCACAATTCAAAAGTAATTTGATTCTTGATTGCAGTTATCTATTCTATGATACTTAAAAAAATCTTTTGTTATTGTTCCTTTCAAGGTCATTGTGTCACGGATCATCAATTGAAAGTCAGTGTGATAATAAATAAAATGAAAAACAGATTTATGTCTTTCTTCCCCTTCTTCTTGGCTTGGTACAGGAGATGCTTTTATAATCACTAAAATGACTAACAAAATGTTATAAAACAAAGAGCAAAGAACACACCAGTTCATTGCATGGCCATTAAGTGATTAGTGCATACAATTGTTACTTTAAAAGGCATTTAACTTATCTATTTAAAGTTAGATATTCATAATTGAATTTTACAAAATATTTTCTAATGTGCCATACTGCCATCCGTATATCTCATGCTTGCAAGACTCTTTTAAGTGATTAGAGAACAAGTTTCAATGATAGCATGGCTTACGTTAGAGTAGCAGTTTAGAACCCAACCAATGAACTTCCAACTAGGAAAAAAAAGTAACTAGTATACATAAGATTCCTTGTACTATGAAAATTTCCTTGAGCCATACATTAGAGGAAAAAGTAACTAGTATAAAACCAAATGTTTTAAAACCACAACAGTGATCAATGCAAGAACCACATGCTACATTGTGGTTAATTTAAAAAAGAAAATGTATCGTAACATCGTGGACAGAATGAGTGGACATTGTCAGTCTTAAGCCTTGGATGAACGCTTGCAGCATTTCTTCTTGCACAGCATCCGACGAAGTAGATCATGGACTGAAACAGCAACATAAGACATCAGTAAAATAAATAACAGATAGAGGCAAGTAAGCACAAAGAAACAGCCTCTCCACTGTACACAACAATTGGAAGTAGAAAATTGATCTGGTTGATCATGATGTGAATAAGACAAGCCAGAGATCAAACATTTGCGTTGTTATTTCATATTGGTTGCGGTAGGCATATTGATAATGGGGAAAAATGCACTCAGTTACAATGCCAATTCAATGGGGAGGACCGTCGTTAATACAATGTTCCAAGGTCCTGCGAATCAGAGGATTTCAAGAGATGGTGTAAACAGAAGAAACAATCAATGGCCATTTTGACCTATTGTCAGTCAATTCTTGTGACAGCAGCATTGTCCACAAAAGAACAATAGTTAACAGATAATTAAAATGCAGACCACCACTTGATCCATTTTGGTGCCTAGTTTGGTTTACCATTAGACAACCAAGGTAAAACTGATTGACTTGTTTTTTAAATGACTTTAAATAACTAACCTTTTTTTCGATTATTTTATATTAGTTCAATGGTTGCTTGACTTCTTAGTCACGTGGATTGCCAAGCTTTTAAATTCTTCAATAAAATGACTTCTACATCATGTTTGCAGCATCAAGGAGCCTTCCCTATTGGTCTAATTTGGGATTCCCAACATTAAATGTTACACAAACTCTCAAAAGAACCTTCAACTGAGTAAAAAAAAATGCACCCAGAGCACCACAACATGAAGACTAGGCATTTGAAACCCTCAGTCAAAGCCCTCTGTGTGGTTTTGACGAATTTGGTCATCAAGTACCAAACTTATCAAAGGGCTCCACAACAAATTGACAGAAGTTACAGAACTTGTGTTTCTGCCAAATCACTGTTACCAGTGAATTTATCTTTTCCAATCTAGTCTGACTGTGACCAGACATAAGCTAAGATTTTTTTTAGGATAGGCCAATGGTGCCATGTTGGACACGATGTGGTTTTGGCCAATTGCCACGGATATCCACCATCAGAGCCAAATCTGGCATTTGCTTGAATATGTCCTCTGCTTCTCTTATTTACCAAACACACCAATCTAGCTTGTGGAGATTTCCGGAGAAGGAAATCTGGAATCTTGCGATTTATTACAAGAATCCGTCCTTCCAAACACACACCAACGATCTAAGGGTCCTATGACATGTGAGGATGTCCTGTCACAAAAAGCTACATTTGCAGGAAAATACATATTTTTTTACCATGAATCCATTTTGGGAATCAATCTTTCATACCAAAGGAGAGAGAAAAAACATATAAATTGATAGCAAAGGAAAAGGAAATCAATGATGAATGTTGAATGTATTTATAGACTAGTTATGGAACATGCCATCGAAGTTGATCATGATTACAAGGAAATGAAAGGACCAATAAAAAAGATAACCCTAACTAAGATGAAGAAAAAAAGAGCATATGAAATACCAATGGAAGTATGGGTCTTGACTCTTGATGACCGCATCAAAAGGAGCACTTGGTCCCATTTCTATCTTGGAGGAGAACTTTTTGAGGCAAATGGTCTAAAAAATAGTAGTTGGAACAAAAGATAGAGTGGACGAGCCGATAAAAAATAATGACTTAGTAGTGCACTCAAATAAGTTGAGACACTTCGGATCTAGGTATAACCCTTAGGAGGATTGGGACTTAGTAATAGATAATAGGATGGAGGTAGGGTGGAAAAAATGTCGACAAGCTAATGGAGTTTTGTGTGATAATAGAGTCCTATATTGCTTAAAGGGATAATTTAATAAAATTGTTATCAGACTTGCAATGATCTATGGAGCTGAGTATTAAGCAATGAAGAAAAGACAAACAGAAAGGGTGATGGAGATGCACATGTTACGATGGATGAGTGGATTAAAGCTGATGGAACGAGTTAGAAATGACCACATTGAGGATATTTAAAAAAAAAACCTAATAGATGATAAATTGAGAGAAACTCGTTTGAGGTAGTTTGGGCATTGTTAGTAGAATACCGAAGACAGCCCCAATATGTAGAGTTGAGAGGATACAAGTTGCATGTACTAGGAGGAGAGGTAGACCAGTGAGAACATAGAGGGAAGAAAGACATGATAAATAGTGGAGTGATTGTACGGTTTATGACAGGATTGACTAGTGAAGTAGAACTCGAAAAGCCGACCCCAGATAGATGGGATTTTGGCTTTGCAACTGATGATGTTGATAACTTTATAAAGCATAGAATGGAGCCTCACAAGTAAAAGAAGGCAAGAATTTAGTATTTCAAACAAACAGTTTGGTTTTATGCCAGGTTCATCGAGAATATAACCATATTTCAATCTAGACAATTCACAAAAAAAAAATTGAAATAGAAAAAAGATAATGTATGTTTCTTGACCAAACATTATGGCATCCTTCCATGTTTGCGTTGCTTTCCATACCCTTACGTGGACAAGAGTCTTACCAGAAACAAACAGAATAACATTAAAGATTGCAACCACTCTCCATTCAGTTTTCATGTACTGAGCAACTCCAGCCCTGAAAGAATGGTAAAGGAAATATTCAGAAATATAGGAAGCCATGGATAAAAAGACATGTATGTGCATGTAGGAGGGCCTTGTGAAGCTCTTACTTGCATGAATCACAGTTGTAACACTTGATGGCTCGAGAATTTTTGTAAAGCTTGCAGTCCTTGTTAGTGCTAACCGGATGGAAGCTCAGATCATAGTAGGACGCATTTATGGCAGGATAACCACACCTTGAGTCAAATGTGAAACCAAGTAAATGAATGGTTATACACATGAAAAATGCAATGAATACCCCATTTATATACAGACTTTTATCCCACGACGGAATCTCATACAGTGACATCCCTTATAGTTCTTCAAAACTCAACCAACCGTGCTTTGCCATATCAGCACCTTGGTGAAAAAAAAGGGCAGAACCTCTGGTGCCTATAGCATCTTCCTAAATGTATTTGATTTTCTTAGCTCATCATTGGATCCTAATCCACATATCTGTGGTCAGCATCAGGAGGTCACAAGTATGATTGATAATGGTCAATAGATAAATTATAAACTGAAGTATTCCACTTGAATGAAATATTCAGAAGTAATGCAGTCTAGGTCTCTCCCAAGACTACAACTTCAAAGATCTAGGGTTTCTAATGCAATACTACTTACCAAAGAAACCAAAAAAAAGGAACCAAACACAAGAATGGATAAAAACATCAAATTCATACTTACCAACTTGGAATTAAGATGCCCAAGTATATCAAGTTAAAAGCTCTTAGTTCATAAGCCCAAGCAACACCATATAGTGATATCATAGCTTCCAAAAAGCCACTTCAAAGGGTACACACGAATTTCTTATAGATAAGTCTCCTTTTTTTTCCCTCTCCTTTTCATTTACAGATAATTTTTAATTACAAATAAAAACTAAAATATTTGCTAATCAAACTTACTAACTACAAAAGTTTCATAATCCCATTAAAAATTGACTTTCTATAAAACTAATCTTTCTAAATAACAAACAAACCCAAATTAGAAAAAAATAATAATAAATTCGCAACTAAAATAAACTTCAATTGAAAATTGGCCATAACGTCTCCAAATAGTGTCAAAATTGCATATATTTTTAGCTTGTTGGAAAGGTAATCCAATAACTTGTCCAATTGATCTAGTTTTATATAATTTGGGCATTGTATTGGCCTAAATTATTCTAAAATAGAACTAATAGCTCCTACATCAAGATATATATATATACCACTTGTTGATGGAACACACTACGACATCTTAGAGTAAGCTTTTGTAAAGCACTTCCATTTACTAGTGAGATTAGGGCTGCAACTCGGGTCGGGTTTTGGCCCAACCCGCATGACCCGACCCGAGAAATCATGTGGGTCGGGTCAAGAATTTCGGGCCAATGGGTCTGTCGGGTCTGGTTGAGAAGATAAAAACCCGCATGAAATTCAGGTCGGGCCGGGTTGAGGATTTTACAAGTTAACTTGAACCGACCCAACCCGACTTGACCTGGCTAAAATTAGGCTAAAAAGGGTTCAGAATGTGGGTCGGGTCAGAATCGGGTTGATTCAGGTTAGAATTCGAGTCGGGTCGGGTTCTAGATTTCGAGTTGAGAATTCGGGTCGAGTCGGGTCGGGTCGGACTCCATATATATCAACTCGGGTGGGATTGGGTTTTAAAAAACCCGACCTGCCCGACCCGAGTTGCAGCCCTGAGTGAGATGTACAAGAGGTTGTGGTGAGTCACATATTTGTCCAAGAAGAGGTGATGATCACATAATCCGGAGCTGGCTTGATGGAATTTGCAGCATGCTCACAATACCGCGCTGACTCAGGTGCACTTGAGACAACACTGGTTCCCTGATATTTCAGCAGTGATATACGAACTCCAGATAAAGGTTTGCTCTTTTCAAACTAGAGGTCAAAGGAGATGGCCAAAGAGACAGGTCAAGGTCTGTACCTTGGCAAAAGCCGATCCGAGGGGAGGACAATCCCTGACCATGTCTAAGGGAAAGACCGTCCTCTTCATTTTTTTTTTTTTTCATTTCTTGCTTAACACTTTCCAAATGGAGAGTAATTGGACCCCACAACACTCTCCTGCACCGCCCCCCCCCCCCCCCCCCCCCCCCCCCCCACGACACACACATCTACCACACATAAATTGGATCCAACCCAATTTGAACTCATTAATGTCACTTGGATTGAAATTCACCCCAAATTGAGCCCATTTTCACCACTGATTTTTGGACCTTAGGGTTGGGACTCAATTCATGGATGGGGGAGAAATTTTTATTTTGCACAAATGAGGCCCCACTTGGGCCCCACTAACACCTCTTCATCCCCATCTGCCCCCCACCCCATAAATTAGGTCACAACCCAATTTGAACCCATTTTGAGTTAACCTCACTGTTGGATTGAAATTTACCCCAATTTCACCGTTGATCTTTGGACCTTTGAAAACCATGGCTTCTAACATCCAATGGTTTCAAATTGGAATGGGATCCAATTCATGGGGTGTAGATGAGTGTTAGGGGGTTGGGGGAGGAGAGGGGGTGTTAGATTAGCCCAGGTGAGCCCCATTTTGGCAAAAAAAAAAATTGTCCCTTATGAGGAATTTCCCTTATATATATAGTCCTACAAATTCAGTAAATGGTGATGAGTGCACACATACTTCATATGCATAACCTACATACTTCATACTTCATGTGCATGGATCCACTTTTATGAGCATGAGCTAATAGTACGTAGCTTTAGGAAAATATATTCTTCCCTTCCAATTCTTTTCCATGTTCTTTCCTAAACAGTTTTAAAATTGTTACCTCCAATTTCTTTGCTCCAAATTTCTCTTGCTTTGTCCACTTGGTAGGGATTCCCCACTTTTCTTTCTCACCACTTCTAATCACTGTTGAGTGGTATATTTGGATATGGTGCAAATAGGAGTGGGGAAACATATGAACTGTATTAAGGGGTTTGCCCTGATTGGTAGGCACCTAACTGGAGAAGAGCAGAGAGTGTTTATCCATTTATTAGTGCAAATGTTTGCATCCATAGCAACCTTTACCCTTGAGGACATTCCACCCCATTTCACCAAAACTGTTTGATGAAATGTTAGGTGCAAAACTGTTTCTCCACCTGTACTTTCACTAGTGAACAAATAGGAGTGAAGTAAAAGGTTGGGTTTCTGTAAGTGGAGTTTTTACAAGTTTGCTCCACTTATGGAGTAGCCTTACTCGCAAATGCCATCTTAGAGTTATTTGCCAGAGCATTTTGAAAGAGGGAAATGTTCAGAACTTGCATGTTAAGGAAAATCCACTAAGCTTTGAGATGAAGCTAATGAGAAATGTTGAACTACATGACTTAGGAATAAGATTTAGGAGCTTCTTACAACCCCAAAAGGAAATGTTTAACAAATTGGCAATACATGATAATGCCTTTCCTTAAATGGAGCAATGAACTTTTTAAACTAATTAAGTGTTTTATCTACACACATCATATTCTCTAACCAGGTATTCGATGTTGAGCAGCAGTACTCTTCAGATAACAACTTATGCCATCATTATCACGACAGAGCTTACATTCCACTATCTTGGCCCCCAACTAGTCCCCTACGAAGTACCTTTTATTCGCTCATGCTGAGTTGGATCTTCTAAGCACATGCCTAAGACAATGTTTTGTTGCTTTTTCCAAGATGAAGATGAAAGAAAGACCAAGTTAGTTTTAGAAATTACAACCCTTTGGCAAAGACGCACAAGAATCAGGTGTTGCCTATTGTTGAGAGATCCGACAAGCTAACAAGTGTGTAGATTCAGCCGTCTATGCATATCAAGCATATCAACTCCATGGCCGACGTGTGCGTATCACATCAAATAGCCAATAGCTGTGTGGAGCTGGATGGGATTCGCAAGCCTCCAAAAGAAGGGAATAAAGAACTTGGTTCCTAAAGCCAAACCACAAGCAAATTAAGGAACTTACGCCGATGGAGGCCTACAGCAACCAGCTTCAATAGGACTCAGTTTTGCCTCTTTATACTGTTTAAGATTCTGAAAAAGGAGGGGAAAATTTTTTACTATCAAAATGGAGCAGTGAATTAAGAGATACCTATAGATCCCAGCCAAAAATATAAAAAATCCAACCTTGTATTGCCTAGGCAAGTTATTGCAGTCTTCAGATTTCACAAGGCAGCTTTTCAAGTGTTCCCAGTTCTGGGAGTTGTTGAGCTAAACAATCACAAAGAAAAAGGAAGAGTTACATAATGGTTATTTCTCCAAATAGCTATTGCAAGAGGCATTGCTTGATGCTTTATATGCACCAATAATCTCAATCCACACTCTCCATATGGTTAGCTCATAAAAATGGTGCATAACACCCAAAATCACAATGAGTGGATGATATCAATAGTCCGGTTACCAGTCATGATGTGGAGAATTGTAATAATATCAACTGGTAATATTAAGTGTGAGTGCTATATTAATTACATGAACAAATATTTCCTATATACGAAGTTTAACAATAAGATCCCTACAAACATCCTGCCTCTGTATACCACACTGCCACATGTCCGATATGTAATTAGCCAAACTCCTTACATGTACAACGGGCTACTCAATTTTGTTAAAACAAATTTCTGATTTCCTTAACGATCACAATAAATCTCCATGGAGCTTTTGATTTCCAGTTATCCATGATATTGCAATAGCAGAAACTCAGTCTACAATGAGCTTTCCTTGACAACTCCTGTTATGTTGACAGTCCAATTGTCAGTCATGATATGGAGAACCTCTTAATATAAAAATGATCAATGGTCCACCGTCAACAGATGAATGTAAAGAAAAGGTTCTGGTTATCTCATTTTGGGCAATAGACTATCATAGCCACCCCTAAATCATCAAATCACATAATTCACATGATGGCAAAATCTAGTAAGGTGATTAGCATGGGGACAATTTTTCCCATTCATGACAGAGAAACTCATTGAAGAGCAGTCCTTGAATAAAATTTTTGTTTGCCAGGTCAGGTCTCACAAGTCACAATGTATTCTTTCGTCTCACTAGCCACCTGCAGAATTTGAGATTCATACCCAATGATGTTAATCCCCTTGATGTCTGGCTTACTCATCTGTATACTAATACAGGCAAAAGGCTTCAGTGTTTTTACCATTTGCGCAAGAAACTTTGTACGGATATGACCATGGCATGTCCTTCCACCCATAATAGAGAATCACTAATCCCTCCTCTAGAGCCTGGGATGGACCCATCAAAATAAAAAGTGTTTCTTGATGCCTCTGTCATTGTAAGTACCATATACTTGCTCCATAGTGCACCCTGAATCCCTCATTTGAATACTTTCTTCTTCTTGGCCATGGTTTGGTTGCACCACAAGCCACTTCATTCCCCATGTCCCAAACAATCGACCCAATAAATTTAACAGAAAATTTCATCTGATGGTTATCTTTGAAATATTCTTGCCATCTATAGCCCTTGTGTCAAGAAATGTTTAGCCAGCCTGAAGAAAAAGCACTCTCGCAAAACATAAAAGAATCCTTTGCAATCAGCTTAGTAAGTTTGCATGTTTAGTATGCGTTCCATGGTCTTTCTTTCCTCCTCACAGAAGGAACAAACACATTTATATACTGGTTCCATGTGGAGGTCATCTATTTTGTTAGAAACTGACCAGATAGAATTTCCACGTCAAAACTTGAATTTTGGGTGGACAATCATTCTTTCACCTCATTTCACTGTAACTGTAGAACCACAAAAAGAAGATAGCAATCGGTACGCAAATTTGATAGAGAGCTCCCAGTCCATCAAATATCAAATCTGAGCAATCTCTCTTGCAATATCATTTACCCCTGATTTGAGTGATAAGATTCAAGTTTGAGCTAGATGTGTTGCATCAATAAGTTCAATATACATGTACATGCATTCCAATGTAAATTGGTGCCATGGATGCGCACATGGGTAGTCACAATCTGCTAGATTATATTATTTTTTAACCCAATAAACTGATGAGAAGAAATGACTTACTTGTTTAAGAAACCAAGAACTGTAATCTTGAAGTTGATACTCCTTGTACCTGAGAAGATAGCCCTAGAAAAATTATGCAAAGAATGATAAATTCAAGAGCAGGAGGAAAATAAAGGAAGTGAGAAGATTGGCACATGTTCTCCTAAGCTCAATTAGGCAAAATGGGAGCATCGAAATTTCCTGTTCTACAGAAGATCTGCAATGTGAGCAACTGCTTACATCCATAATAGTTCAATCTATATAAAGGGTTTCCCAGAAACAATTTTTTCCCATTTTGTCAAAAGAGGCTCAAAATGGAAATAGTAATAGTAAAAATAAAACGAAAAGGAAAAAGACATGAGATTCTTATTGATGGAAACAGGGCACTAGATTGCACCTACATTTTGATAAAGCTTAATAAATTATTAAGATTTCAAATAATTCCTAGAAGGTGCCAAAGTTTCTCATTGAAGTTATAAAAAGGAAAATATGGGATATTTGACAATGCAATTTGCTCTTTTACTTAGTTAGCTACGGATAGAAATGGTAGAATAGGACATGGACAGATTGCAGGATGGGGGAGGACATGATAACCCATAGGGTGATAGGGTGAGTTTATGCATCAGAGGCTTTGATGATGTCTATTATGATTCTTAACCCCACTAGCTGTATATTTAAGTTCAAGTCTGTGGAACATACCCCGGAAATCTGCCCTATTGAATGATTTTATGTTCCTGACAGCCTATTTTGCCTTCATCAAGTGTGGGTGACTGGGTAATTTGACTTTTTTTATAAGGGACCAAATAACATATGGATTCATCCAATGTGGAAGACGTTATTGGATGAAGCATCTAATTAGCAAGGGCAAGAGATAAATGGATGTGAGTTGAAGTCGACCCCACCTGTGCCATTGCTGGGTATGATTTTGAAATGATAATGATGTATGGCAGAAGAAAAAAATAAGAATGCATCACAATGAAAAGGTGCCCTCACCCACCCCTACAAACACATTTTTTTTTTTAAATGAGGAGGTCCCAAGCACCTGCCATTAACCCCAAAGAAAAAAAAAAGCAAGAAAAAAGAAAAGAAAAAACCCTCAGAAAGAAATAGTGAAGGTGATATCCAGCACCTGTTGAAATCATAATAAAATACATCATTATTTCCTTTAAGTTTAGCATTGGCATGACTCGGTGCTATGCCATTTCCCCACCTGAATTGCTGATGGAAGTTCATTCTCAAACATCCTACCACTTATCCCCTTCAAAATGGACCAGGGAACAACCAGCAATACCAATACCACACAGCTAAACACATTTCAGAACAAATCCATTATATTAGGAGAGTCAAAACTGGAAAATAACCATGGACATGACTCTTAAGACATGTCAAATGATGGAGAAAATCCCAATCATGAATAGAAAAAATTGAATGTGAATACAGATGATCCATTCCTTCAGCAGCTTGTGAACTTAGACTATATGCATTAACAAACAGATCCTGTCTACAACTTAAATGTCCAATCATCAGAATTTTGTCAAGCTCCAGCTGACAAAAAGCCCAGCCTCCTAAGCCATCCCTTTATCCCCAAATCTATGCAGAATATGACTGAAATATGAAAGATTAACAATCTTATGAAACATATTATACATATTTTACCAGAAAGGCTTACTGTTATGTGGGGTCCAAACCCTATTCTCAGGTTCCAAAGGAAAAACAGTCTTCTCATTCAGAGCTTGCAAAACGTGGATAAATTGTTGCTGTACTAGTTATACAAACACACACATACACACACAAAAGTGCCATTTCTCCCAATCAAGCATCATAAAATACCTAATTTGCAATGATAACTTGATTATTATACATAAAAATTGCCCTGAATTAAAATCATGAGAATATTCGTAAAGTGGACATCTGCACGCTAGTATTACCTCTGTCCAGGAACAACATGGCCAGATCCATTATTGGTTATGATAAATCTGCAAAAACAATGTAACAGAAGGAACTTTTAGCAAACTCAAAATATTCAGCAATCTGAAACAATGAAAACTTTCAGAGAAGGAAGAAAGAAAGAAACAATTCATGGAAATAGAAAACTAAATAAATGTTAAACTCAGTATACACTATTCTCTCGAGATGCATGGGTGAAAAGGAAATATACAGTTTTCAGTTGACCCATTTGTAAACATTTATGAAGACTTTTCCAGATTTCCAAATGGTATATTTTGTAATGTCTTCAAGAGGAATTCCATCAAAGAGATAGGATCTAAAGATAAAAGCATTCCAATTAGTTTCCATTAATTCCAATCTTCTTGAAATCCAGGTACCAGCAGGGGCCATAGATTAACCCTACAGTCATCTCATTTTACCACAAAGGCCTGCAGTCACTTCCTCAAATCAATTGGCAGATGTCTTCTTAGTGGTTCCTGCAAAAATCCTTTGCAGGTTTTCTTGTTTCAAGTTGGTATGTATCATGCCCATACACCAGATTGAGGGGGGGAGGGTAGATGTCAGTAACTTCATGGTTACGAGGAACACCATAATAAGGAGATAAGTTTGTTTAGGTGAAGATATCTCCTTTATCTTGTAAATCTTTGATTTTGGTATGAGTGGAAGTGATTTCTGTAAATTGGTGAATGCACCATTTTAGCAAGAACAAGTAATGTAAAGAGATGAATGTCTAGTGATAGTTATACTCTCTCTCTCTCTCTCTCTCTCTCTCTCTCTCTCCCCTCTCTCTCTCTCTCTCTCTCTCCATATATATATATATATATATATCTTCTATCTATCTATCTTAAGTTTGATCAATACCAATATGAAGTTCAAAAAACAACCTAGAAATTTCTAGTTCTTGTTTTTTAATTCAATAGCAAATTCTTCCACTAAGAGCCTACCAAAGCCTGATAGAAATTTAGGACCCTTTCATGAGGTACTAATTAAATGTAAAAAACATCTGCTAATTTTGTCAAGTAACCAAATAAGCATGTCAGCATGCAGGGTCTTAGGTTCTCCATGTCTCTAATTTCGATCTTGGTAACTGAAAAGTGGAAAAGAAAAAGGTAACAAGAAGAAAGGAATAAAGCATTAAAGATGAATCTATGGTTGAAAGTGTTAGCATAGTCCCACAATGACAGTGGACCTTTGAGTCTTGGAGTTTATAAGCACACGGGCACCCTCTCCTTTCAAACCAGTTTTTAAGGATGAGTTCTAGTCATATGTTTAACTTAACATGGTATCAGAGTAGGGGGTACCACTGGGATGGGACGGGTTCACAACTCCAGCCCTGTGTAGAGGGGGGAGAACCGAGTGTCTCCAGCCCCTGGCGCTGAGGGGGAGTGTTAGCAAAGTCCCACATTGCCAGTAGACCTTTGAGTCTTGGTGTTTATAAGGACATAGGCACCCTCACCTTTCAAGCTGGTTTTTAAGGATGAGTTATACTCATGTTCAACAGAAAGCATAAATTGCCCTTAGGAAAAAGGCTTAAACTGCAAGTTGGACCATTGAACATAAAAAGGCATGACGGAAAGAGAATTGCATTGACATTAAGAAATCTAGCCATGGTTCTCGGCACCACTACTTACGCCAACACTGTAAATATCAGAATTGCCACCAAAACCAAGCACAACATTGCCAAATACTGCAATTGCAATGTCAAGGTCATGAAAGGAGCATCTAGAAGATACAAAACGAACTAAATAAGTACCATGCAACTTAAATCACAAACTCATCAACAGAGGATACAATCCATAACAGTATGGTGATATCCTTGAGTGCACCCAAAAATCCAATTAGGGATCTGAAAACACAGAAAACCACATTGGTGTTCCTTTAGAAACTGATGAGAAAAAGTCGGTTAGAATAAACCAAAATGATGGCAAGTAGCATACACAACAAGTATGAAGGCACCAAGGCCCAAAACAGGAAGCGTGAGGGACTTCCGGCAACCATCATGGTGAGTGCTTATCCATACTCCAAAACAAATAACAGCTACTGCTAACAGCTGCATTCATCAAATCGATGTAAGAACCAGCTCAAGGCATTTAAAATATAACAAACATAGCAACAGAAGACCTTTCTTTCTTTTTAGTGAATAGCCGATGGGCTAACAACAAAAAAGGAAAAAATACGAATGCTAAATATAAAGAATGACGGCAAGAAAGAAAGCAAAATAACTACATTTCCATTTCAAAGAGACATGGATTCCATACTCAGACCAGTAACCATATCTAGAATGGATAGTAATACATTCCCCTTCGAATTTGAGCAGAGCAGAAACGGAAACAGCATTGAGGCCAACCTTTCCAACCCAAATAAATGTCACAGTTATTTAATAAAAAAGTTGAAAGGAAAAACCAGAATGGCTATCCAACTAAGCTGGTTACCAATTCAGCAATTCCTATCCAACAAAATATTCAATGCACTTGCACTTCTGGAAGATGACAGAAAGAAGAATGTCTAAAGCATCGAGAGACAACGAGACCGCCTAAAATCAGAGAAGCAGAAAGAGAATCTGAATGTGAACATAACAAAAAAAAACATGCAACAACTGTAACAAAAGCATATAGAACCAAAGAGGAAGAACAGTAAAACGCTAAAAAACGAGTGAATCCAACAGCAGGAGGAGAAAATATCTATAGATGTACTGGAGATGATGAAAATAGAAACACAGTAATGAGGAATCAAATAGGAAATGAAGAAGGCCTTGAGATATTAAAAAAGGGCATCATTGGGAAAAGTTGATACACACATTAAACAGGCGAAATCGAAATGTAACGGGAAAAAATAAGAGAATCACATTAACGAGCAATCATGAATGGCGTTCTTGGGTAGCAAAGAAAACAAAAACGAAGAACAAAGGAAGAGGAGAAAAGTGACAAAAAGTTTACCATGGTGAAAAAATTGATCCATCTGATCACAAAGGTGCTTGTGCCCATACCCATGTTTCTTTTCCTGTCTCCCTTTCCAGAGAGACAGAGAGGGAGAGAAAAATGGATAAACAGCTAAATCTCTCTGTTGTAAGAAGGGGCTAAAATCTCCCTGTCGTCAGAAAGGGAAGAACGTAGGATTGTGGCAGTGAAGAGATCCAATTTAAAATCTAACGGAAGAGTAGCTAGCTCGCACTTGGACTGCAAGACATGAAAAATGGATGGGCACTTTCGTAAATATGTACTGCAGTTTTGCTTGGATAAGACATAAGAGTACTGTATATTTTTATTTTCTCTTTAAGATTCTATTTTTGACGTTTGACCACTGCCGTCAACCGGGGTCGATGGTTTCATGGTCCGAGGAAGAGATAAAAGAAAAAACCGAAGAAAACCTAATTTGACTTAAAAAACAAGAATCTAACCTTTTTATCTTAATTTGACTTAATTTTTTTAGAAAAAATTTAAAAATAAAATATTTATTATATACTTATAATTATTATTCTGATTAATTAAATGTATATTGTAATAATGTAAAATAATATATTATCTCCAAACATCATTAAATTCTACTTATTTATCTTGAACTTAATTTTAAACATGTATGTATTCTTTCATCAGTACCAACTTTTCAACCCTCTTTCTCTTCTCTTGTTCCATTTTATGTTGAATAATTGATTTTATTACTTTAAATGAAATTTTTGAGCATGTACATTAATTTTATTTTGGAGGTTCTAACTTTATATGATCAATTGAATAATTTGAAATTTAATTGATGTAATGAAGACTAGATATGATGATTTCATCGTGGAAAAAAATCTAATTTAAATGATTAACCCATGAGAATTTAAATGTAATAAATAATAAACAACAATAACTTAATGTTATAAACTTATAGTAATAATTATTTTGAATTGATTTGAGTAAGGGTTTGGAAAACCAAAAGCCAATATATTTATCTTTAGGACTTAAGTCTAACTTTGAACATACTCAATACAAGTATATGCCTTTAGTTCAAATTGGCTTGAGTCTTAACTTGACTCACTCAAGTGGCACCCCTACTTAAGATTACAAGTGCATCAAGTAAGTTGAATGGAGGGAGGGTCTATGAATTTTGATCTACACTGTGAATAGAAAAAATATCAGGACAATAACTCTCTTATAACATTTTTAAAGGCTAAATTTTTAATACTTTTATTAAAAAATAAATTTTTTTAATATTAAAGAACTCGATGATCCTAAGCATCTTTATGACCTGTTCCAATGTAGAAAATAATAAACACATGAAAAATACAAAATGAACACATAACAGAAACCTATTTTCATTCATCCATTATAACAGTTACAGCTTAAAAAGGGGAGTTTTTTTTTTCATGTATACAATTCCAATTTACAACGCAGCAACATTGACTTTCACTTGTTGTGCTGTGGGGAACTCAATTCAATAATGCAATAGAAAAATAAATAAAATAAAATTACATCAACATATTATATGACTTGAGGTAAATCTAATAGAGTTCAACGCTTGATGTTCACTCCTAAAAGTGAAAGGGATGATGACATCACTAATCAAAAGAGAGAGAAAAAATAAAATATGCTCAACACAAATTCAAAAACTTATTATATTAATCTTAAAAAAGCCTCAAAATTCTAAATAAAATTCCCAAAATTTCCCTCACAACCCTCTTCTAGAAATGGGTTTAATGTTTAATTTTAACACAAACAATCATATATTGAATGACTTCTATTTTTGTAAAAAATATAATATCTTAAATGACTTCTTTTCTAAGACACAGAACAAAAAAGACTCATGAAAGGTTTGGGGAGAGATAGCCGTCTTACAAAGGTATGCAATTATGCATGATAATTGGTTGGCTGTAATCCCCTTTTAGTAACTCTAGACTCTATCTAAGAGAGAAATTTGACATGTTGCATGTATTTATAGTCTATCTAATCTTGAAAATAAGAATACAAAAAATATTACAAACTTAAATATGTAATGCATTTTATTTGTACTATCCTCCAAAGTCAGAATAATTAATTAATTTTTACCTTATTCAATTTAATTAATAGACCGTACGAAAATAAACATTATAAAAATGCGACTGACGCAACTCGTGATGCTGGGAACTGGGATACTGAGCCGAGGATGGCAGAACTGAACACTGAAGTTGATTTCAGGTATTCCAACGGCATCTCCTGTTAGAAAAACAGAATCCAGCCACCCACTATTCCTCCCCTTCTTCAGCTGTTCTTCTCTCTCTCTCCTCTTCATTTAAAAAAATACAAGAACAAATCCCCACCACTTATCCACAGCGCAACATAGTGACTCCTCACTCCTTCAAATCGGTTAGTCTTCTCTCTTTCACATTTTCTAGGGTTCATCACTGACAATTCGAGTTCACGAATTTTAATGCAATCCCAAACAACATCTGAGATTAGAATCCGTCGATTTTCTTAAATCTTAATCTTTGACAGGCAAATCTGATACAATCTAATCTGCAGAAAAAAAGGAGTGGAAGATGAAGAATGAATGGGCAGTGTTTAGGACAGTGGTATTTCCGTAGATTTTTTTGTTATTTTTAAGAGTAGAGATGGATATATCCTGTAAACTTCCAAGTTCTAGCGCATTGGTTCCGATCAGCTCAAATTCGAGATTCAGATGTCGATGGTGCTATTGTAATTCTATCAAATCATCGAGGGTGTCTTGTAATGTAAGTGTGAAGTGCCAGTTGAAGAAGATGAGGAGGAGTATGGTGGTGATATCTATGAGTGATTCAACTGCTCGGAGTAGCAGTTTTGGTAATTTTCTTAACATGCCGAGATTGTTGATGCCTTTAAAATGTCAGAAAATGATCCTTTAGCATATATTAATGGCAATAATTGCGATTTTGATGTTGAAGAGAGCCTGCGGGAGGAAAGAAGGAGTTCCTCTCATGAGGGTTCAGGAATGGGAGCCATGTTGGATGCAAAATCGAGTAGTTTGGTAGGAGAGGAGGAAAATGACAGTGATAGCCAGCAGCTGGATCATTTAAGGGAGTTGTATCAGAAGGCCCTGAAAGAATTGGAAGTGGCGAGGTTGAAAAGTCTAAGCTTTGAAGAGAAGGCTCAGAGGGTATCTGAATTGGCAATTGCACTGAAAGATGAGGCAGCTAATGCTTGGAATCATGTAACTTCAGCTATTTCTGCAGTTCAATTGATAACCCGTGAAGAGGCAGCTGCCAAAGAAGCTGTTCAGAAAGCCACCATGACCTTCTCCATGGCCGAGACAAGGCTTCAGCTGGCCTTAGAGGCTTTGGAATCTGCAAAAGGAGATGCAGTCTCTCTTGAAGCTTCTATACTGGCTGGTGATTCGGATTATGAAAGATCATTGAAGCAATCGGATTTATTACGAGAAAAGGAAGAGGTGCTTTTGGTTGCCCAGGATGAAGTTCATGACTGCAGGGTGACACTGGCAAGTTGTGAGATGGAGTTGAGACGTTTACAGAGAAGAAAAGCAGAGCTGCAGAAGGAAGTGGGTAGATTAACTATGATAGCAGAGGAGGCTCAGTTGAATGCTCTGAAGGCTGAGGAGGATGTCACAGAAATAATGGTTCTGGCAGAGCAGGCTGTTGCCTCTGAGCTTGAGGCAACGCAGCATGTGAATGACGTGGAGGTGGCATTGCAGAGAGCAGAGAAGTTCATTTCCAGTGTTGAAATGTCTAGAACTTTAGCACTTACAGAAATGCCAACTTCTCATGTGCAGGTGTTGAGTGATGAAAAGGAGCAGGCAGGATCGGCCGAAGCAAGTGCTCTGAGAGATAAAGGGCTGGCAGAGGATGGCTTATCTCGTGGTAAATCTTTTCCAGAACATACATCAGATGCAATTGAACTGGACATAGAACAGTTAATGCTATTGGATGAATTGCATCAAGAGCATGAAAATAGAAAGTCAACCGTAGATTCTCATAAAGAAGCTGCTGAGTTTGAAGTGGATAAGCCAAAGACTGCGTTTCAGGCAAAGAAGCAGGAAATGCAGAAGGAATTGACAAAAGATGGTTTGCCTCACAATGCACCAAAATCATTGTTAAAGAAATCTTCTCGGTTCTTCCCTGCTTCATTCTTTTCCTCTGAGGTAGATGGGGCAGAGTTCACACCGGCCTCAGTTTTCCATGGGCTGATTGCCGCTGGAAGGAAGCAAATACCCAAGCTGGTCTTTAGCACATTTCTTCTTGGTGCTGGGTGAGCATTATCATGCCATTTTTCTTTTCTTCATTCAAGATGCTTTTCCTATTATTTTATTTATTTATTTCATTGTCAATGAAACTTCAATGAGGAAGAAATGGCATGCAAAGAATACAATACCAGAATTGAAGACCAAAACCAAGAGGTTCTTGTTTTTTCTTTTGGTGGGTGAGGTTGTACACACCTCTTGTAACTGAATTTTTATTAATGTTATATTTATGTCTCCATTTTCAAAAAAATAAATAAAAAAATACCAGAATTGAAGTCAATGATTTTGAAACAGGTACTAGATCCAAGAGATGGCTAAAACTTTAGTGAATAACGATATGTTTTGATTTTGTTTTGGGTAAAGTCAAAGAATACCCCTTTCAAAAAGGATATCCCATACGACCAAATGCCCCAGAAGTTTATAAAATCCCTTCGCTTACAATCTATATTATTAACCAAGTTTGTAATCTTGGATATCTGATAACTACAGAAGATTTTCTCCTTGTGCAAGACATTGAATACCACGTCAAATGATGAGCTAATCTTCATGATTCTCCAAATTCTGAATCCTCTTTTACTATGGCTTAGTATTCATCCTCATTGTTCAGTTATATTTTTGAATGGCCTCTCACCAAAAGCATTTTTCTTTAAACTGATCTTCCACCACCATTTGGCTAGGAGGGCTGGTTTCAATCTTTATCCTTTCCAAGCCGAAGTCTCCTAGATGCTTGTCTACTGAACTTCTTCAAGAAAATGGCAAAACTGAGATTTCTTGACATGCTTTTACCTTCTTATTGGAATCCTTTGCATGAATCAATTTAGTTGTCTCCCCAAAATAAACGTTGTTGATTTTTTTGAATATTTATATGTTAATTCTGCCCTACAAAAAACACCCTGCCTATGAAAAATACGAAACACAATTTCATTTGTGCCGTACAACTCTATATATATTTTTTCTCTATATTCCATTTCTATCTTGGTTTTCTTTTTCCGGAAGGGTTTATTCTAAAGAACCTCCTAAATTTTATCATAGTTCTAAAAAAACACCTTGTTTTTTTTTTAAATATTAAAATACTCCCTGAGTTTTATGAAAATCTTAAACTCCCCTTGCCCCCTTGATTAAAGGTCAAACTTAAATTCACTATTACATGTGATGTACAATATTCAAAATGACAATATTACCCCTTTAGAAAAAATAACAAAAATATGATCACATTTAAAAAAGAAATATTTACTTATCCTTTACTTCTTGGTCCCAATACTAATTTATCTTTGAATAAGTAGCACTCCATATTTTTATAAATTTTATTTTTTGAATTAGAATTTTTCATTGGGTATTTTGATTAAAATGTATTTAGTTATAGTCAAGGGGATTTTTGACATTTTCATGAAAACTTAGGGTTTTTTTAATATTTTAAAAAACATAGGGTGTTTTTTAAAATTATGATAATAGTTAGGGTTTTTTTATTTATAGAATTTTCAATGTTTTCTTATAATTGTTTAATCTTTATCGTATCACGGCCCGACCCAACGAACACGTGAGAAACAGTAATATTTTTTTTTTTTTGAAGCATACACAACTCATAGTCCAAACACGTGACACCTACATGTGTTGCGAGATTTCTACGGATCATAGGACTTATTGAACCCTTGATTTGATCGAACTGAATTATCAGCTGCCTATGTACTCCAATGGAGATCAGATCCTGCGTAGTTCTCAATTCATTTATTTTATGGCACTAACTCCGTGCTATTCATGATGTCACATCAAGACATTCTAATTACCCTATCGTGGGCCTCATCAATAGAATATATCTCATCTATCAAGGGTTTAGCCAATCACGGGTCTATCCAACCATGGGAACACCGTCAACCATGGGGTTAATGTCATACATGGGATAAACCTCAACCATGAGACCTATACCCGAACATAAATACATCCCTCCTCGGGGACAATACTCTAAATATGGGTCAAATCCTTTATGGAATCAATGCCCTCAGTGGGAATATCTATCCACAGTATACAATACTCATCCATGGTCAAAAAACCCTCCATGGGAATAACCATCCATGGGAAATAATACCTATCCATAAAACCGTCACGTCCACTATGAGACCAATACGTCTACCATGGGACCACTATATCTATCATGGGGTCAATATGCCCACCATATAATCAATATCTAGGTATGAATCCAATATGTCTACCATGGAAACAACATCCATGGGATTCATCATCCATCCCTGGTAACTCTCCATCAGTGAGTATCATTATCTTGGGGTCAATATGCCCACCATATAATCAATATCTAGGCATGAATCCAATATGTCTACCATGGAAACAACATCAATGGGATTCATCATCCATCCCTGATAACTCTCCATCAGTGAGTATCATCTATCCATGGGTAATAATCATCCATGAATATAATCACTCCATGGGTATAATCCATCTATGGGCATAACTCATACATTCGTAGAACCAATATGTCTACCATAGGACCAACATGTCTTATGTCAATACGTTTACTATGAGACCAACATGTCCACCATAATATCAATACGTCTACTATGGGACCAATACATCTACCATGGGACCAACATGTCCACCATAATGCCAATACGTCTACCACGGGACTAACATGTCTAACATAAGACCAATACGTCTACGTCTGGGACCAACATGTCCACCATAATACCAATACGTCTACCATGAGACCAACATATCTAACATAAGACCAATACATCTACCCTGGGACCAACAGGTCTACCCTAAGACCAACATCCAAGCACCACCATGGGAACCATCATCCATGGGTATACACATCCATCCCTGGTAACACTCTATCAATGAGTATCATCTATCCATGGGTAATAACCATCCATGAATATAATCACTCCATGGGTATAATCCATCTATGGGCATAACTAATGCAGGGACACATCATCTACCATGAGATCTTCTATCCGTAGGAACAACACTTGAATGAATCACTACGTGACTGTGGCAACAATATCAAATCATCATATCATATCATAAATATACCACGACCCCTAGCCAGACTTAGGGCCCATGACTTACTAAGCGGGAGACCCACGACTAGCGTGATTAAGTCTACCTCGCCTTGTATCCCTTCACCTCAAGGGTGATTCAGTCAAGCTCTAAGGCGGTCGGACCGCGTCTAACGAAGTTAGCACCACCCCCACGGGGTAAAATAGTATCTAGCTCTACGCATCAACGCACATTAAGTGTTCTAAATAGCCGTGAGAGCGCCCTCCAGCGCGTAGCATGTGAGGGACCTACTCTTCGACGGCAACCCTATGTGACCAAGTCTCCGTAGCCGACCCCACCGTCCCGAATACCTCTCTGTAACGGTCAGTCAACTATCATAATCACGTGAGGGACGTACCTATACCACGTCTCAATATCAAGTGACCAAGTCACATATACATCTCAATGCCACAGTCTCCATATGTTCATATCGAGCCTCCCACGGTCTCACGACTACTTTAGGCCTTACTTATGGAATCTATATACTTATCTCATCATTTTACCTATACAAATATGAGACACAATGATCTACTGATAGGACAATTTCCTTTTTCAACGGATTGAGGCATAACGTTATCAATATCACGTGAGGGACGCACCCATACCATGCCTCAATATAATCAATATCACGTGAGGGACGTACCCATACCACGTCTCAATCATAAATATCACGGGAGGGACACACCCATACCACGTCTCAATATAATCATCATGTGAAGGACATACCCATATCACGTCTCAAAATAATCAAGTGACCTAGTCACGTACATCTCAGTGCCAAAGTCCTCATTTGTCCATATTAAGAATTTTCACAGTTCTCTAGCCACTCTAGGCTTTACTCGAGAACAAATATATATGTCTTATCATATCGGGACTCCCAAGGCATCATAACCTCTTCGGGCTGCCTTCGAGGGATTCAACATCTAGCATTAGGGTCTATATTAGGGAAGGTATATCCCACCAATCCCTTTATACCCTTCACATTTGCTCAACATCTTACATCATCCTAAATATAAATGGATGACACAATGCATCTTTTGATCGAGCTGAGACACAATGCTCTCAGTTGCCTACGTATCATATAGTGGATCAGATCAACTGTAGTTCATCATTTTCACATTTGAGTTGACATTGGGGAATGGTCTTACTTTTACTTTGGGGAAATCAAACAAGCCTTTCTTAGCATTTACATTACATTCCATGCATTCTCAATCATGCTAGCCCATCCCCACTGTAGCATAAGTTAACTCTCTTGGGTTCTCTTGGGTTCTAAGATAATTGACCTTAACTCACCCATATCACTTATTCTAACCCTTTATCAAGTTTCTCTTCAAATTATGGAAATTCATTCTACACATGGTTAGGTCGATCCACCACAACCATTATCAACATAGGTTCTTACTAGTGATGTACACATCATCACATAATCCAAGCATGGCATTAAAACACATTCATCATGCTTATTATATGAGTTACCTATCTAAGAATTCTGATCACAATCATGAGAATTCATTTGATACATACATTACTCATAACCATACACAAGTATGGGAAGTTATCAAGGCCTTACATTACATATCTTGGGAAATCTTGATTTATCATACATTATATCATACTTTCAACACATCATAAATCTATGAATTTTCAATTATAGTAAACATCTAATCATAGGGAACTTGGGAAACTCATACATATGTATCTGATACAATATATTCACATCAATCACACATAGGCACATAAGGAGGTCAAACCATAACCTCACACAACTATGCATTGGAATGTGCACAAAGCGACATTCACTCAAACATATTATCACACACCTTGTGAGCATGGAATTTTACAAATATTCTCAATGCTCCAAGTGTATGACATTCTCTAATTTTACCCAATGTTATCGAACTCGAATCGTATTGAAATCGGTCTATGGGTGTGAATCGTGAATCGAAAATCGTACGATTCATATATCCTCTTATTCCCATAATCATTTTGTTGACCTGAGCCATTACATATCGTTTTCATCTGTATAAAAGCCATGTTGAGATTTTTTTTCCTTTTCTCTCCAACTCCATGAGTTGTTTGAAAATGAAAGTGGTTTCTATTTTGGACCTATTTGGCATAAATCCAATCGGTTCTTTGAAATATTTGATTCATGTCTTAAGTGTAGTTCTATTACTTTTTCCAAAACATTTATAGTTTGACTCATATAACTTAACTCCTTGATAGTTGGGACATATTTAAACATCATCTTTGTTCTTGTAAATGTTTTTCCTCCATTCATCGGGTGTTCTTTCAATACCAAGTGGTTAGTCACCTAATTTTGGTTTCATTGAACAATATCCATACCTTTAAGGGATACCATTTGCTCTTAATGCTTTAGAGTTTTCATTTTTGTTAATGTTATCTTTACTTTTGTTTTTGTATTTTATCCACCATTACTAATTTGCTTTTACATTGATGTCTTGTTGTTTACATTTTCCACGTTTAATAGAGCCCTAAAATAAACTCACCTATCCGTTATTTCATTATCTCTCATTGTAACCTGCTAATTTCATCTTTAATACACCTAACATAATCTAGGTCTTAAGCTCTTCCTATTTTGTTCTTGAAAGCCATTTATCCCATTAATCTGGGGTTGGCATTTTTATATAAGGATTTGGTAAATTGTTTTCATGGACCGGCTGCCTAATCAGCCCATGGGACTTGAACCCACAATCTTTAGTCTGCAACAGTGATCCCTTACCATGATCATCATCATCATCACACTTCATAGTTCATACTATACCTGTAGCTTTTCTTGTTACCTAGTAAGTCTTCTAGTCCCTTAAACTTTGTGCTATGGTTACAACAAAAGCTATTGTGAATTCAAGGATTAATTCTCCTGTTTCATTATTTTCTCCAAAACCATGACAACATGTAAATTGTCATGTCCCTCGTATTTTCCCAACTTGTGCCATTAAACATCCTCTAATTATTATATTTTCTCCAATAGGTAAATCTTCCACTAATTGATCCTTTACGCTCCAAAATTCCTTTTTCTTAACTTCCCTTTATCTAGACTGAGGGCTGTATCATTTAAGGTTTCTTTATCAAAATATAACCATTCTTATCGCATTGTAAGCCTTCCTATAACCCTTTCTTTATCTTTACTGCCTTTTATCAACTATGATGCCTACATTATTCCTAGAGTTAAGCTTTTGTCTTCAAAAACTTAAATCCATCTCCTAAATCCCTACCCTTGTCACGCATTTGGTTTCCTATGGACATGTTATGTTAACCCTCCTTATCATAACGTCTCCAATAGATACTTTCTTCTCTAGTAGGTCAATTTCTGTTGAATCTTTCTGAAATTTATCCCAAGTTTTTCAATGCTTGGTATCAAGTCCCTAAGGCAAATCAAAGTTTTTTGAGGGCAAGTTCCCTTTTTTGCAACCCAATCTCTAAGTCATGTCATCTATGATTAAGTTATTGATCCTAATTCAGCATATAACTCGTTTTCCAGTATTGACTTTATCTCTGAAAACCACCACAATATCCTCCAGGATAACCCAGATAGCGTAGGGCATAGGTAGGGGAAAGTATTAAGTGGTCTAAACATGATGATGTCATCTATGTATTTTTAAACTTATTGTTACTGTGGGTCCCAATCTTGAAACCACTTAACAGCCAAACATCAATTTCTTTATCAACTGGTGCCCAAAGCCATCTGCTACAGTAGTGAAGGGGAAAATGAAGTATATTAGCTTGCCAAAAGGTTGTCCAAATGTCAAACCCTAATCATTCATCTAAACTGTGCAAAGTTCTATGATTTTATGAGGATATGATAAATGTAGATATTTGTTGTTGTTGTTGGTTCTTTTTTAATAAGTTTGTATTGATGTTCTGTGGTCATGTACATGTGTTTGGCATCAATAGGACATCTACTGATTCCCTCACTAGAGGGTGGTGGGTAATGGTCATAGCTGGCATTAGACAAAAGTATGCTATTCACAAAACAAGAAACTGCCCCTTACTGAAAACTCATGTATATATGTTTCTTTCCTCTCTGGTTTGGTATTATTTCACTCTTAACATAAAAGAGCTTTGACCCTATGGACTGCAATTTATGATAGGTTGGCCTTTCTTGTTAATCGAATGGAGAGGAGTTCTCAGCTGCTTCAGCATCCAGATATCATCACTACTGGAGTTGAAGAAGTAGCATCAACTACAAATCCTCTGGTTCAAGAGATACAGAGATTTCCCAAGAGAGTCAACAAATTGATTGAGATGTTACCTCATGAAGAGGTATGCATGCATTTTATTCTAGAAGTCTAACTGAATGCTGTGTCATGGCTCAGACTGGCATCATTGCTTGCTATCATCATCTTCTGAGACCTTGTAATTTTTTTTAATGTTTGCTTACAATTGTTTATTATGCGATCATGTTTTCTTGATTCTTGAAAATGTAAATGATCTCTTATGATTTCTTAGGGCCTTCCTAGTTTTAGTAGAACTGTTGCATCTCATTTGTGTCCAGGTAAATGAAGAGGAAGCTTCCCTGCTTGACATGCTATGGTTACTATTGGCAAGTGTTGTATTTGTGCCTATATTTCAGAAAATTCCTGGAGGTATTTTTCTTAGAAATAATTCTATGTTGTGCTTCATACGGTTTTAAATTTTCTTGCTGTGCATGCTTATTTCTTAAAATCATTGATGGTTGAAATATAAATTCTTATCTCAGCAGCTGATGAGATGGCGCGTCAGGGGTTGACTTTGTCTACGAAAATTGTAAACAAATTCTTGTAATAGGTTGGGAGGGTTTTTTGTTGTGTGTGGTGGGGTCCTTTTGGCCTGCCTCTTAGTGGATCTCTTTTTCCCTTTTTAGCTTTTGATTAATGAATTTAAAAAAAAAGAAATATAAATTCTTAGGTAAATAATGTGATTCTTACCTTTAAAAACCCACATGTTCGTGAATTTGTATTTGCATTTGTATAGATGTATATATTTTTTTAAAACACTAGAACTTGTAGCAAGTTGGTAAGTATTCACTATCGTGACCATCAAGCTTGCTTTTTGAGACACATTACCATCAAAGTCAAAGAGGATACAGCTACATATTTGGATCGGTGGATAGTTAATCAAATACTATCTGGAAATTAAAAAGCTAAAACAATATATTGGATGTCTTTTCCATCTGTGCAAAATAGGCTATTTGTTCATTCAATTTGATCTCCTTTTATTCAAGTTTAATTTGTGATGGGGTTCTTTAGGTAGTCCAGTACTTGGTTACCTGGCTGCTGGTATCTTGATTGGGCCCTATGGCCTCTCAATTATCCGTCATGTTCATGGGACAAAGGCTATTGCTGAATTTGGAGTGGTTTTCTTACTATTTAATATTGGGCTTGAGGTTGGTGTCCTAAAAGCTTGAACTTGTTTTTCTTTGAAAAATGCAATTTGCAAGTAGTTTCTTTTAGATTTCTGATTGTACAAAGAATTGAAAGATATTTGATTTTCTTTTTGTAGCTTTCTGTGGAAAGGTTGAGCTCCATGAAGAAGTACGTTTTTGGACTTGGCTCTGCCCAGGTGATAGGCATGCTTTGTTTCCTCCATACATAAAAGTTTTTTTTTTTCGGGATCAATCCTTTCACTTCTTAATCTGCTATTCATTTGTTCTGTTTTTTTTTTTATACTTTTTATTAATTTGTTTATAGAAAATTGCAGGTTCTATTAACTGCAGCGGTGATTGGCTTGGTTGCACATTTTGTTTCTGGACAGCCAGGCCCTGCTGCAATTGTCATTGGGAATGGCCTGGCATTATCTTCAACTGCTGTTGTCCTGCAGGTAACAATTGCCGTTGACTTCCTCTTATGTTTGTTTTACTACTCATCATCATCATCATCTAGCCATTTATCCTGTCAATTTGGGGTAGCCTTTCATAGTTGGATTTGGCAAATGTGTCCATGGACCGACCGCGCTATCTAACGTCCATAGGACTTGAACCCACAACCTCTAGACTACAATCATGAGTTTTGACCAGTTGTACTACATGTTCTTGTTTGGGTGAAATGGAATATCCATCTAGCCATGCTTAATGTTGATTCTTTTGCCTGGTCATAACTTTCTTGTTTGGGTGAAATGTGACCACTAGCATCTTAATTTTTGTAGCATGGTGTTCACTGGTTCTTTATTTTGTATGTTTTTCCCCAAAAGATGGTTCTATTCTGGTTTTCTTTTCCTCTGAAATAGATGGTTTTCTCCTGTTTACACAGGTTATAGAGATGGATGAATGTGCTAATATTAGAAGATAGAATTAGGAACAATTGCATCAAGAGAACCTTATAGATAACTCCATTAGAGGAGAAGATGGGGGAAGACAGTTTAAGATGATTTGCACATGTCTGTGGATGATTAGAAACAGCTCCAGTATGAAAATTGATAGGCTACAGGTGACAGTGAATAGGAGAAGGGGCAGATTTTTGAGTTTTGGATTGAGGGTGTAAAGGAAGACAATGTAGAATGTGAAGAGACAGAGAATATGGTCTTTGATAGGGTAAAATGTATAGGACTCAAAAAGCTGACCCCGTTTAGATGGGAAATGGCTGGTGATGATGATGATGATGGTTTTATCTTGTATATGTTTACTATATTCTCACAGATGCAAAGATTTAACAATTGAAACTCAAACCATTGCTTTAGTGTATATAATTTTTTCAAGCACATTTGAAAGGGAAATGTATCTCCTGCATGCAGTCTTATGTTTCATGAAAGCATGATTATGCAACAGCATTATTGTGTACGCTTCCTAGAATCAGATTTCGTGCACGGAATGTCCAATTTTTATGTTGCTATGGTTTCTTACGTTTTTTTTGGTGGGTTAATTTTTTAGAGTGGAATAGCAAAAGAGTATTTCCGTCAATGTAGTTTTCTAATACCACTCTTGCCTCGAAGTGCACTCAACTGTGTAGTTTTGATGGGAATGAGTGAATTGATGCTGGTATGCTTGCACCTACTGAAAATGAAATACTGGAACCAAAGATTCCACTGAAAACTTTCAACAAATTCCTCGAGTATAAGATATTCTCGATCCTTGGATCCAGCTGAACTTCAATTTTCATCAACTAAGAGTAGCAATGACCACCTACTAGTAGCTTCGCTCAATTACATTTTTCCTTGCAAGCCGTCAAGCTCTATTACTTGGACTTTAAACTGTGTGCAGAATTGTTCTTTACGGATTGGATTCCTGATCTTGGTGGGATTCCCCGCTTCTCTCCTTTCGTTCTCTTGTCATCTTATTTTAGCTTGTTTTCCTTTAATCATCAACCCAAGCTGAATCAGTTGATGTTTGTCTCCTTGTATCCTGTTGTTATTTCTTTTTTATCTTCATTGATTATAGCACTTCACATCTAGTCACTTGGCTGCTCGTTGATGGTTTATCAATCACCATGTATTTTCAACATTAGTTGCTATCTACCTGTTTTTATAAACGGTTAATCGCAATTCTCTGGAACTTTTTTAGGTCTTACAGGAACGAGGGAGAGCACCTCACGCCATGGGCGTGCTACTTTTTTGTTTTGCTCTTTCAAGGTATATTCCCCATCTTGAGATGAATGTTAGCATTGACAACTTTATTTTTAGAGAAACAAAATCATGAAATCAGATTTTTTGCTGTAGACTTTTGGTTATTTATTAATTGTTTTTGCGAGTAGACCGTGATATTTGTGGTTAGTAGGGCCAATGCTAAGGGCATGTTTATGTGCAGCTATTCCATGAAAATTGATTCCGATGATTTCTATTTTCATAGAAAATGAAATCCATCGAGTTTGTTTTCCATGGATATTCTTTTCTTTAGTTTGGCACGATAAAAGGTTTTTATAATAATTCATAATTGAATTCTTTCTATTGTTAGGTGGGAGAGATGTAGGTTATAACTCGATTATAGCTAATTCTAATGATGATGGTGATATGACCATAATTTCATAATAATCAAATGATAGCAACAATAACAATTACTTATGATTTTCTTAGATATTATTTGGCTTTCCATTGCGACATATGATTTTAAGATTGCTTGGCTTCTTAGTCAGCTAACTCAACTACTGATGAGGTGGCACGTCAGGGTTGTCTTTATTCCCTCGGAAATTATAAATAAATTATTGTAATGGGTTAGGAGGGTTTTGTGGTATTTTCCGTGTGGTGGGTTCTTTTTGGGCTGCCTTTTTTGACCTTTCTTGTATCCCTTCTTTTGTTTTTTGATTAATAAAGTTACCTTAAAAAAACAATTACATACATTAAATAGTTGATTCAACTTATATTTCACTTGTAATGATAATATTATGTAAGAAGTAGTACAATTAGTTTAGATCTTAGCTTGACCTACCTCAAGTTAATCTAGAAATTTATAAGCTAGGTTGGATTAGTTTGGTTCATTGATCGAGCAGTGGGTAGGCATGGGATATGGGTTGGATTTGGTCACGAGTCAATTAATAGATTACAGATATTGTGTTTGGTTAGGTTGGACCATCAATTGGATTTCAAGTCGTGGATTGGTTCATAAGTATGGTTAAGTTGACTATGAAAAAAGGGTTGGATTTGTTGGTTTATAGATTAGGTAATGGATCAAGTCAATTGGATTATGGAATGCATCATGGGTCATGGGTCATGTAACTTGTTTGGGTTGGATCTTGGGTCATGGATTGTGTTGAGCCATAGTTAGTCCGTGGATTGAATCATATACCTTGAAATCTACAACCTGAAGAAATTGCTTTCCGAACCCTACCCCTAGGAACTCATTATCCACACCTCTTGTGGAAATTGACCAAGCCGTGGAAACCATTTCTCATGGAAAAGGTTTGCACGTAACAATGGAAAACAATTTCTACATGGAAATCATTTTTCTATTTCCACTGAAAATGTTGCGCACGAACATGTCGGATATGGATAGACGTGGAAAAGATGCCCACATGCTTAATGTAGGTTGTCAACAGGTAGGTATGAACTGGGTCTGGGTTACTTTGAACATGACAATAATATCATACTTGGTCTAAGCCTGAAATGTGTCAAGTTTCTGAAATCTGCACTGACAATTTAGCATCTGTCCTTGGCACTGCTCCTATTACCTAAAATGAGCGGGCTCACCTGACCCACTGATATCCTTACCTAAAATGCTGTTCTAAGGTACTCTGTCAGCATGAGACTTGGTTTATCTTTTAACCAATGTTATATTTGGAGAGGTCACTACTCACTTATGGTTGGGATTCTGTGAAAGTTGGCCATTGTTCATAATTGATTTGGTTGTATATTATGGCCTCGAGTCTTATTTCTTTTTTGTTTTATCTTGCGTTTTTTGCAGGACTTGGCTGTTGTGGTTTTACTGATATTGATACCTCTTATTTCACCAAATTCTTCAAAGGAGGGTAACAATAATTCTTTGATTTTCTTGTTTATGCATCTGCCAAGTTTCTCAATATTCTATTATGAATTAATTTTCTTGCTTATGTGCTTTTGAACTGTACTTGGAGTAAATCATGCGCGGAGCTAGAGGGAATCAAGAAGGGGCCATGGCCTGCCCAATTTTTTGAAAATTCCCTATTACTACAAGGGTTTTTACATAGATCCCCCAAGGACATATTGTAAATTTGCACGTTGGCCCCTCCAAAAATTGTAGTTTGTACATTCAACTGCCTCACTAGAAAATTTCTGATTTTGCTCTTTTTTTTGAAACAGTTGAGAGTAGATTATCATTAAGAAGAAGGAACAGTACAAAGGAGAAAACAAGAGGTGAAGGTCTAAGAGAGTTAGGCCCCCCACCCCAAGAATAAAACAGAAAAAAGAGAAAAATACAAGTAAGCCTACACCCGGCTGCAACTCAACAAACACATAGAGGAAAAAGCCGCTAAGCGCCCGAGGCGTCAGATGGGCCAATAGTAGCCCCAACCACCCCATTCTTTGCAAGAAGATCAGCAACCCCATTTGCTGTCCTACTAACATGAGAAAAGGATACATCCAAACCAACCATTAGCTCCTTAATCTCCCTAAGTAAGGTAATAAATCTCCACGGGGGACGCTTTAGACCCTTGGCCCATTTGATAGCGTTGGAAGAATCACTTTCAATAATTAATTTCTCCCCCCTAAGAGCTGCCCCTAAGGATAAAGCCCTCCTCACACTAAGAAATTCCGCCTCATTAGACTCCTTGATCCCGATAGACTCCGAGAAAGCGATACGAGTAAAACCCAGATGATTCCTAAGCGCACCCCCGATCCCAGCAGGACCAGGTTTGCCTATGGAGGCTCCGTCGACATTAAATTTCCACGATCCCACAGGGGGAGGGACCCACCCAACCGAAGGTTTCCCTCTCTTGAAGGAAGGACCCAAACACCCGTCCAAAGAGACAAACAAATCTTCAACTTTGAAGTCCCTAAATTCCTTGATAGCGCAAAGCCACGAGAATAATCTCCATTTGGCGGTATCAAAAAGCTCGCCAAACTCCAAACTACTTCCCTCAAAAATTCTAGTATTTCTCTCTCTCCAAATGGTCCACATGACCGCCGCTGGGATAGAGTTCCACATAAGCTTCTTCCGGAGAAGCAGACGAACCACGGACCAGGACTCCAGAAACCCCTCCCAAGAACCCGGACACACCCACGAGATTCCCAACATATTGACAAAACCACTCCATAGTCTCCAAGCCACTGGACAAATTACAAAAAGATGGTCTAAGGTTTCTTCAGCCAGTTGACATAGGGGGCAAGAAGAATCTCCAGTAGAATTTAAAAGCCCTCTGCGACTCAGCTCCGCTTTGGTCAAGATCCTTCTTTTTGCACAACACCAGAGGAACATCTGAACTCTCGGTGGGACCAGGTTGTTCCAAACAATAGCCTTAGAAGCAAAAGAGCCATCCAAGCTATCAGAAACCAAGTCGGACAACGATTTAACCGAAAAGACCCCCGCGGAATTCCCCGTCCAAACCCATTCGTCACCACTCTCCACATCCAACTTGAATTCCCCCAGTTTTGCCTTAAGGTCGTTTAGTGAATCTACTTCGAAAGTCCGAAGTTCTCTCCTGAAATCGAAATTCCACAAAGTACCATGTCTATCCACTTTGACCATATCTTGGACAAGAGCCTGATTATTTCTGGACGCTCTAAATAATCTAGGATAAGACTCTTTCAAAGGCCTATCCCAACCATATATCTTCCCAAAACAAAGTACGGTCCCCTTTGCCAACTAATAGGCGAAGATTGCTTTGAAACAAACGCCCAACCTCAGACCTACCTTCGCACACATTCCACCAATCTCTGAGTACCCTGGAACCATACTGCCTTACGCCTTCTCCCAAAGACCACCCATTTCTATCTGCTAAGCCAAATTTAGCCGTTAGAACTCTGACCCATAAAGCATTTTTCTCCAAACCAAAGCGCCAACCCCACTTGCATAACAAGGCTTCATTTTTCTCTCTAATGGGGGCAAAACCTAATCCTCCCTTGTGTTTGGGTTTCGTTTACCTCATCCAGGCCACCAAATGAACTCTTTTCTTCCCCCAAGTTCGCCCCATAAAAATCGCCTGAAAAGTTTTTCCAACTCATTGGCCACACCTATAGGGATCTTAAAAAGAGACAAGAAAATACATTGGTATGTTTGCCAGGACAGACTTGAGGAGAGTAACCCTTCCGCCCAAAGATAAGTATCTCTTACCCCAACCTGCCAGTCGCCTCTGAACCTTCTCTAGAACCGGGGTCCAAAACCTTTTTACTCTAGGATTACCCCAACCGGGAGCCCAAGGTAAAGAAAAGGGAGCTTCCCGACTCACAAACCAACTTCTTCTGCCCAATTTCTAACTACCAAATCATCCATATCAATCCCAATAAGAGTGCTTTTACCTAGATTATCCGAAGTCCGGAAACCAACTCAAAACATCTCAAGATCGCGCGAAAACCAAGACCTCTGATTTATCATGTTCGCAAAAGAATAGGGTATCATCAGCAAATTGGAGATGAGTGATTGCCGGGCCTTCAGGGCTAACCTCAAACCCCTTACTATCCCCAATTCTTTCGCTTTCAACACCAAACGATTCAAACTTTCCCCAACCATCGTGAATATGAAGGGAGATAATGGATCCCCCTGTCTCAAGCCCCTAGTGGCTTCAATTGGAGGGGTGGGAGAACCATTGACCAAGATTGAATACCTCGAGCCTTCAACGCAAGCTTTCATCCATTTCTGCCACCTCCTACCAAAACCCATTCTTTGAAACAAATATCTCACGAACTCCCAATCCACACAATCATAAGCCTTTTCCATGTCTATTTTAAACAATGACCCTGGTTTCCTCTCTTTTTTTCTCAAATGAACCAATTCATTAGCAATAAGGATTCCGTCCAAAATTTGTCTTTTTTCAATGAAAGCTCCTTGAGACTCATCAATGACCTGAGGTAACGCCTTTTTTAGCCTCTCTGCTAGCACTTTTGCTAGCAATTTGTAGATGCTACCCACAAGGCTAATCGGGCGGTAATGGGATAAATCTGTTGGGCCCTCCCGTTTCGGGATTAACGATATAAAGGAGTTCTTTAAGTCCTTATAGATTATTCCATCTGAGAAGAACTCCTTAAAGAATTTGATAATGACAGGGCCAACTGTCCCCCAACAAGTCTTGAGAAAAATTATATGGGAAGTAACAAATAAGCTAACGGTATATTGAGATTCAGCCTTTTCTAAACATCTGCTAACTGGCAGAATCAGTAAAGTAGATATCTAAAAACAGAATTTAAGGGAACATTTCAGGAAAAAGAGTTCTTTTAGTTACTTGACTATATCCATGGTTTACTATGCTTGTTTGTTTTGTTCCTGCTGTGAGACAGGATCTTTGTACCACTTTTTATATTCAAACACCCAAGTTTCTGGTTTAATGCTGTTAATTTTTGCTTGAATGTAACACTGGAGTTTCTGGTTGGAACCAAGGACTAACAAAATATCTTCAAAGGTGGAGCCAAAAATCTTCAAAATACATTCACAATTTACCATGAAAAGAAAAATGAACCTTCCACTAACTTGATCTAGCAAATTAATGCAGTAAGGTGGGCCTCATAGTTCTAATTCAGTGGAGCAAATGAAAAAACAAAGAGAAGAGCACTATCTCTCTAAACTCTCGAATCCACAAGGAAGAACAGACACAACTCTTAATTTGTGAAATAAGACCGAGTAGTTGACTAACTCATTCATGAGGAGTGGGTGACTTGCATGAGGAGTGGGAGTGTTCTTTTGAGATTTTGAAGGAATGGGAGAATTTGGAGGAAGAAAGAGACTTATTGGAGGAGGAGTATATTGAGAAAAACTTATGCATGTCAAAATTGTGGGGGCTTTTAAGAAGGGAGGAAGTGGAATGGAGGCAAAAGTCCAGAGCTACATGGTTGAAAGAAGGAGACAGAAACACTAAATTCTTTCACCGTATGGCTAAAGCAAGAGCTGTGGTAAATTCTTTGAAAGTTATTATTGTGAATGGGAGAAGACTGGATAGGAAATGTGATATTAGGGCAGCTGTCAGAAATCATTTTGTCTCCATCTTTGGGCCTATCGGTGAAGACAATCCGTCCAGGTCGTTTAGTGCTCAGTCTCCTGCCTCATTGCCTTTGATGTTGCCTGATTCGCACCCCCATGCTATGCTTCATCCTTCGATTTCTGCTGCCAGGTCCTCTTCCCCTTCAGGTGCTCCTTCTCTTCCGTCTCATTTATCCTCTTCTTCTTCTAGTTATGTTTCTTCTATCCCTGGCTTTGCCGAGTTGGGGCTTGTGTTTTTCCCTTTGCAGGCTAGGGGATCTGCGGGAGTTTACTCGGGGGCTGGTCTTTCTTGGCTAGCTTATTTTCAGAGGCATGGCTTGTGGCATCTCCCTTTCGCAGGTGCAGTCGCAGACACGTGGTCTCGGCATCTTCTGTTTCTCTCTTCATTTGAGGCACCTTCTTCTCGGGGGAGAGGGTGGCAGGTTAAGCTTCTTTTCTAGGCCCTCCCCCTCCTCGACCACTATTCTCAGCAGCGGGTGTGGATTTGATGAGCCATCATCTTAACTCGGAGGCGTTTCTACCCGGACCAGGTGCTATCCATTCTTCTGCACTCTTCCATTCAGTTCCTTATCATGATCTTCTCACATTGGGGGGAGCCTGGCTTAGTACGAGTGTGGGGCCTGTGTTTGTTTCACATAGAGTAGGGATTACCACTCCGAACCATAGACCGCATCAGTTGAGCTCTAATAATGTTGTGAGGAATAGGTCGGCAGCGTGGGAGGAGCTTGGGTACCCTTTACTGGAGGGGGTTATTTTTGGTTCTCTTGATTCAGAGAAGGTTACATGGTTAGAGTGAGAGTTTGAGGAGGAGGAGGTGCTGGATGCTCTTCATAGTGTTGATGGGGATAAGGCACCGGGTCCGGATGGTTTCAATTTTAGGTTTCTTAGGAGGTGTTGGGATATCATTAGGGAGGATTTTCTAGAATTCTTTAGGAGTTTCATAGGAGAGGGTGTTGAATAGGAGCCTTAAACATAGCCTGGTGGCCTTAATCCCAAAAAAGGATGGGGCTTCGGAACTATCGCATTATAGACCTATCAGCCTAGTTGGGTGTATGCACAAGTTGTTGGCCAAGGTCTTAGCTGCGAGACTTAGTTCGGTTATAGGGGAGCTAATTGGCGAGACACAGGGGGCTTTTATAGGGGGAAGACATATTCTGGATGGTGTACTGATAGCAAACGAGGTAATACACGCAAGACTCAAAGATGGATTAAGGGGCGTGCTTTTAAAGTTGGATATGGAAAAGGCCTATGATCATGTCAGATGGGAATTTGTTGACTATCTATTTTGGAGAATGAGTTTTGGCTCTAAATGGAGGGGTTGGTTGAGAGCTTGTATCCGTGAATCATCATATTCAATTTTAGTGAACGGTTCACCTACCGAACCAATTAAGGCTTCAAGGGGCTTACATCAGGGGGACCCTCTATCACCTTTCCTTTTCACAATTGTTGCCGAAGCTCTCAATGGCCTTATGAACCATGCCAAGTAAGCAAATCTCATTAAAGGGTTGGAAATCTCTCTAGGTGGTAGATCAATTAGTCACCTACAGTTTGCGGATGATACGTTACTTTTCTATGAAGCATCTAGTGAGGAGCTTTTTGGGATCAGAGCGATACTTAGGTGTTTCGAATTGGTTTCGGGGCTGAGAATAAATTTAGGAAAAAGCGTTATCATCGGCTTGGGGGTGGAGATGGAGGAGCTTGAAGGGTTGGCCAGGGAGATTGGTTGTGGCGTCGGCAAAATCCCATTTACTTATCTTGGTCTGCCAGTGGGTGGGAAACCGAGATCTAAAGTATTTTGGTAACCTGTTCTGGAAAGGATATCAAAAAAGCTGAATGCTTGGAGTAAGTCTTATCTCTCATTGGGTGGAAGATTAACTCTCATTAAATTGTGTTTAGTAAATCTCCCCACTTACTACCTCTCGCTGTTCGAAATTCCGAAGGGGGTGGCAAAACGGCTAGAAAAAGTCCAAAGAGATTTCTTGTGGGAAGGGAGTGAGAAATCGAAGAAGATCCATTCAGTAAACTGGGAGGAGTCTAGAGATGTGAAGGCGAAGTGTGGGCTGGGAATCTACAATATTAGGGATATGAATCGTGCTTTTTTGTGCAAATGGTTGTGGAGATTCGCATCGGAAAGGGAGGCCCTGTGGAGGAAGGTGTTAATAGCAAGATATGGGGTGGGCGACCCTGGGGGTTGGAGGTTAGGTGATTCAGCCACTAGGGCTGGGTTGTCGGTTGTGAAAGCTCTAATGAAGATTGAAAGTGGGGAAGGTAAGGTCGGGGAAGCTTTTCGAAGGGGGATTAGGTTGTTGGTGGGTAACGGTAGAAGGGTTTTATTCTGGCAAGATACATGGTTGGGGGAGAGACCCTTAATGGAAGTTTTCCCCAGACTTGTTAGAGTGGCTCAGAATCCGGAAGCTCTAATCAGTGATTACTATAGCGAGGTTGATGGTTCTCCATTGTGGCTAATCTCTTTCAGGAGGGTTCTACGTGATTTTGAGGGAAGTATCCACCATTCTCTGATGGGGCTCCTTAGTGCAACCAACTTGTGGACCGAAGATGAGGACAAATGGATATGGTCCTTGGAGCCATCAGGATCTTTTTCGGTTAAATCAATTCTTCTCTCAGCTTATGCTTCACACTCGGTCACCTCCCATTTGTAGTTTGGCTTGGAACATCTTAGTCCCTCCTATTCAATTCTTTATGTGGACGGTGTTGAAAAAAAGGATCCTTCAGACACAATCTTATGAGAAGGCGTGTTATTCCACCCGAGGCTTCAACTACGTGTCCTTTATGTGAGGTTGAGGAGGAAACTGTTGACCACTTGTTATGTAAATGTCGATTCACATGGGTGGTCTGGTATTCGTTTTTGAGCTTGCTTGGGTGTACGTGGGTTCTAAGTGGTGATGGGAGGAGCTAGTTGAGTCTTGGTCGAGGGGCCCCTTTAGAGGAAGGTATAGGGTGGCTTGGAAAATGATCCCGTTCGCTGTCTCGTGGGCTGTTTGGAAAGAATGCAATGCGAGGATATTTGAGGGTAAGAAGGGGAATCCTATAGGTGTGTTTGAAAAGGCAAAATGGCAAGTAATTGGATGGTTGTTTGTATGTAAGGAGTTTCGGGGTCTGAATCCTGAGGATTTTTACTTGTCCTGGGAGGGGTGCTCGAAAGGCGTTAGAAGAGGCAAAAAGAAAGTGGTCAAGGGGGTTGTCCCCCCTCTTGGTTCATGCAAGTTCAATGTCGATGGGGCGGCGAGGGGTAAACTAGGTCTGGCTGGAATTGGAGGGGTATTACATGATGATAGGGGTAGAATGTTGGCAGCCTTTTCTGAGTCAGTTGGGTTGATGGAGTCTAATGAGGCTGAATTGAGGGCAATTAGGAGAGCACTTCAGATTTGGTTTGGGTTTTGGAGTGATAATCTTGTTATCAAAGGTGATTCTACTAATGCCATCGCTTGGGCTAGTAATAAAATTTTCCCTCCATGGAGATTGATCGATGTTGTTAGGGACATATGGAGGATGAGCAGGCGTGGAGGTGTTTCCTTTACTCATACCCCTCAATCAGCAAATTGTGTTGCAGATGCTTTGGCGAAAGCGGGTGTTGATTCTCTTATTCCATCTTTGGAGTTCTTCACTTCCCACTAGCTTTGTACTCTTGGGGTTGGGGGCTTCTTTTGGATCCTTATTGGGAGGATGATTGTGGTTTATTTTTCTTCTTTCTCTGTTTCTTTGTTTTTCCCTTTCTTTGTCGGCTCTGAGTATATATCTCTTATACTTAGATTCCACTTTGTACTTTCTGTATTTCCTTACAATTCTTAATGATTCAAAAAAAAGTAGTTGATTAACTCATTCACATATTATGATGTATGGGCAAAGACCCCACTAAATCCATCTGAACCCCTAATTATAACTGATTTTCCTAATATGTAAAAGTCACTAAGAAATCATAGTTCATGAGGCCTAAAGGATTCCAATGAGGCAGAAATTTTAAGAATTAGAAGGGCCTTGGAGTTGTGGTCTAGACATGGGTGTGGCAGGTTGGTGGTTGAGGGGATTCCTTTAACTCTGTAACATGGGCTAGTTGGTGAGAGAAACTGCCTTTCAGAATGGTCCATGTTGTGAGAGATATCAGGAAGTTATGCAGGGGCGGAGCGGTACTTTTTAGACACTTCAGGCGATTGTGAATGGAGTTGAAGGGGCTAGGAAGGGGAGGCTGATAAAGACTCGGATTGATGTGGTAAGGAGGGAGAGGATAAATTATGGAATGACAAAGGACATGATTTTTTATAAGCTTGAGTGGAAAAGTAGTAGTTAGTTAATCCCTGAGAGATGTTTAAATGGCTCTGACAACGCTGATATTAATATCCTATATGAATGACCAATATTGTTGTATTAAAGTGTCCTTTTTATAGATGCATTATTACAAAGCACTTCTCCATGTTGCTTCTTCTCAGGATGCATATATATATATATATATATATATATATATATATATATATATATATATATTTCATTATGCTCATTGGTCAGATTTCAGTGCATATAATGTTTGAATTGGAGTCTTACTTTAAGCTGAAGCTTCTCTCTCTTATTAAACCTCCTCTATTATGATCTCAACCTCATTAAATCGCAATTTCCATGTACTCATTTTTAGTAACTTCTGTCATGTTAAATACCATCTCATACTCACATCTGCATTGTTTAGGCAAAGCCTCTATACATGTTTACCTCTTATTTGGATATCAGCTTGCTTATAATTTTAAGTAACTTCTGCTGCATTCAGGTGGGTTTTCAAGCCATAGCAGAAGCTCTTGGACTGGCTGCTGTAAAAGCTATAGTTGCTATCACTGCTATAATTGCTGGAGGGCGTTTGGTAAATCTACAATTCAGATTTTCATGTTTTTTCAAATATTTGGTTGTCAAACCAGATTTGGAGTAAATTAGTAATTTAATTCTTGGAAGCTGATCGCTGAAACCCCAAAGCCAGTATTCATTAAAGGAATAAATTCTTGAAGTGAATGACTGGCTTTGTTCTGGGGTTCAGTTTCTATTGCAAATAATCAATTTATCGTCCCCCTAAAATTTTAAAGCAAGACAATGCACTAGTTGCTGCTTAACTTACAGTGGAAACTATGATCTCCTAAATAAGCAGTTAGGAGCTTCTATCTTGTACTCCTTGATGTGAACCTATTATGTCATCAGCATATGGTACATTTTCTTATTTATCTGTATTTCCTATTCTTCAAACTTGCAGTTTCTTCGGCCAATTTATAAGCAAGTTGCAGAGAACCAAAATGCTGAGATTTTTTCTGCAAATACACTCCTTGTTATTTTGGGAACCAGTCTCCTCACAGCTAGGGTATGTTGGATCTTGATAGCCCTTCATTGATCCTGTTTTCCATCAAAAATTGAATTTCTTTCTTCTTAACAGGCTGGGCTTTCTATGGCACTGGGAGCTTTTTTGGCCGGTTTACTCTTGGCAGAAACTGAGTTTTCCTTACAAGTTGAATCAGATATTGCTCCATATCGTGGCCTTCTGTTGGGTCTCTTTTTCATGACAGTATGTATCATATATTGGAATCTCTGTTTAATCTGTTAATTAATCTGCACGATAGTTTACTACTTTATTGTATTGCAACAACAGTGACTAGCATTGTTTTCTCTGGTTATGCCAGTTCCTAGTTCTTTCCAAAGCTTGCTCTGAATGTACTTCTAGGTGTTTAACAACTCTTTGTTATAAATAATGGAAATAAGTATTGATCTTAGCTCAATTTTTTTATATCTGTCTGATGTCAACACAATTCAAATTCTTTTCTTTAATAAATGCATTGTTCTTTTAAAAAAACAACAGCTTTGTTGCAAAAATATAATACGAAGCTAACTCTTCATGGGCAAAAGTTGCCCAATGCACAAGGAATGTCAAGTTTTGGAACTGCTTCTCTCTGCAAATCTATTACCTACTTCCTCTTTGTTCTATGTGAAACTTTATGATCTTTATCTTGGAACTCTATATTCATGGACAAATGGTGTTTCTTGGCAATTGAATTGACCTTTAGTCCTTTACTTTATGTATAACTAAAATATGGATGCTGAGAACCTTTTCAGAGACATCACTTTGTAGAGAACTGAACAACTTGATTGGCATTGGTTCTAGAAGTGAATGCATTAAATCTTGACAGTTTTGGAGTCATGAGGTTGAATCCTTTTACCTATTACAGTTATGGTTGTAATTTATTTTAGAAAGAAATTGACATTGGATGGTTGAACCCTCTTATTTGTCATGGACAGTCTAGTCCTCTTGAGAATTTAAGAGTGCTTGACATTGTGGCAGAATCCTCTTTTACAGACTGACTTTATGAATAAATTACATGCAAGGCAAAGAATAAACTAATCAGAATCAATTCCATCTTTGATCACTTCCCATCATGATCATAATAGCTCAAAATCATTTCTAATGTGGTACTCTACAAGCAGTACAATCCAATACTCATGCATTTCTCTCTTACAGATTCTAGCGTCTTACTTTTTCTTTTTTCCCCCTAACTGCATTCTAATTGTTGTAGTTTATTTCCATCCTTTCTTGTTCAATATGTTATTTCCAGATGCTATCCACTTTTTTTGTTATGATCTTAACCAGAATGGTAGTGTACTAAGATGACATGGTACTGGAATATGTCAAATGTATCACATTGCAACATGAGATGACACCCGATCACTGTACTAGTACTGATATTCATAAGCACCTTGTACAGTATTCATTAACTAAATTCATTTCTCTTGGGTTGTAATGGTTGAATTTGCAAGGTGGTTGTACTTTTGTCATAAGAAGTATATGGAAGAAATACCATGATAAGACCTTACTGTCATAGCATGCTTGATAGATTATGATCAAAATCGATGGAATGGGCTCCTTTTTTTTTTAATTTTTTTTTTTGAAAAATATGTAGGCAAATGTTTCAAGCAATAAACAGAGAACTGATTGTAAATAGTTTGTTATGAAGGGTACAACCCATCTATATCCTTTCTTTGGACTATGTCGGTTTTCCATACTGGTATCTGTATATGTGCATTTTAGTGCCATTTTTCCCTTGATTAAGGACACTCGCTTGCAGAATTCCATTGACTTCATTTCCTTGACCATGCATTTTCAGGTCGGAATGTCTATTGATCCAAAACTTCTTGTTTCAGACTTCCCCATTATTCTGGGAACTTTGAGTCTCTTGATTGGTGGAAAGGCTATGTTGATTGCAATAGTGGGTAGATTATTTGGTATTTCAGTCATAGCAGCAATTAGAGTTGGCCTTCTTCTTGCACCGGGTGGAGAGTTTGCATTTGTGGCTTTTGGCGAGGCTGTAAATCAGGTTAGCCTTTTATCATTTCTTGTTTGCATGATTTATCACTTATCATGACTTTAGAGGTCTTTCTAAAAATTTACTAATTTATCCAGAATATCCTTGAATCGATTTAATCTTGATGTCAAATTTTTGGATAACTCTTCTTAGAAACATGCTTTGGGGTCTGTTTAAATGAAGACTGAATTAGGAGGTTGGAGTCTGGGGGTAAAGGTGGAGAAAAAGGGATAGTCATTAGTGAAAACCTGCTGGAGGATAGATAGAGGTATGGGTAAGATGGGAAAGGCTTGTAAGTAGAAATTGAGATTGCAAATTGGTAAAGGCGACAAAATATTCTTTTGGACGGATCTATGGTTTGGTGAGATACCCTTGAAAGACATGTTTCCAAGGCTTTATAGGATTTCCAGTAATAGGTGAGCCATGGTTAAGGATTGTTACATACCGAGGAGGGGGTCACGAGATCGGAGATCGGTTTTAGGAGAAATCTTAGAACTTTTGAGGAGAATTTGGACGAATGAGAACATTCCTAGGGAATGTACCTATCTTTTGTGAAGAGGAAGATGAAATTATATAGACGGGGGATACGTCAGGACTATTCCGTCAAAGCAGGGGTAGAGATGGCTCATATGGATCCACAAGCTGAATATAGGCTAGGGGTTTCAGCATGGTTAGGTGTAGCTCCCCTGAGGGTTCAAATGTTTGTTTGGTTTCTCAACAAGAAAGTTTTAACCAGAATGGAATTGAAGTGTAGGGGCATTTTAAATTCTAGTGATGAACTCTTTTGCACCCTATGTGGAGAACCAGGGGAGGATGCTAACCATCTGTTTGGAAAGTGTCCAATAGTTAGAACTATTTGGTCTAGGTTTGTGGAATTGCTGGGTGGTTCATGGGTTTTCAATAACTCCTGTGTTGGTCTAGTGGAAAATTGGTGTATCTCGAGAGTTGGACCCAAAACTAAAGCCTCTTGGCATACTTTTCTGGGGGTTATCTTATGATCACTTTGGAAGGAAAGGAACCGAAGAATTTTTGAAAATAGAATGACAGAGGTGATCGAATGATTCCAAACAGCTAAATAGAGAGTCTGTGCTTGGCTTACAGAAAGTAAGGAGTTTAAGGAATGTAGCATGTTGGACTTTTATAGGTCGTGGGAGGGATGTTTGAGAGAGAAACCTAGAAAGGAAGTTACTAGGGAGATTTGGTCTTCCCAACTGCAATGATTCTTTAAGTTCATTATAGATGGTGCAGCGATGGGAAACCTTGGTCTTGTAGGAATTAAGGGAGTATTGCGGGATTCACACGGGGTATCGTCCATTGTTTTCTGGTGTCAGTAGGGTCTAGGGATTCAAATGGGGCCGGGATTTTAGGGATCATAAACTAGAGGTCCTAGGTTTGAGTCTCGTAATCACCTGATGCTCGTGGCTTGCAAGGGGTTGCGTGCATTTGGAGTTTTTCCCAACACCTTTGTATTTGGGGAGAGGTGGGGATCTTGGAGTTTTCTATCATAAAAAAAGGGTTCAGGAAGGCGTTGTCCTTGTGTGTAAAATATGGTCTGGGGAAACTCATTATTTAAGGGGATTTGACAAATGCGATTAAATGGGGTTGGGGGTTGTAAACGTCCTCCTTGGAAACTAGCTATAGTAACTAAGGAAATTAGGGCATTGTGTTATGGTAGATAGGTATATTTTGTGTTGGTTAGAAGGTCGGCTAATGGTGTGGCAGATGTTCTAGCAAATTGCTGGGTGGGAGGATTTGAGAAGATGTTTTCTTTCTTTAACTTTAGGCTCAACTTGTAATAAGGGGATTTTATTGTCTTTGGGGTTTTTCTCTTTACTTTTCTTTGTTTATTCGTGTACTTTTCTTTTATGTGGTTTAAGTCTCTTATACCTACTATGTGTACTTTCTCCTTCTATTAATACAATATATTTTTTACTGCACAATTTTTTTTTTTTAATTCCATATTGTTTATTCTTTGCAGCAAACACCATACAAGCAAGCACTTTGGTTTTTGACATGTATGCTGCATACATACCATGTTATTGATGTACTGATGCATCTGAACATTAATATTATAGCACAAATGTTTTGCAAAGTACAAAAAATCATGTAAAGTTTGAATTGTAATGCAAATTACTGAGATTTTTAGATGGTTAGTCTATTTTTTTGCATCACTCAAATGGGTCAAAAAGGCCTAGCATCAGGATTTGTTCTTCAGATAAACTAACTCACTAGAAAAAATTGACATAGTTTTACACTTGACTGCCCATGCGTAGTGTTTCTCCATCTAGACTTGGGACTTAAACATGATGGAGTGTTCTGACATGTGGTGGACTTTTAATAATTTATAATTATAAAACATTTGAGCTATATTTTTTGACATGTTTTCATAGTAGTCAAAGGTGCCACTTAGATGCACCAAGGCTCATGCCTAGGCTCTAGATCCATTTTGTGCCTTGCCTAGCTCCAAGGCAGGGAGTCACCTTAATGAAGTTTGGTTTTTGTAGACTTTTTTTCTATAATAGTCCTTTCTTAGTTTTTTTATAGTAAAAAGTTATATATCCTAGTGAATATGAATTCATAGCTAGTTATGCTTTAGTAGAAACTATTATTGGTATATAATATACTTGTCTATATATAATAAATATCTATTTAATATGTTTGGAAGCCCCATATTCTATGCATTCGGTGGTTAAAGTAATAAAATTGTATTTTGTTATTTTGATGTGATAGAATCATAAATTGATGAATATAAACATTTATTTTAATTTATAGAAGTAAGTGCGCTCAATAAAATTAGAATTGTGTCCAAGTATGTGTTAGAAAAAATGACTTGATAACATTCTTGAGGTAAAACTCACTCTCAAAAGCTAGCCTTTGAGAAGATGCCTCAAGTGTTACATAGAGTCATTGGTTTCTCAAATTAGACGATGTGAGACTTTCTTGCCACTTCACACCCTCCATCACGTGCAACTGCTCACCCTCCCTTATGTGTAGCGACTGCACGTGGAATCTGCTCTGATATCATGTTAGAAAACCATGACTTGATAATATTCTTGAGGTAGAACTCTCTCTCAAAAGATGAGAGAAGGGTGCCTTAAGTGTTATATAAAGCCATTGGTTTATCAAATTAGACGATGTGGGGCTCTCTTGCCACTTCACAGTATGTACATTGTGCCTTAGGCTCCCCTTGGCACCTTTGTTACTATGCCTGTTTTGCATTTAAAAAAAGGACCCTTTTTTTTGGGTGGATTATCCCTTACATTCTCTTGTTAAATTATTTCATATGTGCTATGATTCATTCTTTAGTAATTGATTAAGCACGTAACAATATGACATGTGTGAAGATAATGGATAAACACTTGCACAGACTTGTATTAAACCTGGACCGGACCATCCACTTCAACTGGTATAGACCTTGTTTCTCACAACATCAGGTCAATGTCAAAGTGGAATCAAAGTGATCATATATTCCATCACTTGTAGTTGCTCTTTTGATGTAAGCCAATGTTGCAGGGTATATTGTCATCTCGACTTTCATCCTTATTGTTTTTGGTGGTGGGGATTTCTATGGCTCTCACACCATGGTTAGCAGCTGGAGGCCAACTGGTTGCCTCCCAATTTGAGCAGCATGATGTCAGAAGTTTATTGCCAGTGGAGGGTGAGGTAAATCATTAATTCTCCTACTACTCTACCTACAAAGCTTGGTACTGTTTGTTAAAAGATTAAAATTCCCCCCTGCCAGGCATTGTTGCCAGTTCAATTTCTTTATGTTCCTTTGTAATAAAGGCACTGTTGTTAGTCCAATTTTAACTGACGTCACTTTACAAGTTATGCATGTATTCAGTTTATGAGTTCTTAGTGATGCATGTCCAAATGGATGTAAATTCTCCTTGGTAGGCAAATTATGTTTTTAGCAGGGTTGTCACCAGCCTTCATAATAACAGTTTGTAAAGACGTGAGAGAGATTAGGTCATGCAGCCGTAGCTATGTCTGACATCTATTTATTTTTTCAGAAAATATTTTTTCCTTTCTATATACTTAGCATTTGTTTATTTTATCCCTAAAGAGATCATAAATGTGCAGTAAAAAAGCATATTTCCTTTTGACATTTCAATTGTTAAGTGTAGTGAAAGTATTTCCATTGGCATTTGACTCCACTAGGATCCTAGCAAGAAAAATTGTCTTGAAAATATTCTTTTTAACCGTTTTCGGTTCAAATGGTTATTTTCCTTTAAGGTACTTACTTTCCTTTCATCCAAACAGTACTGTTTGTTTATCACAAGAGGCCCCACACAATGATCAAAGGTCATTTTTGGAAAGAATCTCTTGATAATATTCATAAAAGGCCCCACACCCCTCTCCGGCATTGAAACCTATGTGGGATCCACCTGTAATAATTGGGAGGCGTGGGGCCAATGGGAAGTTCCACACATTTATTAAGGTTAGACCAATGATCTATTTGATTGATTTAAGTATGCTTTTAGGGCCCCTAAGAACAACAGTAAATAAACATCTAAAATGGAGTTTCAACCCAACAAATTATAACTCAAATTGGGTAAGATTAAATGTATGTGTACTGTGTGCACCTTATATCTTAGTGAAATGAGCAAATCATTTTTGTGCTTAAAATGGTCTCATTCTCCACATGATCAAGAGTGCCTCTCCCCCGATCATCACTATCAGTCCTTTTAATTGTGTACATGCTTATCATTTAAGCAACCTTGAAACTTAGATATGCTCTATGGCTTCATTGTGCACTGTTCCACCCGTCTGGCAATTCCTCTATCTGTGTTGCACCCGAAACTGACCCGACCTGAATATTCAGAATACTTTTCAACCCTAACTTGACTTGAAATATTACTCCTTGACCAGAACTGACCTAATCAACCTGACCTGAAGAGTCAATGCTGTTGGTATTTAAAATTTTACTAAAGGCACCTGAAAGTCATGTTTACCATGACTCAAGCCTCCAAAAGGGTTGATCAAATTGTATCCATCAAAATCTAATGCGATCAACTGAAATCAATAAAAAGGTAAGGTTAGGTTGGTCTGGACCTTATATGCTTTGTCAAGGAGATACTGAAGTGTTGGAAAAAAGAGGTATTCAGAAGAGATGCTGAGAAGAAGAAACTGTTATTAGATAGTGTCCAGGAGCTTGATGCTAGAAAGGATGAGAAACTGCTGGTCCCAAAGTTAGAAGAAATTTTCAGGAGGGAAGAATGGCTTCGAGACAGCAATCTCAAGCTAACTGACTGAAAGAGGGTAAAAACAGGATCTTCTTTCATTGGCTGGCTAGTTCAAGGAGGAAAATGAACTATATTGCTAAGCTTAAAATAGCGGTGACATCTTTTTTTGAAACATTAACCACTGGATTTTATTAATAAGAAAAGAGTACAAGAGAAGGGTCTGAGTATAAGAGGAATATACTCAGAGCAAAGAAGAGGAACAGATATATAGAAAAAGAAGACATAGGAAAAAGAGAAATAAAAGAAAAGAATTGCAGTGGAGATGATGGAATGCTTTCAGAATCTTCATTCTCAACGAACTACTTGAGACCTCATTCCTGGGCTACCATTGGATAAAGCTCTATGATTAGAAGAGGAAATTCTTAGAGCAATATTGGAAGTGGAAGGAGATATAGAACCTGATCTGGATGGTTTTACGATGGGTTTCTATTAGTGGTGTTGGGACACTGGTAGGGATGACTTAATGATGGTCTTCAAAGAGTTCCACCAAAGAAGTTGGTTTTGTCAAGGTATGGATGACTCTTTGGAACTTTCAAAATTCAGGCCCATGAATCTAGTTGGAAGCCTTTACAAAACTACTGTGAAGGTGCTTGGAAATAGATTGAGGGAAATCATGCCAACTATATTAGAGGGACTGGATCCTTGACAGAATACTTATTGTCAATGAATGTGTAGACTCAAGGGAAAGGGAAAGAGAACTTGGGGTTGCGTGTAAAGTGGACTTGGAGAGAATCTGTGACCACATTGGTCATATTTGTTGTACATATTACAATGTTTTGGTTTTGGCACCAGGTGGGAATCTTGTACGAAGGAATGTATTCTTCCCCCTTTATTTTGATTTTTGTAAATGGCACTCCTAAAGGCTTTTAAAAAGTGAAAGATGCCAAAGGCAGGGTGATCCTCTCTCCTCATTCCTTTTTTCCATCATTATGGAGGTCTTTGTGGATTGTTTTAAAAGTCAGAGACTGGAGGTCTTATTTAAGGTTTTCAGATTGTTAGTTCTGATCTGTTCATCTCCCATGTCCATTTTGTGGATGATATCATTGTGTTATGCAAGGATGAGGAAAGTCAGCTTCTCATTGTCTTCAGGATTTTTAAATGCTTCCAAGTGATTCCAGCCTTTAAGTTCACATCTTGAAGAGTGCTCTTTAGAGATCTAGTTCTTGGTGAGTAAGCCCATGTTCTTTGGGGAGTAATCCTTGGAGAGATACTATGTGTTGCTTGAGGTTTCCAAACACCTTAACATACCAAGTTTCATAACCTCACTTATGGATCCAATTGGTGTTGTTTGTGACTTGAAGCTCATTAACGCCCCACATATGAACCTTCAGAAATGGGGAAGAAAAATCTTGGAACCACTTGAAGTATTCAAGTGGTAGTTCAAAACCTAATGAGTTTTGGAGTTCCAAGTCTCAATGAAGGAATTTTCTTTTACTTACCCATTTTTCTTTATATCCAACTTTAGTATTGAACTATTTTCGAAAGGTAAAGTAGTTTTATAGTCTAGAAAGTCATCTGTTGATTTTATCACAATTATTTCCATAGACCTGCTCAATATGCTGCCAAGTTTTTCTGTCATACTTGACAGAGCTTAATTATGGAAACTTCTCATTCATTTTCCTTTGCTCATTTTGCCTCTTAAAACATTTTACTAATTCCCTGCAAAATGCTAATAGTTGTTTTTATTGAGAATGTATTATGACTTCCCGTGAACATCAAAATTCAATAAATTAGAATCCAATTTCAATTACGTTTTTAGTGATATTTTTATTGTATGGCGTCACTGCAATGCTCATAAAAGATAGTTCTTCAAATGGTAAATACATCTTAAGAATTTACAATGTTTATCTGAACAAATTACTGATTTTTTATAATTTCTTTAAATGATTGTAAATATCCAGACAGATGATTTACAAGGCCACATCATAATATGTGGATTTGGACGTACTGGCCAGGTGTTTCCATTATCTCTTTTAGTCTGAAATCCTTTAAATGCATATCTGTATTTAAGTTTTTTTTTTGGATAACATGGGTATCCCCACCCCACATTGGAATGAGACTAATCCCTCGAGCATGTGTAAACCTCCCAATCCACAAACACTGGTTAAGTCTATGGGAAGTGGCCCATTTGGGTTGAGCATGAATCGAACTCAAGACCCTATCTGTATTTAAGTTTGTTTCTAGATACTTTGTTATATTGAATTATATAACATATTTTTCCCCTTTTTCAGGTCATTGCACAACTTCTTTCTGAGCGATTAATTCCATTTGTCGTTCTTGATTTGAGAAGGTGGGGTTTTCCCCTTATGCAAAAGGATCCATTTGTAGCTTTACAGTAGTCAATTAAATGATTTTTTACAACTTTATTATTGTAATTAATATATCTCTATCCTTTAGATATCTTTCTTTTTTTGTATATCATCTGCCTTAAAACATGACCCGACCCAAGAATCATGCGGGTCGGGTCGAGAATTTTGGGCAAGCGGGTCGGGTCGGGTTGAGAATTTTACAAGTTAACCCGACTCAACTCGACCGCTTCGGCTAAAATTTGGCTAAAATGGATTCAGAGTGCGGGTCGGGTCAGAATTTGGGTTGATTCGGGTTAGAATCAGGGTCGGGTCAGATTGTGAAGTTCGGGTTGAGTCGGGTCGGGTTCCATATATATCAACTCGGGTCGGGTTGGGTTTTAAGGAACCCGACCCGCCCAACTCGAGTTGCAGCCCTAATTATAAATTTGGTATCACTATGGATCAATTATAAACCCTCGTGAACAAAGAAATAATGTCCTGTGATGCTGACTAATGTGGACCAATGGAGATGCACCACTTGTACTTGGTTCTACATCAGAAAATGTTTGGTTCCAAATATGGATACTTTTGTCATATCAAACAGAATACATGATGGCACCAACATTTTAAAAATAAAACAGTCAGAATTTTTGATACCCTTGATTATTCACTCTAATCCTAGAATTTTTTGATATCCTCTGCCGATTGATTCATGAGTGGATCACACCCAATGGCACAGATCAATCTATGGTTCAGCATTATCTTTAGGTATGATTCAAATATATTAATTTTGTCAAGTTAATGTAGTCATGTGGAGCCTTGTACTTGTATATTTTTATTTCGATGAGCAATGAATTGCCAAATTTTCAGCTAAAATCATCTTCCTTTTCCCTTTGTCTAAACCTAAACCCACCTTCCATTTTAATATTCATCTTAGTATCAGAGCAAGGTTCACTAGTGCAAAGCAGTTCAGGGGGCCCATTCTTTATGTCATCTGTACTTTAAGTGTTACCCGAGGCAGAGGGAGGAGTTGTATAGTACTTTTCCTTTTCTTTACCCTTGTTGTATTCTTATTTTTATTGAATAAAATTTCGTAACCATTCAAAAAAAACTGGGTTAAGAAGGCCAAGAAGAGAAAGTAAGTTGATCCAACTCATCATTCTGAGTTAGACAAAAGAAGTCTCAAGAAACAACTATATACAGGAAATAGCACTGTTAAAATGGAAGTAAATCTCAGACCATGTGACTTGATGGTAGACCATTGAATCATAACCTCAGTTATGAATAAAAAATGATTGTCTCTATTCTTTTCTTTCCTAGTAAATTCAATCTGTCTTCAGAGAAGTTACGGACCATATACCCCTCTTTAATGATCGTTTTTTATATTTTCATGTTGATCTTTCTTTCATTTCCTTGCATTAACCTTTTGAAGAAAATAGTTAAGACATAGTTTTTTATTTTTTATTTTTATAATTCATAGTTTTATCTCTCTCCTTCTTTCACTCCCCCACCTGTCCACACACACCCACACTGCATCCAATGGCTAAGGAGGCACTGCTGACTCTGTATCAGCTATAACCTATAACCTGAATGTGATTTTTTGTCTTCCTGCTGTAGCAAATGCATTGCATAAAACTTTTTTTCATTTCCAGTGACCGAGTAGCAGCTGGGCGTGCACTTGACCTTCCTGTGTATTTTGGGGATGCAGGGAGTCGAGAGGTAACAAACTAATTTATTACTTGGGAGTCCTTTTTCTATATGGTTTCTGTGACATTTTCCTCATCCTTATGGCTAGGTGCTTCACAAAGTTGGTGCTGGCAGAGCTTGTGCTGCTGCAATAACTTTAGATTCTCCTGGTGCAAACTATAGAACTGTGTGGGCTTTGAGCAAATATTTCCCCAATCTGAAAACATTTGTTCGTGCCCATGATATTGACCATGGCCTAAATTTGGAGAAGGCGGGTGCAACAGCGGTATTTCCTGAGAAACTCATTGGCTAATTTAAGCCCTATGTTTATTTTTTAAACTATAATATTACAACCATGTGGGCTTGATTATGGTCTGTATTTTATTTTGTATCAATGATCTCAACTTCTTAATCCTTCAACGGAAGTAAATGAGTAATGATAAAAAACTGATTCTACCCTTCACTGTGATATTTGACGATAAATGTTAAAAAAATTAGGTTGTTCCTGAGACTTTGGAACCAAGTCTACAGTTAGCAGCTGCTGTTCTTACTCAGGTAAATATATGGATGATATTTGGTTGATCTTTTTTTTTTTGATTGAACTATGTAAATCCTTGTGTTGTCTATCCTTTGCATCATATTTTATACAATTTCTTAGATTACTGGTTCAAGAAATCAGTATTGATAAATACATCTTTAGGATTTTTGTCTAACTAATTTCACTATAATAAATGCTTAAACCAATATCCAGGTATTGGTGACTATGCTTAGCCTGTATTATAACAATAATAGTAATAAAATATTATTATTATTGTTGTTGTTATTATTATTTTGTGAAAGCTTGATTTTGATCCTTCAATGGAAACCTTGTATGAATTTTGAATTGGTTTATCTGTATGTTTTCCTATTTTTATGCTTATTTTTGCATTGTCAAATATTATAATGGCGTAAAATTTAAATTTTACAAGTTTTAGAGCATCAACATTTGTCTTGTGTTACATTGTTATTTCTAGATTAATCAAATTCATCTGTTCATGTAATTTGAAAACTTGTTCTTTGCCATTGTTTTTCCCTTCTCACCTGTCACCAGTTGCTCTATACATGTCTAAGTAGTTTCCTTTTCACTCATTTTTTATTCCACTTTTTGGGTCCTCATAGCCGCTTAATTTCCTTGTTAATTTCCATGTGCCCTAATGAATCTTTCTGGGTTATCTGAAAGTTTCATTTTTGCTTTGAATTTCTGTTATGGCAACCTTCTGATCTCAATTAGTTTGTGTATGGTTTTGTTGCTCTTGGCATCCTCTACAATAAAACTCCAAGCCAGATAAGGGGAAGTGGGGAACTATAGGCATTCTTCATGTTTGTACAGAACTATCTTTCCTGTTCACGTTGAGAACTTGAGATTACCTTTTAATTGCTTTTTCTCCTAAACTCCATTTATCATTCCTTTTTATATGACTTTCAGTGTCTCCATTCACTAACATCTCATGGTTTGCATTTTTGAGCTTTGTTAGCTTGGATTGATGGAAAGGACATGCATTATCTTCTCTATTTTTAAAATTACGTGTGGTGTTCCCATTCCAGGTTAAATTGCCAATGTCAGAAATTGCGGCTACAATCAATGAATTCAGAAGTCGCCATCTCTCTGAGCTTACTGAGGTATGCACATTATAATTTTAAATTGATAGTTTATTAATTGAGGCTAATGCCCAGGTTTCGTTGGTTCGATTTTGGATTGGAATTAATTAACTATTTCTACTTTGGAGTGCTCAAATTTCCGATAAGATTGATGGGGCCTTCCTATGGTCTAAGTTCTAAGGTTCATTGGATGACGTACAATTAGCTTTCCATTGTCCAAATTTGTTCCTTATTATTTATGTGACCACATGCAATAATAGAAACCACATTTTAGGAAGAGCAGTTGTTCATCAATTAAGTAATGAGTGCCATGTGCTTGCAAACTACTTAGCGATTCATGTGTTAATATTAAATATTATATATAGCAGTGGTGGCATTGGATTAAGAAATCTAGTTATGGTGTTACTTCTGACTTTATGGAATCTCTCTCTCATTTTCCAGTTTGTGGGTAGAGTATGTCAAATTAACTCTTAAGGATTTCATAAATCTTTAGGTCCATTGAGTTTACTTTAGAATCTCTCCAAGAACTTTCATTTCATTGTTCAAATCCCAAATATCTTTCCTTTTCTATCCATTCCAGTAAATTATTCTCAAATATAAGATGGGAATTTAGGTATTGTGTACTTCTGCATACTTCCTCTTATGAAGCAAATTTGTATTTGACACCGGTTGCTGAAATGATGATAATGGGATCAAGGGCTATGACACTGATGATGAAACAGCTTACATTAAGGGAAATGAAAATTAATACTTAGCATAACATGATTATATCCTTAGATTACTATTTTAACAACTTAGGATCTCTACAGTATAAAAGATGCCAACCCTATCTACATTCTTGTTAAGTTATTTATTGGTTTGTGGCTTTGTTGTATACAGCTATGTGAGACTAGTGGAAGTTCTCTTGGGTATGGTTCCTCCCAGATCATGACCAAGCCTAAGCCTCACTCAGATTCTGACGAAAATCAAGTTGTTGACGGAACACTGGCAATATAGTCTCATACACATACATTTTCAAAAAAGTAATCTCATATACACAGGTACAAATGAAATCGTTGAGAATCTATACAGCTGATTATTTATTTCATAGATATAACTTGTACAGAAGCAAAGACAGTAAGCACCTACTGTTCAATTTCATCAATGATATTTCATCAGTATTAATTGATCCTTCTCCCTTTCTTCCCTTTATTATTATGTATTTTTGCTTGCTTTTTGGCTGCGGGATTGAGTTGTTTTACCTAGGCTTGATTTTTTTTTTTGAGCGGTAACAAAGAAGAAATATTATTAATAAAAAACAAAAAGTACAAGGAGGAGGTCTAAAAGGTATTACCTAGGTTTGATTTGTAAGCTATAATTCTGTCTTATTGATGCTGGGTAATGTGTTTAACATGGTGCCCCCTTGGTTACGTCGAGAAACTGTTACTGAATGAGAAGATATCAACGTAAGAGATTCTACATTAGGTATTTTATAATGCTTGGTTCAAATTGATGGCATTTATATTTGGATCATCTTTCCATACTAATGGGTCTCACTTCTGACTGTCAAGATTGACAATAAATTGCTTCCATCAATATATTTTGATCATGGACCTCATCTTCTGAAAATATTTAGGACTTTCATTCCCGTTGCTGAGTTCTCATGGCTTTTGAAATATCGATTATGTTTACTTACCAATTGTCTAAGAGGGAATACTTTTTTAGCATTACTCTCCACAGTGGGTTACACTACCGAAAGGTGGGTCCACATGCGGTGTCTCCTGAATGAAAATGCTACGTATGAGAAGTCAAATGTTGTATATTTCCTTAGTTCACAACATTAATGTCTATGATAATAAGCATTGACTTGTAATTGCACTCTAGTGTTGGATGAAAACAAAGGCTCTGATGGATGCATAAGAAACTACTTTCCTGGGAAGCACCTTTTTTAACCAAGAATGACCATTTTCAACCATTATAGTTAAATAAATAAGTAACAATAAAAGAACTGGAACAGAGCCAAAAAGAATCAATGGGGATCCATGTCTCCGAGTTAATGTGATTTGGCTCTAAAGGGGCTGCCAGACAGCACAGGGAGGGGAAGATGTGGGAACTAGTGAAAACGAAGCAAATGAAGTTTTGATGATGCTGCAACCATTTGATATGAAAAAGGACCTTACATGGCTTTGGAATATTCTATTAAGTCTTAGATCCCTTAATATGCTCTTCAAGATCTGGCTTAGTGTAGAAAACCACTGTGGCCAAGGGAAGAAGCTGCATTTTACTTGATCAGCATAGGATTGGTTATATAACAGGACCATGCCAGGTATTTCTGAAGCTTATCCAGGCTCATTTGTGTGCACCGACGACTTTGGCTCTTGCCCGGTTCATCTCCATTGTGAAAGAACTGAAGAATGTCAGATTGACCTGGACTATGATTGGATAGGTCTCACAGTTCTAATGCTTGGAGGGCCCATTGTCGTTGAAAATGTCAAATTTTTAAAGAAAAATTAGGGTTACACACTTATCATGTCAGAATTGATTGAACAAGCTTTGGTTAGTCCTAGTTTGATGGCCATGGTTGAGAGGCCATAAGCAAATTAGTTTTACTGTGATTTGTGTATAATGAAGACAATCTATTATCTATGTTCTTGCTGGATTTCGATTAATTCTTAGGATGTGCATGAATTGAAATAATATTTTGGAGTGAATCTGGGAATAAGGTTGGATCTCTCTCCCTCTCTCTCTTTCTGATCACTAACTGTCAATTAGAATAATTCATCATGTTTACCCTTATGAATATAATTAAAATAATTATATTTCAGTAACTTGAAAGCACAACCTTACTAGATGAAAACCCAAAATCCTGTTTAAAATGGTTTCAATGTGTAGATAAAATAAGGTTGCTGGTGGAAGTTACTATTACAAGAGGGTTTCAAAGACAAATTGAAGGGACAGACATGATAGATATTTTTTTTTTGATAGTGGAAAAATTGAAATGTGGAAGATAACTGAGAAAATACCTATGATAATGATTTTTGCTGATAAATATTTATTTCTTTGTTGAATCATGCAAGTAGAATCATGTATTGGCTGTTCCATTTTATTCTTACATTGGCATATTTTTATTCATGCTTTTTTTCCATGTCATCACTTCACGTAGCCATATCACATTATCATCACTTCTAATCAGATGCTTAGAGGCCCAGGCTTTAAATTTCATTATAAGCCAATATAGGCCCACCAACAAGCTCCGTGTATCAGGTAAATCTGGAAAGAGTCGAACTCAAAACCTTTAGTTTAATCCTAGAAGTCTACGTCAACTGAACTACATGTGGCCAATGCGTATCGGCCTAATCTTACAGCCCATTAGCATTTTATTGATACGATATAAAATCTAGGTTAGAGGGTAGGGGGAAACTAGAAAACACCCGCCATTTTTTATGCCTAGGCACAAGAGCCCCTACTCTTTCCTCCATAAAAAATCATTTGTTTCTTTTTAAAACTTAGGTTTAACCTTTTATAAAGTTCTTTTGATGCATTTTTATTATTGGATTTATCATAATGGGTCAAAATATTTAATATTTATCTAATAACTCTTTTTTATCTTAAAAAATCAAGAACTAATATAGTTCTATAAATTTTATTTTTGATAGTATGATAGCCTTTACGATAATTTATTCATCTACATAATTGTTTATGCTCTGACATACCATGTAAGAACACCTGAGCTCTTCGACCTGGCGTTTGCCAGACCTGCCCTAGAGGGTAATGCTTAAGATTTCTTGAGTAGCTTCTAATCAATTTCTTACTGTACTCAAAGTACTTTGTAAATAAAACATTTATTCATTACCAATTTTTAAGTTAGCTTTTCAACTTGAGATTAGTGGGCCCTCAGCTCCTTTCACTCGGCTAGAGCTTGATCACTTTACTTGAGCCTCCTGCTTAGGGCTTATGAGACCATAATATTGGTCATGAAGACCTACTGGGTCAAATGCTGGATTCATGCTTCTATATCATTGTCACAAATACCTTTCTGGGGATATTAACGGCAATTGATAATATTGGGATATTTTCAAATTCTCGATTTTTTACTAAGAATTTAACGGGCAAAACTCGTGGAAATTATAATATTTAAAAATAATAAAAATATTAATAAAATAAGAATGGTAATAAGGAATTTACCGGGATATTATCATTTATCACGTTTTTAACGTGGCAATGATATTTTGTTGATAAAAATGTGATAAATTTAAAAATACTACTAATATTTGTGACAATGTTCTATATTGAATGCTTGTTGTTCCTCATAGACGTCCATTGAGGAATAAAAAGAAGGGTTAACTGCTAAGCAAACAATTTAGAGTTTTATTGCCATTTACCGTAATATGCTTCTTGAACAAAAGAGTGTCTTACAAAAGAATGTCTTGCATCAACATTAGCTTATAGGGTTAAAACAAAAGATGAATCCATACAAATACAAAATCATAAGGGCATATACTAAGGACACTTTGGAAAATTGGATCTATGAGAATTTGTTGTAAAAATTGGAACAAAATGGAATGGTGAAACTTGGCAAAGGAAATGATTGGACATGTTATGAGTTATGAGGACTCTTCTGTTGTTCAATCATCTGCCGCTGCAGATTGCTCCTGTGCTTGATCATCTGGTGGGGTTTGCTCCACTTGATCATGTGGTGGATTCTCTTGGTTTTGATCGGACTGGTCCTTCTTTTCATCTGGTATGGGCACAGAGCTGCGCTTCATCGAAGCAGTCTTGATGAGATGATTGTAGCTACCTTTCTCTTTAAACAACTGGGCAAAGTGGGGCTTGCAGTAGAGATAACCATCCAGAGCAGCATAGGATGAGGGAGTAATGAAACAACCCCCATGACAACACCTGAAGCAGGATTTGTGATAAGATTGACCTTCAACACTTACCTGTCACACAAATTATGTCAAATGGGTCAGCAAGTGACCCTCAAATCCAATAAGTAGTCAGGGTTTTGTGGGCAGAAAATGGCTCATGATCCAAGTCTACATTTCCAGAACCATGGCTCGAAGCAGGTTGATTATCAGTTGGACTGACTTCTTTAATACAATTGGGCCTTCTTTGAGCCTATAAGTCCAAAATGGCTACCAAATCGGTGAGGGAGACATTTTCTGGTTGCAACAAGTCCTCAGTTAGAAACTTTGTAAACTTTGGGACTCTTCTGGTTATCGATATTCAAATTTTAGTTTTACTGATTCAGGCCCAAGGCCACTAACAGCCCAAGTTTGCAGGGTTCCAACACACTTGATTCTGTTTTATCGTCCATATTTTCTACAGATCCTAATACAAGAAAGCAAGGTGAAAAGGGAAGTTGTATGTCAAACCTTCTCCAATGGATATGCAGTCTTGTTACAAGTGGCGCATTTGTCTTGAGTCCCACTAAACATGGAAGAAACCTTGCTGGGGATCCTACTCTGTAAAAAGAAAAATGTTAGGTTAAAAAACCATCTCACTTTCACTTTAATAAACTTCAAACAGAGCCCAAAAAAAAAATTAACAGAGGAACTGAATCAGTGTGCAATTGAGTTGAGTAACTCAGTAATTTTCTCTTAGTTTGTGAGCAAAATTAGTAGATGTAAGTCCAATTGAAAATGTAGTAATTATTTGAATTAAGATTTCACAGAGAGAGGACAAAAAATGAGTTTATCCTGGTGGGCCCAGCTCCAGAACTGGGCCTCCATTACTTATTAAGGAAAGAACCAAAATACAGAATTAGAACTACATGGGCGTACCAGTTCGGCGGACTTTCCACCTGAGTAAAGAAGCATCGGACAAGAAGAAGAATAAGAGCATTCAATAAATAATAGAAAGAGTAAGTAATGATTCATGGACAGAAATCCAAAGGAAAACTAATGGAAACATTGAAAGAAACCTCACTTGCTTGGAAATTCTTGCTGAAGCTGCCTGTCTCCTTGAAGAGTTGTTCAAAGTGAGGCTTGCAGTAAAGGACACCATCCATGGAAGAGTAATTGCTCATCTGAAGAATATGAGTATTAGAAAAACAATCTAAGGCCCACCAGATGATGACCGAAGTATTTCTTAAATTCAAATAAATTACCACAAGAGTTCCTTTGCAATGGCTACATTTGAAGCAAGATTTGTGATAAGGGACTCCATCCGCCGACACCAAATCGACGACGTAAACGGTCTTATCGCAAGCGTTGCACTTCTGCATGGTGCCGGTGAAAGACATTGTGAAGATCCTGACAGAAAACCAAAAACGGAAGATGATGATATGAAGCAACAACACAAGAATCAATCTAAGTTCGCTCCTTTTGGTTTCAAGGGAAATTTTCAAGCTTGATATATGCTATAAACATGGGAAAATGTGGCCAAGAAATTTGCAAAAATTTAACGCCCAGTTGAAGGAAGAGAATGAATAGCAGAGGGAAAGGTTGAGAGAGAGAATAGGAGACTAAAGCTCAACTTCAGATGGATTATGACATGGTCCAAACAGAGAGCTTCAATACCAAAATTCACTCAGCGCCACCAAAGCTAACAAATCATGCGCTTTTCATTCAGAAATGTGGTATTTTTTTTTTCCCATCAGGTGTGCAATCCACTATTTAATATGTTAGATGTGAGATATTGGCTGATATATATATATATATATATATATATATATATATATATATATATATATATATATATCGCCGATATCGTCAATATCGGCCGATAAAAATAGTTTTTTAAAAAAAAATAAGAGAAAGAAATTTCTCAGCCTGAGATTTAAACTCCTGGATGCGATAGATGAATTTGAAATATAGATATTGAGTTTATTACAACTCTATTCTCCTTTATTAGAGATTGACCTTCAAAATCATATTTTAAGAGTTATACCATCTGGGCTAATTTTTAATAGATGACCAATAATTATACGTCTTTCCAATCAACTCAGTCTCTCTTTAGTCCAAGATAGCCCCACAAAATTTTAGTAAGTTTTTATATGAAAGAATTATCCTTTTCTTAAAAAAAGGGTTACCCAAATATTTAGAACCAGGGGTGATAATTTTGGTTTTGAAAACCTTGATATCTCGGCCGATAATGGTGGTTTTGGTAAAAAAAAAAATTAGGAGAGAAATTTACCGGCTGATACCGAGATTTTCACCCCTGTTTAGATACATTGTAAAAGATTGTTTAGAAAATGTGATTTTCTCTCTCTCTTTAGTGAAATGATTATAAGATGTCATTACGACGATGAGTGTATCCATTGTTCAACCATTGATGCGTGGTGGATTCATTCATTGCCATAAGGATGATAATAAATGATCATTTCTCTTTTTTTTTTGTTCTCATATGAGAATTTATTTAAATATATATATGATGACGCTTCAAGCTTGCAAGATTGAAAGTTCAAATCTCTTAAAAATTAAAATTTTAATAAAGAATTCCTTTGAAAGAAAAATAATTCATAAAATGATAATGAATATGAGAGAGAAAGATGATGTAAAAATATATCTATAAAAAAATTAATAATCTTGTAACAAGCACCTGATTCACAACTAATATTTTCTCTAAACTTAAAAGTAGAAGTCTCAATTGAATAAAATATATGGTACTGGAATATTTTGACCATGATTATATATTTAATGAAAGAAGACCAAATTCTAACCAATTTCATCAGCTGTGAAGGCTAACACACACATCTCTTAATTATATTGGTAGTACTGATGTTGAAAAAATTCACAAAAAAAACATGCAGTAGAGCCCATGTGTCCCGTTAGATATGAGAAATAGATTAATATTTCAAACATAAAAAATATAAAAAAAAGAGACAGCATTTAATAATCCCAATTAATCAAGCATGTCATTTAATTTAATTAATCACTTCCAATTGCTAACATGCATGAGATGTTGAAAAGTAATTGTCTGTCTTCAGGCATCATCCAAACAATACATAACCAAATGGAAGGGCGAAGTTTTATAATTAAGGTGACATAGCTACAATTTAGTCCCCCTAGATTTGCTTGACAACAAGTTAAGTATCATAACTTAGATGAGAGTGAAACCTTATTATTGCAAAAACTCCAAAAAGCGAATTATATAATGAGATGTATGCAATTGAAGATTAAAGTGTTTAGATCTCTTAGAGTATTTGACTAATTCTTAGAGCATATATAAACCTCTTTATCTACACATAGACACCGAATAATACTATTAGGAGTAACCTTTTTGATCTCTCTTATCTCCGGTGAGTAGCATTTTTTTGACCGCGAAGCCAACCCTCACCATTTGATATTGGTGAGTTATTTCCGAAAATCTTCACCTACTATGAACATTAGGAGATTACTTGACTTGCTTGCACGTTCTTTGAAATTATTTTCACTTGAATCCATCATCATCTTAGCAAGGGTTTGGTATGGGTCGATGCATATCCGATTTATATCTCTGATATCATATCGGTGGTTTTAATTATAAAAAAATAGGAAAGAGAAATTTTGAAGCTAATACCGAGATTTTAACACCTGATCAGCAGCCAGAATTCCATCTATTTTGAGGTAATTTTTAATTTTAATTCTTTATTTTATACAAGTTGCTGAAAATTATTATAAAAAATTATGATCTAATACAGACATAATGTAAGCTATAAACAAATGGAATGTGCGATTCATGCCCAAAGGAAGGGGCGTGAAAAAAAGAAGAAGCTAAGGCTATTTTGGTCATTTTTTTATATTATATTTATGTTTGATCTTGCCGGCCCAAGCAGGCATGGCCGGCCTCATTGGCCTTCTTTTACCCTTCGACTAACTTCTTCCATTCCATTCCATTCCTAATCTCGTCTCTTTCTTTGTAATGCAATCACAAATATAAACACGAACTTCACGTAGCAAAATCTACTAGTGCAATTGTGATGCGGCAAGCGGGCACATTTTCCGGGATTCTCTCCGGTGGAATCTCCCGGAGGACTGGGCCCCACTCATTGCCATTGGCTAGGATCAAGAAGATCATGAAGAGATCAAGTGAAGATGTGAAAATGATCTCCGGTGAGGCGCCGATTGTCTTCTCAAAAGCTTGTGAGCTCTTTATTGAGGAGTTGACAATGAGATCATGGATGGTGACCCTCCAAGGCAAGCGACGGACGCTTCACAAAGACGATGTTGCTGCCGCCATCTTCGCCACCGATATCTTTGACTTCCTTGTTGAGGTGGTGTCGGATTCCGATGACCGGAGGACATGATGATGAAGCAGTTGAAGCATGATACAAAGTCTATGCTTGTATTTAGATGTGAAGAAAGATGGTAAAATGAATTTCACTAGTGAAACTTAACTTCTCCTTGTTTATGTCAAATTTTAAATATGATGTTTTATTCTCTAAATCCATAATATCAAAAGAGAGTAAAAGTAAGTAATCATTTACTCTCTTTTTTACATCAAAATATTTCGATCTTAACATCCAACTAATTTTTAAGACGTCTATAAGATTTTTTATCCATAGACAACTTTTTTACCCATATATATCAGCTAACTTTAGAGAGAAAGGCCCTTTTGAGTGAAATATGAATCAAACACATTATTCTACTTCTTAAGATGAGTTCCAGAAGATCATTCTGAATTTTTTTTTTTTAAGAATTCACTCTCTTTGTATTGGCCGTACTTTTTCCAAGTGGAGATTCACCGTTATTTTAAATGAATATAGTGATTATTTTTACGTTGAAATGGATGATGAAAATGTAGGACTTGATGATAATATTGTCAGGTCTTTTGTGTATAATCATACGATATCATCAGAGTCATTTATTTCATCTATTTTAGAATCAACATTCAAAATAAAATTTGATTAAATTTTCCATCTGTTAGAGGCCAGCACAACAAGACCAAACACCAACTGTGCTAAATGTTCTTGTGAAATCAAGTATAATATTTAATTGTTATATCAGATATTATTTAACAAGACATAAAAAACTTTATAAATGAAAGTTATTTACAATTTCTCCAATCTATTTAAAGTTAGTAACTTTTTAAGAATTCGTTGGTGCGTTAACATGAAATAAATAAAGATCATTTACTAAAGTATTTGGATTTTGGTCGATGGTTCAGTAGATTTATTTTATCAATGTGATGCACGATGAGTCTATATTTTTTTATGACGAAGAAATCCAAAATTCCATCTCTTTTGGATTACAAAGGCATTTAGTGAGTCAATTTGAATTTGTCTGGACTATTAGATCAATTTTAAGTTTAGAATGACAATTTTGTGGGACAATTTAGATTTATGCTTACTATTTTAGTTGGGTTATCTGGAATGACTATTCGGTGATAAATGTGGACCAATTATTTGTAATAATTTAAATTTAAATCAATTTTTTAATGATTCTATTTAGATTTGAATTGACCGTTTGGTACATTAGTTTCTATATTAGTTGAATGTTTGGAGGTTGTATTGGGATTGAGTGCATCATTTATTGGACTTATTGACAATTTGGTAGATCAATTTGGATTTGAATAAATTCCACGCTGGATAACTATTTAGTGATTCATTTGAGTCTTATTTATGACTTATTTGATGTTAAATATGTCATTTAGTAGCTCCATTTAGAATTAATTGAACTGTTTACTATGTTAATTTAATACAGATTCACGTAGAAGAGTTTAGCCTGCCATTTTCATATTAATGTATGAAAACAAAAAATTATATAAAAATTTATAAAAGTAAAGAAAAAATATTTTTTATAGATTTTTTTAAAGGATACCATCCCGATTATTTTAAAATTGTCAAAAAAAGAAAAGAAAAAGAAATAAGAAAAGAATGGGAGGTCTGATTTGGAGTTAGGCATGGCAGAAGTCACCCACCAAACTGGCCCTCAGCATGTGCTTCATGCATGATGTCTCCACTCTCCCGCATTCTTGTTTCTCACCAACATTTGCTGGTTTGACCATTCAAAACTACATCAAAATTGTAATTATAGTACTACAATAAAAATAGAAAATTATGAATTTAAATTTAAATCATATATTTATAAATTCAAATTTAAATTTCGACCTAGAAACTTACGGCAATTCAATTTGAGTATGATTCATTTACATCTGTACTTGTCATTGTCTATTTATTTCTCTTTTCATAACTGCAATTCAATCTTTAAGTCAAAATTTCTTTTTAGTGGGCACATATTTGAAAAAAAAAGGTTTTTTTTTTTAAATACTGTATAATAAAAGTTTTCTAGTATCTAAGATACGGTAACTCAACTGTTAATTTTTCACTTCAGAAAATGAGAAGTTGACCGATGGCTATCTTTTATAGGTTCGAAACGTTATTCAAAGAGAAGATTTTAAGAGAATTAACCTAACTCTTTCTCCCTTTGTATTAAAAAAATTTATTTAATCATTCAACTGCTTCTTCCACGTGAATATCTTCTTACTTTCACCAATAATGCTCATAATTAGGATGTACCATTTTTTTAAGAAATAGTATAAAATACAGTTAATTTGCAATTTATAACATCAATAGAACTAATTCATGAGGTAAGGCCGAATGAGTCAGATGGGTGCTGGCGAGGCTATAGCTCCTCATTTTTTTCAATAAAAAACTCATTATTATTTACGACCCTTAATTTGAAAAAAGAAAAAAGAAAAATTAAGTGATTTTAAAAATATTCATAATCAAATTATTTATATTTAAAAGATATTATCTATTTTAACATCTTTTTCTTTTAATTTTTTTTTTGAGTTCTTTTGTTATTTTTTTCTCTAAAATAGTCTTAATTTTGATTGTTTTGAAAAAATAATAAAATGATATTGGATATTTCTGAAGTTAAGTAGAGATAATTCTGAGAGTCTTATGATATATGAAAAGATCTTTTGCAATCAAAATATGCTCACAATAAATGTTTTATTTTTTAATAATGATTATCCCAAATTCAAACAAACAAAAAAAAAAAAACCTCATCATCAGATAGACGTCTGATCATTTTTTTTTCATATTGTGTGACGTCATCCATGACTCCAATCCGAAGTTTCTACATTCGAGATTTTAGTGAGAAATCCGAAAAAAACGGCATTTATCCGAAAAAACGTGAAGTTTCACGAAAGCCAGCATCGATATTAAATAGCAGCTGTTAAAATAATTTTTCATAATACAAAATATATGCTAATTAAATGGAGTCTTTTAACTTATGGAAAGCAAGATTTCTTATATGTACTTCAATTAATCAAATCTTTAACCATTGATCATAAAACAAAATAAATGGTTACAGGAGAGAGAGACTATCTTACCGTCGCTTTATCTTATTCAGATCGGATAGATAGAAATATTAAATTATATCTTAAAGTTAATATATTCGCAAATCATATTTTAATTTAGGAGATTAATGTCATGATCTGATCACATGTTAACTAATTAAAACTTAGATACAATACCGCGAGATAATAAGGTTTAGAGATTTGGTGGTAGCTGGACGCAGCGACAGACAACGTGCCACGAAGACATGGCGGCCCCACAATAGTGGCGCGACACGTGGCACGAAACGATCCATTATGGAGAATCAGATGGACGGCTGAAGATGCACTAGATAACTACTTATTCCTCCTCCTCTATTTTATCTCTTCTTTTCATGTTTTTCTTCCATTGACGCAGGCAGAGAGCATTTGGGAGAAGGTACAGAGAGCTTTCAGTTCAGACACGTGTGGGAAGCTTAAGGAGAGAGCCTTGAGACACGTGTGAGAGATGGCTTTGGGCGTGGGAGCACTTGGATTCACGTTTGCGACGCACGTGCTGGCGGCCGCCGCGGCAGTTCTGGTGCTTGTCTGGTGCATACACTTCAGAGGAGGCCTCGCCTTTGAAGCCAAGAACAAATCTCTCATTTTCAATGTATGTACTTCTCATTTCCTTAATATAACTCCTTTCTATGCAAATTATCTATCTAGAGCATTTTTCTAGTGTGGTCTGCCCATTGTCTTGTCTAATTTAAAAGATTAAATAAATCCTTATAACTTTTAAAATGATATTTACTACGATTTATTTAATTGTAATGCTAATTCTTTAAACAAGACTCATCTTTGTAATGTAAGTGGGCGTCACATAAAAGTAAAGCAGTGTAAAGAGTTAAAGACCCTGTTTAGTACTCATGAGGTCTTAAATGGTTTGTTGCTCATTTTTTTTTTTTTTTTTTTTTTTAAGGTAAAATCTTTTTGATTAGATTAGCTTGGAAGTCATAAAGTTTGATCAATTTTAAATAACTTGTAAAATGTAGAGATTTTTAGTTAATTAAAGATCTTTTCATCATATTTTCCATCAATTGATTTGATAGATCTACGTGTATATATGTGGAGTAACACTATCACCAGTATACGGAGTGATCACTCCACATAAGATAATATGGTTGGTTTTTGGGTTTAAGAGACTGATAATGAAGGCTGGAGGGTTTAAAATACTTTTTAGTAGGTGCTTGTATTTATTAATTGGAAGCTGAAAATTCAGTTTGGGAAGTTTAAATTGACTATAAATATGCCTTTTGCATGGATGTATTCACTACTATTGAAGGTGGGATTATTAATTCACAAAGTTGTTATTCTTCTAAGAAAACACCCATGAGTAGACAGCTGAAGAGAGATCAAAGTTTTTTATGATTTAATATAATTAAGAAACCTCTATATTGAGTCAAAGTCAGAGCAGAGACTATACCATAGTCATGTATGTGATCAGTAATTTTAACTACTAGTAATATTAAAGTATAAACAATCAACATGAATTAGGTGATAGTGGCCGAGTGACACCATCATATAACATGACTTAGTACACTCTATGATTGTTTCTCATAATAAAAATTCACTAGACAAGTTTCTTGAAGATTGATTCTATCTTTTCTATCCTCAGTTGTCTTTTAATCCAAACAAACCCCGAAGTAGACTTCTTTTATACGTAAATTAACTTTTTTATGACTTCAAGGTATCTTAACTTTTTAGAGCACTCAATTAATCTGTGGGGTATGTGCAAGTCTTCTATCCACACACTAAGTAACTCTATAAGTAACTCTATAGAGAGTGTCCCTTTGAAATGGAGTGAGAATTGAACTCAAGACTCCCGTTTTTTGCGGCGGATTCCTGGCAATATATTAGTGGGCCTCTGTACACAGCTAACATTTTAGAATTCCATCTACCATTGCATCAACTCATACCATCACAAGGGAGCTAGGTCACGAAATTGACTGACCTCTGCACTGATTTCTGTTACACCTGAACTAATAGAATGCTATAAGAAAGAAAAAGAAAATTCATGGAATGATAATGGAGGCCGCTATTTCAATTTGGTAAAATCTTTTAAACCTGAAGTTGATCAATCTACCCTTGTGATTTCTCGAGTGTTTGCCCATTGTTGAGTTGGTTTATCTTGCTCTTAATAATCTGTTAACAACCTCTTTCAAATAAGATAGGAGCTATTGGTTGGGTCAGTAAGGTTGTGGATTAGTATCAAATATTAGCTCCATTAGACATTATAGTTCTGAACTTCTGATCCAAGCTGTGAGCCTTTCATTGGATTCATTATCAATGTCTGTTTATTTGTCTTATTGTCTCAAATTGCATTGCTATCAACTCCCATTGGGCTTCTTTTCTTATTTTTCTTTTACATGCATATTCAACACACCTCTCTATTTGTCTATAAATTAGTAGATTACTCACCCAAACATGTTAGCATAAGTGCTAGTTGTTTGTTGACCCGTTGTGCTAAAGCTGTTGTCTCATTTTTCCATTTTTCACAGTCCATATTTTGGTGACTTTCCCTGAACTTGTTTTTGCACTGCCTCCGGTGTAATGCTTACAGTTTGGACAAGATGGTTTGCCATGTACTTGTTTTTTCCCTTGTATGCTCCACAAAATTTTGCTGTGTAGGAGAATAAAGTCAATGTCCTATCCCATTGGCTATAATCTGCTGCCTGGGTTTCTTTTTTTATGCATGCTTTTAAAATATACCATAATATTATGTACTTATACTGGTAGCAATTTTTACCATGTTGGTGTGATATTCTTTTTATTTCCACTGTTACCCAATATTAAAGTGTTTGTTCCAAGTTCTAAAATGCGTAAAATCCATTTAGAAAACAGATTTCCATTTCTTGACTTTTCCCTTTTTCTGTTTTTGAATTCAATAAGAATGGAGATGTGGACGTACTGGCTGTTGCTAAGTTGTTTGGCTAACATGACACCAGTCTACTGTCACTGAGTTGTATCTCATGATATTCTCAGCTAACTCTTTTTTCCTTACTGTTCAAACAATGTCCTTTTGTCTAACAGTTTTGGAACATTGGATTGCGATTGATTTGTCAGAAGAATTTCCCTTGGCTAGATTTGACAATATTTACTTGCACTGATTATTTTTCCTTTTGGTTTGTACATAAATTGGTTGACATTTTTTCCCAGTTTTGGGTACTATGACTGTTTTGGGGTTTGGTTATGATTTCTTATTGATCTTCTCTTAAGTTTGTGGTAGACTATATGTTGTTCTTGAGCAAAACACATGCCACTTCTATTAATATTCTTATTTATATATTATACCTTGAATTGCAGATTCATCCAGTTCTGATGCTCATTGGCTTTGTTATATTGGGCGGCGAAGGTGTGTGGATTGAACAACATTCACTCCTTTTAGTAGTTTTAGCTTTTTCTTCTCCTAGTTGATACTTTTAAAAGAGGTAATTGCCACAATCTTCACTGTTTAGTCTCTTCTCAAAAAGTGCAGCTATAATAAGCTACAAGGCGTACCCATGGACAAAGGAAGTAAAGAAATTGCTCCATCTAATCCTTCATGCAATTGCCCTCATACTTGGTGCCATCGGTATCTATGCTGCTTTCAAATATCACAACGAGAGTGGGATTGTTAACTTATACAGCTTACATTCTTGGATTGGACTTGGAACCATTTGTCTATATGCCATTCAGGTAATTAACAGTAACTGCAAAATGATTAAGAAGCTTGTTGCAAGAACAACAATGGCAGCAACAGTGTTATTATTGTTGGTAATGGTATTTAGCATATCACATTATAAGCGATTAAGAGATGGGATTTCCATACATTTAGAGTCCTCAGACAAGAAGGATTCTCAAACAAGAACTAGACATTCATGTTCTAACGACAAGAGTTTGATGAGGATGATAACTTCCACTAGAGTTAGGAAATTAAATGTCCTTAAAACCAGAGATGAGGATTTCAAGGACGTCTAAATGCTGTATCCAGACACATTCTAAAATACTTGGAGAGCAGATATCTGTGGATTCCTTAAATCCAATCAACCTCATTGTTGTGGATTAGGATTTTTCTGACTACCCAAACACGAAGTACCATTGGTTCAAGATTTCTATCTCTAGACAAATGGAAACATCAAAATTGTGCTTTGGAAGTGCATATCCAAACTCAGATGATTTCAGTTGGGATTTCTTCTATCCAAATGGCCCCTATATTTACACAGAATAATCTTAAGGGTCATTTGGGCAGGGAGAAAGGACAGAAAAGCTGGGCAAGAAATATTTACTTTCTCATGTTGTTGTTTACATGTGTTTCACATTAGATTGGTTATGGAAAAGCAATCCCCACTAACAATTTCGCCTATGAGATGTGAGAAGAAGTTCTCTTGAGGGAGAAGAGACAAACCTCCTCCGCACTTGCTTTCTTATTCATGCCAGAGAGGTAAAAAACTCTCTGAGGAAGGGAAAAACCTTTTGACATATCCTCACTGTACCACTTGAATCTTAATCACTCTATCTGAGAAGGATTCTCCTTTCTTCCCTTATTTCACTTTTCCCCCTACCAAATATTCCATAATCAAATGAAGGTTGTGGGACAATTTGTAGGTGCTCAGTGTCACAGCCACAAAGATTGTCAATTGAGTTAGCTTGCCACACAGAAAAATACTACATGCTCATCAATTGAGTTAGCTTGCCATTGAGAAAAATACTACATGATCACATCTTGCACTACATTGTCATATGACATAGAGCTTGTTGTATTCTTATATCAGTCTTTTGAAATTTAAACCCCACTTTAGTATCAACCCTTTTTAGTTCCCTTCTTTCGGAGACTTACATGCCAACATTGCAGTGGATTTTTGGTTTCATTGTTTTCTTCTATCCGGGCGCTGCACCATCAATCAGAAGCAGGGCACTCCCATGGCACGTGGTGTTTGGCCTATTTGTGTACATGTTGGCTTTGGCGACAGCTGAGTTAGGGTTCCTTGAGAAGCTCACGTTCCTTGAGAATTCAGGCCTCTACAAGTACGGTCCAGAGGCCTTCCTTGTCAACTTCACTGCTCTCGTTGTGATATTCTTTGGAGCCTTTGTTGTGTTATCTGCCATTGCTGCACCTGCCCATACTGAAGACAACTTTAGCTATGCAGCTGTATCAGATAATTAATGCTATGTACTTTCATGACAGTTTGTATGAGATTATTTGGAAATATGCTGTTGATATTTGCTTAATACGAATAGCAATAGTACATGGCATTGTTTACTTAAATTTTAGACTCAAATTTGGGTATGATTGTACTTGTGTTATGTGTTGATACTTGTATTGTAAATGTTGATTGCTGCTGGTATTCTTCCTTACCATCACAGTTTGTTCATTAGTTATAAAGGATGTCTTATTGTGATCCTACTTTCTTCTCTATAATTTGGTTGATAACACTATGAATCCATTTGAAATACTTGACCAGAATCTATAGACACAACTCAGGTGGCCTCAGATCTTTGTTTGAGTACCAAGTTCTCACACCAATTTTTGGGCTTTCCCCTGTGAGGTAACCCCAAATCCCATTCCATGTGGGATCTGATTATTGAAAGACTTATGAAGGAATTGCATTCTAGAGAAAATTCTACTTCCAGTTTATTGCTTGTTCCTTTTCGAAGTTCCTCTAAAAGTTGCTGGATTGCTTGAAAAGGTTCAAAGATATTTCTTGTGGGATGATAATAGTGAGAAACATTTTTCGGTTTGTTGGGACATGGTGAAGCCCCCCATTAAAAGTGGGGGCCTAGAGAGCAAAATTGATCTCTTTGGTCCACAACTTGGTGGAAATTCAGGGAAGAATGTGGAGAGCCTTGTGGAGGGAAGTTATCACAACAAAATATTGGGAAAATTTGGTTGCTGGGTTGTGTTAAATCACTGTGAAGGCTCCAAAATTTGGAAAGACATTTCTGAAATTAGAATCCAAGGTAACTTTTCTGGAAAAATTAAAAGAAGGGTCAAAGCTTGAACCTGGGAATGGGTACCAAATCAACTTTTGGGAAGACCCATGTATTTGGAATGGACCTTTAATGATTCTTTCCCAAGGCTTTATTCTCTCTAATAGAAAGGGACTGTGGAGGTTGGTGGGGTCTCTCATTATTTTAACTGCGTTTGGAAGGAGGGTTATCCTTGTTTGGTAACTAAGGTAGAGGGGTAAAAAATCAACTTTTTATCTCTACCTCTCAACTTTTGAAAATCCTTTTCAAGAGAGGGGTTTTCATATTATTTAGAGTAACCTCTAACTAGAAGTTATCCCGAGTAACCTCTCCAGAATTTATCTTCCATCCAATTGCAGCCAAGTTAATGGGAAAGGATCTTTTGGATTTTGAGATTTCTAGTCTAGAGGAACAGTTCAGTGATGTACATAATTTTGCATTCATTCATCACTTTTGTCATGTCCTATAATGTCCACTCCACAACTCTATCTAGAAGCTTGGACCAGGGGTTTAAAATTTATTTTCGGTCGATATTTTTCTCTCTCCAGCCGATATCGGCCGATATAATACGGCCGATATTTCAGCCGATATTGTGAATATCGGTCGATAGCGATATATATCGGCTGATATTTACCACTAGAAAATCGATACATATCGGCCGATACGATATGTATTGACCGATATTTGTACCCCTGGTTTGGACTAGTGCTAAACCTGCCCATGGAATCTGGTGGTTATCATCATCATATTCAATCTTAAATTAATTTGAAAATCTAGCTGCCATTGGCATCCAATGTAAAACATACATGATTTAGATTGATTTTTCCCTCACAAACTATCTTATACCAGATTACAGACCACGCTCCAACTTTGCATTTCTCCTCTCCATAGAACAAATGTAGTTACCATTGGCCATGCATGAACAAGCTGCCAACAGTCTCAACTATCATCATTCATCTTGCCCAACAATCCATCTAAATTTGATCATACTATAAATTATATCTAATGTTGAATTGGAATTAATTAACTAGAAGAAATGATTGTCTATGTAAAGAAGATCTGGCTGCAAAATAATTAGGTCTATTTTTTATTTATTTGAAAGGGGTTTTCTTTTATACATATTGAGTCATTACATTTTTTTTTTTAATATTTTATTAAGATAGAGAAATAATAGTTTATAGCTTATTTTGAATGTATACAAGAAATGTTTTGTTTAAAATTTATATATTTAAATTTAAAATTCATAAATAAATATTAAAGATGCAAGAGCTAAGTAAATTGCAGATAATAGTTCTATGTATCGCCTCCGGTGACAAAAGATACATCTCTTAATTTTAAGTTACGGTAGGGAGGGCCCAATGGAGCAGTGACGGTTGTCGCAATGTTCTACAATTATTATAGGCCACGTGTCTTCATAAATGTCATAGTCGGCAACCTTCCAACAATAGCCACGTGTCATATAATGTCATAGTCGGCAACCTTCCAACAATGGCCACGTGGCAGAATGGCCTACTAAGTAGTAATCACCTAACGGGCGTTCGCAATAAAAAAGACGCCGAAGTTTTGACGCTAAATTGTGAAAACTATTATTTCACAATTTAATTAATATTTCCCACAAACCATTCTGAGGAAGGAAAATTATATTTTAGACAGATAGCAGATCTTATCATATTAAAATATTATTATGAAGCAAAAATGGAAATAAATAGAATATAAATATGGAACACATAAAAACTTGAGGGAATTAAGGAGATTAAAAATAGTCAGAAGTTTGTTTTTCTTCCATCGTATATTTAAATCGAACTATTTTCATTTTAAATATAAACATTTGAAATGCATCAACATCTATACATTGTTTGGATAATATTGAATATTAAAATTAAAAATATTAATTCTTATTAGAGAAAATAATAATCTCAAGACTCTAAAAAATGGCAAGTCATCCTAATACGGACAAAATTTGTTAGTAGATATGGAATAGAGTGAAATTCCCATTTTACCTCTATCGGTTTACCGTTCATCAAGTATCGATGTATCGATAACTCGCCGCTTTTCATGTATATGTTCTGTATATTGGTACATCAATATTTGATGAGCGGTACACCAATATAGGTAAAATAAGAATTTCACTCCATCCCGTGTGTTCTAACAAATTTTACCCATTTTACAATGGACATCCTAAAAAAATTAGTTTTCTTTATTGGATTAAAAAAATCCAACAAATTCATTGATATGTACTCGTACAAGTCTTCTAGAAGTCCTCATACTGGGAGAAAGATGAAAGTCTTGAGTTTTTTTGTCTTAAAAAATAATAGCATATATAAAATATCGTATAAATTCAAAATAGATAGTTGTCCAAGTATGCTTTGTACATATACATATGAGTTGCTTGTCTTGTATTATATTATTAAAACTTGATTAGAAGACTTGGCTTACAAGTATGTCCACGTACAAACCTTGTGAACATGGCAATTTAATTTTTGGATGGGTAATATAGATTAAGAATTTAATCCTATTGGATTTGGTTTGCTTTCATTATTGGGACTGATTTGGAATATCCAGACAAACCATGGGCTTCTGCCCAATACAATAAAATAATTATCCACATCGTAATGATCGGCGACTTTGTCCAAAAAGTTACAAGAAAACACGAAGTATTTACGAGATCCCTTGATTACCAAATCAACCTGGTCTAAGCCGAGACCGAGTCTGATTCCGAGTTAAATTAGTTTTAATTTGAGTTTGATTTAAATTACATTTACAGGACTCGAGTTTAATTTCAAGCGTATATTGTATATATAACATATTTCGGTTTGAGTTTATTAGGATCTAAAATGGTAATTTTTTATATAAATTTCATATTTATACACAATAACTTTAGTTTTACCTTTTATACACCATTCTATCTAACTAAAATTATAATTTCATACTTAAAATGAAAAGGGAGTCTGCTGGATGGAAAATGTGGTGTCTACGTGATCAGCCTTTCATATTTATACACAATAACTTTAGTTTTAGCTTTTATACACCAGATCTACCTAACTTAAATTATAATTTAGATATAGTATTTTGAGTCAATTTGAATTTTATCAATTTTAAAAGGCTCGACATTCATACACCTCAAAAAACTGCCTCTACATACTCGATTCCGTATTCGGATGGCAAATTACCACAATTTCCCTGTATTTTCATTCATTCGAACGAATGTCCAATTTATTTTGGCATTCGTTCAAATGAATACATGCATATCCCTGCAATTTTCATTCGTTCAAATGAATTGGCCATATAAATTTAATTAATTCGAATGAATTGATTTTCTTTAAAGTTTTAAAGTTATTTTTTAAGCACTATGTATTTTTAAAATTTCTCAAATTAAATATCCAGATTAATTACGATAACGTGATAAAAATACTTTAAGAGTTTAAGGTCTTTTGACACTCTTAAATATTTAAAATACAGTATTTTACAAATAAGAGTATCCCTAAGCTGTGTCGAAAACACATTTAGGAGTGTCAAAAGACTTTTAACTGTTAAAGTATTTTTATCAGGTTATCGTAATTAGTCCGGATATTCAATTTGAGAAATTTTAAAAATACACGGTACTTAAAAAATAACTTTAAAGTTTTAAAGAAAATTTTATTATTGAATATACTATGTATTACTGTAGCATATGGAAGATAGACCATTATTTTTTAAGCACTGTATATTTTCAAAATTTCTGAAATTGAATATCCGTACTAATTACGATAACCTGATAAAATACTTTAAGATTTTAAGGTCTTTTGACACTCCTAAATATGTTTTTGGCACAGCCTAGGTATGCCCTTATTTATAAAACACTGTATTTTAAGCATTTGAGAGTTTCAAAAGACCTTTAAGTTTTAAAGTATTTTTATCAGATTATCGTAATTAGTCCAGATATTTAATTTCATAAATTTTAAAAATACACATTACTTAAAAAATAACTTTAAAATTTTAAAGAAAATCAATTCATTCGAATGAATTAAATTTATATAGGCAATTCGTTCGAACGAATGAAAATTGCGGGGATATGCATATATTCATTAGAACGAATGCTAAAATGAACTGGTCATTCGTTCGAACGAATGAAAATGTAAAAGTATTGTGGTAAGAGTCCCCATTTAAATACCCGATTTTTCTGCCTCTACACACCCGTTTCCGGGTGCGGGTGGCAAATTACCATTTTGCCCTCGCGTTCTCATTCGTTCGAACGAATTCTCAGTTCATTTTTCCATTCGAACGAATGAACGCATACCCCCTCTGTTTTCATTCGTTCGAACGAATACCCTTTATAAATCAATTCGTTCGAACGAATAAAACGGGTGAACAGTAACGCGGGTTACTGTTCACCCGTGTTACTGTTCACCCGTGAAGGGTGAACGATTGAATGAATCAGTGATTCATTCGAATGAATCAATTTTTTTTAAAATTTCAAAGTTATTTTTTAAGCACTGTATACTTCCAAAATTTCTCAAATTAAATATCCAGACTAATTACGATAATCTGATAAAAATACTTTAACACTTTAAAGTGTTTTGACACTCCTAAATATTTAAAACACAGTATTTTATAAATAAGGGTATCCCTAGGGTGTACCGAAAACACATTTAGGAGTATCAAAAGACCTTAAAGTCTTAAAGTATATTTATCAGGTTATCGTAATTAGTCCGGATATTCAATTTGAGAAATTTTAAAAATACACGGTGCTTAAAAAATAATGTGCATAGTGTATTAAATAATAAAATCTCTTTTTAAAACTTTAAAGTTATTTTTTAAGCATTGTATTTCCAAAATTTCTCAAATTCAATATCCGGACTAATTACGATAACCTGATAAATATACTTTAAGACTTAAAGGTCTTTTGACACTCTTAAATATTTAAAACACAAAAAACACAGTATTTTACAAATAAGGATATTCTTAGGGTGTGCCAAAAACACATTTAGGAGTGTCAAAAGACCTTTAAGTGTTAAAGTATATTTATCAGGTTATTGTAATTAGTCCGGATATTTAATTTGAGAAATTTTAGAAATATATAGTACTTAAAAAATAACTTTAAAATTTTTAAAAAAAATTGATTCATTTGGATGAATCAGTGATTCATCCGAATAAATCATTCATTCATTCAATCGGGAACACAACGCACTCGTGTTACTTTTCACCCACTTCATTCGTTCGAACTAATTGATTTATAAAGGGTATTCGTTCGAACGAATGAAAATAGAGGGGGTATATGTCCATTCGTTCGAACAAAAAGAATTCATTCGAACGAATGAAAATGTAGGAGCAAAATTATAATTTATCATCCGTACTACAGAAGTGGGTGTATAGAGGTAGAAAATCTGAGTACGTAAACGGGGATCCGTGGTAATTTGTGATCTAAATACAGAATTTAGATGTGTTGACCAGTTTTTCCGAGTGTCTGAGTGTGGATCTCCATATATGATTTTCATTGAAAAAGGTATTGAATGTTTCTTTAGTAGAATAGAGAAAAATAATAATTAAAGTAGAGTGAGGTGTGCTTGATTGCGAGTTGGTCATGAATAATAGTTAAAGGAAAACAGCTGGGATAAGGTGTATTGCCACGTGGTTTGTTCCTTCTTTACATTTTGGGCCACGTGCTCTCTCTAAATTAGGGCCCACTAGCTGAAAAGCCTGGAATCGTCTTACACTCGGGTTTAACGCGTGATGGACGATTGGGAAAGACTCCATTGTAGCCACATCCACATGTGTGGAACGCCTGTAACTCAACTTCTACTGCTGTGGCACTGTTAAATCTTTCAAACATTAAAATGTTGATTAAATTATTTTTATTTGATTAATTTCAATTTTTAAATTAAAAATCATAATGTTAGCATGAGATTCTAATAAGTAGCATGCTAATTGTAATATTTAGAAATAAATTGTTCAAATCATTAAAAAAAATTATATAATGCTATAACACCAACTCAGAAAATGACATTTTGAGTAAAAATGAAGAAAAAGTTACTAATTATAATAGTTTTTGGATAAATTAAATTGTCTTATGAGTTAATTCGGGTCTGATTTTGTTAAATTAGATTATTTTATTTGATTTTTAGAATATTGGCATTGCTTATAGACCAGGCAAGGTGTGAAGCAAATGGAATAGTAAACACATTTTTTACATTGTGACATGGGTCCATTTGAAAATTTTAATAATAGATAAGAAATTGAAAAATCAGCATAACAAAAATTGATAATCATGTTTTTTACGTCCTTTAGATTTAAATACAATTAATACGTTTTCTCATTTTGTACAGTCTGCATAATAATTAAGGATGATGGATTTATTATTTACATTAATTTTTACACTGTTGTATTTACTAAACCCTATACTGAAGACAATTCTTTTTCCACCGTTCCGGTTTTGCCCTCCCGTTTTTCCGCCCACCTTTTCCACAATTGTTTATGAAATCCTGCCCTCATTTTTCCCGGCAAACCAATGCCGGAAAAATAGTTCCGTCCAAGAATTGGTTCCACAATCCTAGCCATTTTATATTTCCGTCCAAGATGAATTACTTCTCTTTGTTTTAGTTCTAGAAGTGTCCATAGGGTCTAGTCTTCTAGAGTATGTGAAAATCCACTATCTGCACACACTGAATAAATCAATAGGATTTTATCCTATACATATTCTCAAGTAAACAAATTCCGATGATTTGAACTCAAGATCTCCTTCTAAAAATCTTACTCTTAAATCAATTGAAATAATCCGTTAGAGGTGAATTATTTTTCCTTTTTTCCGTAACTTCTTCATTTTCATCCCTTCCATCTCGTTTTTCCGTCTCTTTCTCCCATCGCAGCAGGCATATACTAATCAACTATTCTCTCTCACCTACAGCAGGGATCGGAGAATCCCCTGCTGCCTGAGAGCAAACAACATTTATTACTGCTGCCCAGAACCTCAGCCTTTGTTGCCTGAGTTCCGAGTCAACAGTGGCCTGAGTTCCGATCAACAGATATAGAAGAACGGAGAAGTAATTAAAGGAGGGTAAAATTGAAACTTTGAAAAAATTTATCTTCGGTGTGTACGATTTATCAACAACTACAGTGTAAAAAATCACTTCTCTCAATCAGTTTCAACATTACTTTTTTTTTTTTAATGATTGATCTCGGTTCATTTTTTATTTTTATTAAATATAATTTAATTATCTTAAAAATCTTTTTAAAGTTCAAACTCTCAAAAATCCTAATCTATATATAATTCAAAAGGGTTGGTACAATTGACTCTTAATAATTTTAAAAAGTTTTCAATTTATTATGTTGTTTTATTAGATTAGTCTATTATCTATAACTATAATTAGTGTAAAGAAGACATTTTTATGAAAATGTGAATATTACATTTCTATTTCTATATTATATATTTATATTTATTAGTATATTATTACATTTTATTCAATTTATTATTAAATACTTTATCTATTAGCTAATTTATACTATTATAAGATATCATACATGATAGGTTTAATCAAATTTATTGTATTTAATTACAATGAACTTTGATTAAATCCGATTAAATCCAACTTTCTTTTAAGAAGATTTGATCTACTAATTGATTTAAAAAAAACTTATTATAATTAATATTTTATTCAATGTTCAATTATTAATTGTGCAGACGTAATTATTAGTACTATTATTTTAAAAAGAGCTTATCTCTCGATGAGGCGTAAAATCAAGCCAAGTGGCACATACAACATGAAGCGAACTACGTACCATGAGTGCCGACACAGATAATTAATTACTGATACACCCCTAAGCCAACGTTCCATATCCGTAATTTTGCATCTTGGTACATACCTGTTCAATTATCTACATTTACACCCCTGATTTTCCTTTCTATCTCCGCCTATATCTGTTCTATTCCACCCACCTTCCTGTCCCCAGCAACATCATTGTAGGTTTCTTGTACACTCTCTAACAATCTCCTCCTTTGAAATCTTAACCTCTTTCCATTGAATTCAATCGGGAAAGAGCGATTTCATCTCCAATTAGATTGTTCCGTCTTGGAATCACCAGGCGAAAGTATCATGGGAGTAGAAGGAGAAGAGCCGAAGAAGGTGGAACAGGTCGAAGCAGCAGCAAAAACACCAGTTGAAGCGTCGGCCAAAGACGTTGCGGATGAGAAAACGGTGGATGCGCTTCCTCCTTCACCTACTCCTCCTCCTTCTGCAGAGGAAAAGGCCCACGACCCACATTCTAAGTCCCTTGCCATTGTTGATAGTATGTTTCCATTTTCTTCTTTGCTACCCACGTTTTTCATTTTTATTGTGTCTGTGTAATTCTAGTAGTTTTATATCTCTGCTGAGAAAAAAATTCTGCTGCTGCTGTTGTATTCTTGAGAGAACCTTTTGTGGAACAATTACAGGAACTGCCTCCAAAATTTTGATAATCTCTTCTCATGTATTTTCAAAAATTTTGTTCCTTTGGGTTTTGATTTTCCTTTTTTTTTTTTGGATTCTGCTCTGTTGTAGCTTTTGTTTACTCCCTTTGTAGTTGATACTCGATCTAGTTTCATGTCAGTATCATTCTTTATTATGTGGAAATTTACTCTGTTTTTCTCTCTGAGCTTGTCCTGATTTTTCTGTCTTAAAGATCGATTGTATGTAGCTATCAATGTGTCAGATTCATCTGATATGTTTTTTTCGTTGAAATCAGAGATTTGTCTCATTTTGGAAATGACGTTAGTGACTCAACGCCGCCACCCCACCCCCCACCCCGGCCCCCGCCACCCCCCCACAACGCAACCCCACAGCCACTCCTTTTCTTTTCTTCTTCCCCCCCCTTTTTTTTGTGGGTGTAGATGGGCAGTTATAGTCCCTGATTCACCATCATATACAATTAGACATTTGTATTTATTTGAGAGAAATGATGTAATTCTCCATCAGATACAATTACAAATTTGTTTTGTTCCTTTTCGATCATTTATTTCAGTATCTCCTTTGTCTTAATCTCTGAACATTTGGGTTGTTTCCATATCAAACTTCTGTTTCTAGCTTCACATATCAGATTGAACAGTCAGCAATTGATGGCGCTTCCTTCAGATTGTGTTTGGTGGTAATAACTGATAGAATTCAATCGATCAAGTTATCTTATATTTTCTCTTACACATATATATGCGAAGGCATGTACATAGTATGTGCTAATCTGTTTATGTGCATCTGTAATATATAATATGATTGTATGACTTGTCATCGCCAATCTCTATGGTTGTGAAAGTGAACACCTTTTGCTTTTGTTGGGTTCTACTGGCTGTTTATTTTGTTGTAATAAAGAGTTTGTTCTACCACACAAAAACAAACAATATCGAAAAGAAAAGAAAAGAAAGAAAAATCAACACAAAGATTCAAACCACAACACAAAGATTTATGTAGTTGTCTTTCGGTACATTTACGAGTTTAACATTGATCCACTATGCTCAAAGGTAAACAGTTGAAGAAGAGACGGCTCTCACTCTCGCTACAGTTTTCGTTCATCCACTCTCTCACAGAAAACAAATTTATATACTACCCTACCCTGATTAGGATTTTCATAAAGTGCAATGTGAAAATTACAAAATTGACCTCCAATATAATTTTGGCTCAAGGGCACTGTCCCCCTTTGACGTCCCACAAGCTCAGCATGGAGCTCAACCCGCGATGGTGAGAGTTAGATCAATAGTCCATCTCGGATGATCATGTTAAAATTTTCTTTAATGGATTGACAATTTGGGTATGAATTTAATAATTAATTCATTTAGTTCATTATTTAATTCATACCCATTTATTAACATAAATCAATCCTCTATAATAAAATCACAAGATCTTGAATCATCAATGCTTTACAAAATTATCATAATCATAATATTAATATAATGCGGAAATGACATCATAATAATGTAAAATCATACCCGATGAATCCATCGCTAATAAAAGGTTCCTTTCCTAATTAGACTTTGCTGATGTCCTCTTAATTCCTTCCTGCAGTCACAATATAAGTAGAAGATATGTTGCTTTTGATTTCTCCTTCTTTCCTTCTCTTAATTTCTCTGCTTTTCAGTTCTTACTGTGATGGGATTTTTTTACAGAGAGAAAAACCTTAGAGGCAGAAGAGAGGACCAAGAGCAATTTTATTAACTGTACTACTTTCCATCAAAGTAGCATCTGTTCATACAGTTCTCATAACTGCCACACTTTAATTTGAATGTGGGTCCTTGTTTAAATCCAGATATGGGTTTCAATAAGGTGGATCATATTTAAAATATTACATATCAAGCTCCACTGAGCCTAACATCTCTTTACAAGTGTCATTTCTTTTTGCAGAAGTATTTATAGTTGCGGAAGTTTGCTTAGCAATCCAATGAAAGAAGCTTCACATGATGAAATTTATATCTTCACTTTTGAATTGATTTTTCTTGTGTCAGCTTCAGCTTTAGAAAAGATTTACATGACCTGAGTTAGAGTGACTGACTCTGTAACTGTAACTGGTATTTTACAATGTGGGCACCGCACCTCACAGTGTAAGGCGCCAATTACATATTCAGTCGTTATGACACCATGTTTTACATTAGCATGCCTCTTAGCTTTCTTTTGAGTACCTTTCGAGGGAATGGCTAATAACTTTCTTTACACATGGACAATTTTCTTTTAAAATTATCTTCACATATGGATGATGGTGCAGAGCAATCTTCCTTTTTTCCTTTTAATTTTTGAAGGGTTGGAGGAGGGGCACATTTGTCACTTGAGAAATTCAGAGTTGAAGATTTTGCATTAGAAATTCCAAAATTGAAAATCTCATCTGCTTTTTAATTTGCTGCCTTGTTCCTGTAATAACTAGAGTGATTCTAGTGATTATTCTTCTCCGAACTGTGATTTCATGAAGAAGATTGAAGAATGAGTAATTTTCCAAATGAATCTCCCTTCATGTGTCTAAGAAAGAATATGAATGTGTACAAGCTATGGACACAAACCATCAACTAACAGAATAAAATAATTGAATAAATTTGTTACTTCTTTTTGCCCCTCACCTGTTTCTGCTCTGTTGATATCGTTGTCCTGAGTCTGCATTGGATAAACTTCTCGATATGTAGCCACAAAACATTGGGCTTTTGTTCATTGGATTTGGATTTAAGGATGCTCTGTTTGGTATCTACCATATAGAAGGATTCCATGATCTACAACCAAAATTGCATAGTACTGTCAGTTCTTGGTTTGTTTATGTGGTATGTGCATGTGTGTTCAAGAGTGTCAAGATATACATGCTTCTGTAATATGCCTCATTGGTAATTCCCTCAATCATTGGCCTTATCGGTATGCCATTAATCTAGGGGTTAGTACTTTCGTTGAGTAACGGGGCATTGTGTTGCACCATGAAGCACTAATTCAAGAGTAGCTCATTAATGAGATTGACTTCTAGCTCTATGCATATCCTTGACTTGAGGGCATTATCGTTGCTTATGTTTGGCTCTTATGCAGCGGGAGTTTCAGAGCCATCTGGTTTCTGAAGCTTTTATTGTGGCATAACTACAAAAGCCGTACAGATTTCTTTTAGTCACATGCTATAATAAGATGATAAACACATGAGTAGAACTCATCCTTAAAAACCGGCTTATAAGGAGAGGGTGCCCAAGTGCTTATAAACCCCAAGAACTAGAAGCCCACAGACGATGTGGGACAATGCTAATATAAGAGACATATGCATGTATGTTGGGATAATGCAAGGGTGATAGTGGATGGCCGAACATGTTCAATTTTTGTTTTTCAAAGAAATAGATAGCTGGACATGCACTAACTGTATATCTGGATTTCTATACATTAATCGATAATGTGGAAAACATGCTTTTATGTTCTGATGTTTGAGAAAGGATCCGATCTGATGTTCTTATGTTTGAAAGGAAAGGAAAAGAAAACTGCATGTCTAATTCATAAAAGAGTAAGATATGGGAACCATCTAGATAAACAGGAAGACTAGGACGAAAAATGCGTAAGCAACAGAAGAAGCCTTTCAGGTTTTCTGAATCCATTGTTTCAGTATGTCACCAATGCATTTGCACAGTGATAAAACTTTTGTTAGATGGGATATTAGTTGGATGGTAAATTGGATTGTTTATGCAGTGTTTGGAATTTAAATGCTTTGGCCAGTTTACCTAGTTAATTTCAGTAATTGTATAGTGTTTGTGTTGAACAGAGGTTGCAGATTCTTCTGAAAAGAGCTCCAAGGGATCAATTGACAGAGGTTGACATTTGACTGAATATCAACATCTATGGAATCTTAGTATGAAATTCCTTGTTTTGATGTTTGTCATATTTTGTTTTAGATACGGTTCTTGCACGAGTTGAAACTGAAAAGAGAAATTCTCTAATCAAAGCATGGGAAGAAAGTGAAAAGACCAAAGCTGAGAACAAGTAAGAGTCAATCTCATTCATCTCACTCTCAGTTGCTAGTGTATATTGCATTTCCTACATAGATATTGTCTATCCCTAGCATTTTTACAACATAATCTAATCCATGCTAGTAATTGTTTTTGCAAATTGGTTGTATGATATTTTATATGTGGATCCTGTTGTAAATTGTTTGTTGTTCTCATATTAATATTGACTACCGACACTAGAGATTGCAGCAACAATGAACACCTTTTCTGACAACTTCTGGTTGGTAATTTTATTGGGGAAATTGTTATTATGGTTTTACCTTTGGCCACATCATTTTCTAATATCTGAATTGTTGAAAACTTTACATACAAACTTTTCTGAACAGGGCCCATAAAAAGCTGTCAAATGTTGGGTCATGGGAGAATACAAAGAAGGCATCTATGGAAGCCAAGTTGAAAACGATTGAGGTATGTTCTCCCAAGATATGCTTTATTGTCAACTTCAGACACTGGGGCGTAGATCATTTGTACAAACTACAAACATTTATGTTTCATATAGAACCACACCAAGGTGCAATACCTGAGTTACAAATTTCTGGCCAATATTTCATTCATATTGGCTCTCAGCCAAAATTTGTAAATGGGTGAAATCACCAAAATATAACTAAAATTTCCGAAATGCAGCTGAAATTTCTGAATATAACTTACTGAATTTTTAAAATTTGAACGAAAATTCAGCCGCAATCTAATCGATATAATGCCAATACAGTTTTCTCAGAAAAATCACCAATTATATGTAACTCACTGTAATACACTGGGAACCACCTCACAAAATCCAAGTCTATCACAGTCCTAGTATCATGGACTTAAAAAGAGTTATACTCGCTAAAATTGTCCATGCGGCACTCGACTAATGCTAAGGCTATAAACAACACTCACAGACTCCAAAATCATAATATTTTGAAGTGCAAATGAAATCTTTCGAGTCCCACAAGAGTATTTTAACAAGTTCAACTCTTAATATAGTGTAGTCTTGAGGTCCAAGTCTTTTCATGGGGCCTATTGCCCCCATACATAACTTCAAAACCAATGCTTCCTTGAAAATGTCTCATGTGAGTTAAGATTCTCTCCCATGGCCACTCATTTTCTCTACTTTCTTTCCGTAGTATATTATCAAGAATCAAACATCAAGTTTTTAGCTATCAAAATTAGTTTTTTTTTTTTTTTAAAAAGCCTCATGGGTTGACATGCCCAGTGCCATACCAGAGAGGTTGATATGCCTGCTTACTGAGCAGGAAAACTTGGAAAAGAAAAAAGCAGAATATGCAGAGAAAATGAAGAACAAAATTGCAATCATCCACAAGGAAGCAGAAGAGAAGAGGGCATTAGTAGAAGCCAAGCGCGGCGAGGAGATTCTCAAAGCTGAGGAGATAGCTGCTAAATATCGTGCCACCGGGAAAGGCCCGAAGAAGCTCCTCGGTTGCTTTGGTGGCTGAAATTATCAGATACGCAGGGAACGAACAACATGGAAATAAAACACAGAGAAGAAAACTAAAAGCTGTATTTTCTGTATAGTTTACAGTACTGGGGTTTCTGCTTGTGAGTCTTAATTTTTTCAGCAAGAGTCAATCATGTCCTTTCATTGTGTATTGTGTGCTGTTATCTGTAGTTGTATATATATTCAGTCTATGACTAGTTCGTCTTTGAAATATCTTTAGTTTTAAATAATAATAATAATAATGGATTAATTTGAAAGATTTGTATTTAAATAGAGATTACAAGAGATGTTCAGATGTATTCAAAATATGGTGTATATAGTTCGAACAGTTCTCATGCTACGATCAAATATAAATTTAATTTACAAGAAAATAATGAGCATCGTGTAAATGTGTGCTTAAGAAAGCAATCCAATTCTCTATACATCAATCTTCAACACATAAGTTTTGCTGTAGCACGTGTTGCATTGATTAACCAACGGCAATTAAAGGGTCATATTTTTCAGATTGAAGCAATTTTCAATTGTTTTGTTTATTAATTCTAAAATTTTGAGCAAACCCACCCTTTGAAAGCCGTTCTTCTTATAACAACCCCAACTACTGAGAAAGTTTTAGTTGTGACATTCCAAATTACAAACAAAACCTTCCTCTTTTATAACCCTTGCAAATGATTATGGTTTCTACTCCTTCCGATGTGGGACTCTAAGATGCCACTTGAGAATTGAGAGTCTAGCAGTCTTCCACTTCTCCCCTCATTCTCATTTTGGAAATGGGTTAAACTTTAAATTGAGTTTATTTTTGAGATATCACCGATATATAGAAGTTGCTCCCGTTTCAAAATATATTTGCTATTAAATAAGTTCAAATGATTAAAATAATTGAAATCTTTAACACGTAAAATCATATTTAGAATAATTTATTTAACTTGAGATTTATAAAACATTATATAAAAATAGAGATCTTTCAAAATAAAGTCATTCTCATCATCTAAAATAAATCATATGAATTTATTTATTTTTACTCACGACAGGAGAAGCATCGAATACCTTAATAGACAATATTAACTCAACTGATTAATACAAGTTGCATGAGATGAGACAATGATTGTGGGTATTATTTAAATTCAATTCTATATTTCACATTGTTTTAATCTGTTTTTATATTATTCTGTGCATTCATCTAAAATTCATTCTGGGCTTAAAAACGCAAATAACAATAATAATAATAATAAGGAAAGAAAATGCAGAACATACCATTTTGAGCATATTATCGATAGGACTTTTCATAGCGTAAAAACTGGACATTGAATAAAATTGTAAAAATTATAAATAAAATAAAATAAATATTAGTAAAAAATATAAAATTTATATTCTCGAATGCCTCGTAATGACTTGTATTAGTTGGAATAGATGGGACTCAACGTTTGAATTGAAGGCAATCCTGCTGAGCCTAACTATTAATTAATCAAATTTTGTGAAAGAGTTGAAGACCAGATAATATCTAATCTTTTCTTTTAAAAAAAGTTGGATAGAAAAATTATTGTGTAAATGATTTATAAGTCAGATTCTTATCATTATCAATGGAAACTATTTTTAACTAATTTTTTATCTTTAAGTTCAAATTATACTTTAGTATACATTTATTTAATTCATTCTTCCCATTGAATTTGATATTACATTATTAAGATGAAAAATTAAAATAAGTTGATATACCTGTATTAAGAAGTTAATATAATACATGCAAGCAATAATTCTACTATTTTTGCATGGCTCGGCAAAATACTTGGACTAAAGAGGTCTAAGTGTCTCTGACCCTTTTCACCATCCAAAGAGGAGAAAAGTGGAGTAGCTGAAATAAATTTTAATTTGATTATCTGTTATAGTCATAAATTTAAGATGATCAATCAAATATAGAAGATTAAATTATAATAAATTTAGATCCACTAAGTGAGTTTTGAAATTTCAAAATATAGAATATTTTCAATGGGCGGGAGATATATACTACCCACTGTCCAGTGGGCAAGTGATTAAAACCCGATAATGCCATCTTTTCTTAGAAAGAGATTAATAAAATAGATCTTCTATTATCTTTTCTAATATTTTTTAAACTCCGATGAGTGAGCCCACTGTAATAGACAGTGGATTGACACGTCTCATTGAAGGAAATATTAAAAAAAAAAAAAATCTGAATCACCTGGTGATGTCCAGCCTTGTAGCTTTCCAGTGAATTTTCCACATAAAACTGGAAAAGACTGTCAAATGTGGAGACAAATCAATAGATAACGACTAAACATCATAGCTTTCGAGGACCATAAGCCTTAAGATTCCATCTCTATTCTCACTTCATAAAAGAGAATCCACAATCCCAAAAATCAGGGGCGATGCTGCAATTGCCCCAAAGTAGGATCCAAACATATTGTCCCAACACCAAATGAAATCCTGTTGTGAAATTTCCAGGGATAGAACATTCAGATCAGAACAGATTTTGATTGATGCATCACCAAACAGAATTAAGAAACGAAATAGGTAGAAGCAGAACTGTTGATGAGATACGAATGAGATCAAATAGCCGGAAGTGAGAAAATGGGAGTTCATAGGGATCTACATCAACCCGTCAGGGAAGGAAGGACTGAATATTCAAGGCTTCTGATTCATAAATGTTCCCACCTGACAGTCGATAAGAAAAAGTTCGATTGACGGGCAGAGCAGAACCTTAGTTTCATCTATTGAACCATGAGGAGCAGCATCACAACATGATCCGGCTGTGGAATAGCCTAATTATTCATGGTCACTTTGTTAGGCAGCCGGTTCCAGAGCCAGGAGTACTGGAAACAGATTCCAATCAACATCCCTTCAGCACAATTTTATCATAAATGAGCAATTCACAATCCAAATACCCATCACAGCAAGACTAGCAAGAAGTTGACAAGACCTTCCAAAGTCATTTCAAAAGAGATGACCGTCTTTGGCTGGACCCAGGCTGCTTGTGCCAAGCGTTGTGTCTCGCCAGTCTGCGCATAGAGCCATGCACTACAATAAAGTGATCTAGCAAAACACCATCTCCAATGGTGAACAAACCAAGTATACTTGATAAGCTGACCAGCTTGATTTCAAGATAAGGCAACTTGAGGATGTTGTCCACTGGAGCTAATGGGACCTTACACAATCATGTCACACTGGAAAACCTTAGTACGTTATAATACAGAAATAAACTTAATGAAGTCGGATCTCAGAAATGGCTGAAAATCAAAGGTTCTACCCTTCTTAGAGACTATTAATCAACTGCGTCAAACAGTATAAAACTCCAACTATAAATAAGAATGCAGAAAGACAATGAAAACAACTGTCACAAACATGAGCCCTCAAGTCACAGCTATTCTCTTAAAATCTAGAACATCCTATTTTTCGCAACTCTGTGCAAATTTAGCACAAGTAAATGTATGATAACCAGAAAATTAGAATGAAATTAGAAATGCAGAGCCCATGAAAAGCGCCATCATTTGGTGTCAATAAGAGCAGTATCCATCTCACATTTGCTGAATGCCACTGTCAGATGCTAGAAATTGTTGCAAGACATTATGGGTAGTTGACCCTGGAGAAAGCCTGGAAAGAAAAACAACAAAATTTAGGACATGGATAAGCAAATCAATCCACGGACCAAAGTGTCAAGGACCAGATCTCAATCAAAAAGCTATTATCCCTTAACATTTACTGTAAATAAAACCAAAATGCTCTATAAGGTTCAAATCTCAACAATGAATCAATGACAGTAGACATAAATTCACTCGTGCAAAAGAAAATCCATCAGTGTCACCAAAATTTATCACCTAAAAAAATTGAATGCCCATATGCACTTTCAAAAGGTAAGACGATAAAGCAATCAAATATCATGTTTCCATCATTCTTTCCAACATTTATGCAGGTTCAAGAACCTTGACCCTGGATGATGGAAATAAAGATCGTCCAAATTCCAAAGCACATGTAACAGGCAAATCTTTTTGAAGGAAAATGCATGATTCATAACAACATAGTAGTCAAAAGGATGCCTTAATTACACTTAAGCCCTCACTTCCTATATGGTGCATGGCAAATGAGGTATTTTACAATTGGTTTTTTCTAATTTGACAGTATAAAACTAATGACAAAAAGTTCCAATCATGCAACATAGAAGTGACATTTTCATTACCAGCAGGTCTTACGTTTGAGAACTTGGGAATCTCAAACAGACAATATACTTAGCTGAAGATGGTTTTGAGAATGCAGCATACCTGAAGTGACACTTCATTTAGAAGCTGGTATTTACACAGAGAAACATCTCTCCATATATTCACCACTGTCAAGCGCAAAAGGAGTCCATTGTTACAGATCACCTGCAGTAGATAGCCTGGTCTATCTGTGGTGGGATTTGCTTTATTTCAGTCCTAAGTTCTTGCTCAATCCGATACCTGTCATTCAATTAATAATAACAATAATAACATGAACAACAATTATAATTGTAACAAAGAAAAATTAGCAAGATGATAAGATTGTGGAAGATGTATCAAATAACATACAGGTTGAAACGATCCTCATAGGTAATCAAACTCACTGCTAAACCAAGGTGGCCAAACCTTCCTGAGCGTCCAACCTGAAAAATGTATTCCTATGAGCGGGACAAAAGAGGGGGAAGCAAATAATTAGCCTGTATCAGACATTGAAATTTATATACCCTATGTAGATATGTTTCCGAGTTCTTTGGGAAATCGAAGTTGATAACGACATTAACTGCTTGAATGTCAATTCCCCTCGTAAACAGATCTGCAAAATACAAATTTTAAAGGGAGGAAAAAGATTAGTTACATGCCTTCAATGCATTTTACATATTGGTGTGAGTTGCTCCAAGGAAGAAAACTCACTCAGTAACAAAAAAGGCAACTAATTGACTGTTATAAATTAGCAATATTGGAGTCATCAGGCAGCTATATCAGTATTTGATTCACAAACTGTGCAACTAGCACCAGGTTAGGCACCTCCCTTTAGGAAAGAGGGTCCTGGAATTGAGAGATTGACAAGCATTTAATAGTTTCTGCACAAATATTATGACTATATTATAGTCCTATCAGATTGGAATGGAAGATAGAAGAGGCAAAAAGACAATACCAAGGACTAGAAAAGGTAAAAGCTAAAAAAAAAAGAGGAGATTATAGAAAAGCTGTAAGATAAAGTACAAAGATTGTGATAATTTTTACGGCCAATCGAAAATTAAAGAAAGAAAGATATACCACACTAGCCAAGATTAGAGAAAGGGAAACAAGATCTCAACCATGCAAGGTGCATTAGAAGTGAAAAGTGAAGAGCCTTGGAAAAGAAAGAATCTCAACGATGGAGAATTTCTGTTTTCCAAATAAAAAATAAAATTAGAAATGAATATATGGAGAAGAACTTCAGAAAACCATTAGATGACAAGCATGTGGGAGTTACTATATGTTGCACAGGCACTTACATGTAGGGAACTTGTCCGTGTCAGACACTTCATTTTTATGTGTAAAATCTGTCCCTTCCATATTCATTCGTATCCAGGCATCATACATTTATTCTTCTAAGGATGAGAAGAGTAACATAAAAGATAATATTTGGAAGGAACGTTTTAAGGGACCATGAAGTAACCCCAGTCAGCAAGAAAATGAAGGAAAGACAAATGGTAGTTTGGACATGTATGTAGGAGACCAGAAACAACCCTTGCATAGAAAATTGAAAGGTGGCAAGCAGAAGGAACAAGGAGGGGTTACCATTAAAACATGGATGGAAGGGGTTAAGGAAAGATATGATGGCATATGGGGTAGCAAAACCTATCGTTCTTTGATGGAATATAATGGAAGAAAACAAAAGTCATCCCAAAATATATGTGGTTAGTGGCTTTCATGATGGTTGTGATGATGATAAGATAGCCTTTGTAAAAATGATTAGAAAAAAAGTGTCAGGATTGCATAGGATACCCTCAAACTCAGGTACTGTTAGGGGATGTAAGACTTTATTAGTGTTTCTTTAATTTTTTTAACCTTTTTTAAAGACTATTAGTTAAACAAATTATTCAACCAAACATCAAGTACAAGAAGAATGCCCCAACAATGAAGAAAAAGCATTGTGGTCCCTTATATAAAGTTAAGGCACAAGGTGCAGTCAAAGTGCCAAGGGTGGTCATAAAGCCTATATGGCACAAGGTACATGCCTAGGCAGCAGACACAAGCCTAGTTTTGCTAGGCGCATTTATTTAGCCACCTTAGAATATGTGTGTTTGCATGCTTCTTTTTTTTTTTTTTTTGTGTGTGTGTAAAACTCATAAAGCCCAACCAGATAGATAAGATTCTGACTTGAATGATGACGATGATAATATATTCATTAATATGTCTTCTATTGAAACTATATTGACAAAAAAGCAATGGTATTTTTTTAACAGTACCAATAAAATAAAATTTCATTAAAAGGAGGAAAAAAGGTTACATGGTTTAGTACAAGAGAGCTGAACTGGAAAAAAAAATTCAAGAAATCTCCAAAACCTAAAATCATATAGGTAATACAGAATTACATAAAACCAACAAACACCTCACATCTCTCAACCACAACCATTGCTAGAAAGTTCACCCTCCATTAGTTGTTCTGACATGCTTAAACTAAACATGCTTCCCACAATAGAATCTTCAAATCTCCTAGACAACAAATATCAACCCCCAAGGTGGTTTCTTCCTATCTTTTGCCCCTGTAAAAGCATTTTGGTTGAACCTCCTTCAACAATTAACTTGTTCCACACATGGACACTCGCTACAAAGCATTCCTAATGCCTAAAACCTATGCCTCATTTGAATCCTTCACGCCCACTGTGGTTGAAAAGACACTCCACAGCTAAAAAGCATTCCTAATGCCTAAAAGCTATGCCTCATCCGAATCCCCCCACACTTACTATGGTTGAAAAGAACATCTTAATCATACCTTCCCCATCATATGACACTTCCTCAATGCCCATTAGCATTGGTTTTCCCCTTCTACCCCATCCACATTTTTTGCATTTTCTCTTTTGAGGGACATGTATAAACCTCTTATACACAGCCCTTCATGCTTTTGTACCACACTTAATGAAGTATTTCTGTCTCCGTTTAAAAAAAATTATAATATTGAGCTATCAAATTTATAAGTAAATTCTATGAAACTCTAGAGAGAGAGTAATGGGGCAAAACAGAAGACAAGAATATAGTATTTCAAACAAGTAGATTTCAAGTTTATGCAGGTTGATCCACAATAGAAGCAGTTTAGTATTGATTGCAACCATTGTATCAAGTAAGGAAAATATAAAAAACTGTAATAAAAAAGGGCAAAAAGTAGATTAAGCATCTTCATATTGTGATACTAACATGTATTAGGGACAATGTTCTATGGCAGTAATAAGAAAGGCATGTTAAGATTGTGGAGTGAAAAAAAAGGAATATGATTTTCAATAGGGCAAAGACATGTTAGTGTTTGTCCTTTTTGCATTCATGCCTCGGAGGAAGCGAATCATCTCCTTAACCATTGCCCATGTTGTGTGGTGTGCCGTGCTCCAAAAGTTTGGTGTGGATTGGGTAATGCCTTCTACGGTTGTAGAGCTATCCTATTTCCACAAAATAATGTTCTTTGTGGCGCCTGACCTTTTTTGCCACTATATGGAGTCTTTTGGTGGGAACGCAACAATAGAATTTTTAAGCATAATGCTGAATCGCCTGAAGATGTTTATACAAGAGTTTTTGCCAAGTGTTCTTCGTGAGCCTCTACCCTAGCGGTTTTCAAGAATATATCTCTTTTAATGATATCCTGCGAGCCTAGAAAGAATGTATTGACTTAGCTTAAGATATTCTGGGGTTTTTTTTTTTGGGTTGTGCTTCCTTCGCGGTTGTCTTGGGGTAGTGGCCAGCTTTGTTTCCTTTTTTGGTCTTGTAATTCTCTATATTTGCACCTCTGGTGCTCTCTTTTCTCTTAATATATTAACCATTCAAAAAAAAAAAATATAGGGCAAAGAACAAATACTTATAAAGTTGACTTCAAGTAGATGGGAAAATAGCTTAGGTGATGACAATGATGATTCTGGTGATTGGTATTCTCTCCCTACTAAAAAAATATTGGATACCATGTACTACTCCTTAGAAGGCTTAGTAGAGATATATTAATTGGTTAAAACGTTGGATAGTTAAAATGATATATGCTCACACTCACAAAATTAGAAGCAGAAAATGTGTTGGACCACAAATATTGCTTGGACAAGTTTTGGCTTAAAGTCTAAACCCTATCTGACCAACCTAACCATAGATTGTATTCACAACAGCATATATAAGTAGTATTTTGAAATATGTTCACATGAAAAAAATTTACTAATGATGACACTATTTTAGGAATCTTCCAAACCCACCTAAAAGAAAAAAGACAAATTCCTAACCGAACCACACACGTGTGTGCACCAAGATGCATAGGTTTTACAAGGCATTGCAAATAGTGATAATAAATATTTAAGGACAACAATCATGAGTTACAAGGGCCTCGACTCAGACAGAAGAAATATAGTAAGTACAGTAGTTTTAAAAGAGGAGATAAGAAACGGAATCAAATACATACCTGTACATACAAGATTCCTACAAGCACCATTACGAAAGTCATGGAAGACTCTGTTTCGATGATCTTGTAGCATCTTAGCATGAATATAGAAGCAAGAATAACCAAGCTCTGTAATTTTCTTTGCCAATAGCTCCACCCGATTAACTGAATTGCAGAATATAATTGATTGATTGATTTGAAGCTGGAACACAATGCAGAAACTCTTTAGAACCAAAGCAAATGTATAGATAAGGGACATATAAAGCATAACTACTGCCAAGGGCTCGAGATCAAACCTTTGAGAAAAGAGTGTTTAAGCAGTGGACTTTCTGTCTTTCTTCTACAAAAGCATAGTACTGAGTTATACCCTTGAGGGTCAACTCATCCATGAGGTTAATGATGTAAGGCTTCTGAAGATATCTATCCTTGAAATCCTTGACAGTTACAGGAAATGTTGCTGAGAACATCAAAATCTGTCGATTTGGAGGGAGGAAACGAATCAGCTGCTCTATCGATGGTTGAAATTCTGGAGACAAGAGCTTGTCAGCCTGCATGACAGAGAAGAATCAAACAGTATTATACAATTGTATATCACACACCCCATTAAAAAATTCACCTTCTGTTCTCTATCATGTTTTTTTTTGGTTCTTGTAATATACACAGACACACATGTAAACCTAAGAAGCAAGCAAGGTACCATAAGCAAAACTAACATTTGTAGAAATAAAATGTATCCGAAATGTATCCACGCATGTACCTATCAACATAGATAGTATAACAATAATACATAAATTGCAAATGAAAACCTGATTTTACAGTTAACCAAACAATTTGAAAACTAATATAGGGTAAAGAAGGTAGACCAAAAGTTTTGATTGACACCTTGGATGTGGGGTATTTTTATTTATTTATTTGTAAATAACATGGGTATCCCCACCTTATGTGGAGGTGAGACTAATGCCATGGATGCATGAAACCAGCCGCAAGCTTCATGTATTGCGTTACTCTAGGAGGTTGGAATGTGGCTACTTTGACCGGGATGGTTCCTAAGTTGATAGATGCTAATGAAAAGGAGGGTAGTTAGAGCTAGTTTGTATGGCAATACACAAGTACCAGATTCCACAAAGGTCTCACGGTGATGTAGTACTTTACTTTGTACTAAGGAGTACCATCTTAGGAGACTATCTTCTAGCTGCTTGATTGATGTCATTGTCACATTTACAACAAACAAGAAACTACATCAACTTTGTACTGAGGTAATCAAACTGAACCTACAATCTAAATGCAACAGTGGGAATAATGATACACCTTGTAGAAGTCTTGGAAAACTTGTTTTGCTTCCATCTTCAGAAAATCCTGAAGGCTTGAAGCCCGTGCAATTGAAATTGAACCAAATGACTTTCAAATTGGTACAACAAAAAAAGACATAATTGATGGAACATACGATCTGTGGATGAGGGGATGCAACTCTTTAGCTTGGTGGGGGATTCATAAAATTAACTTAGTCTCTCCCAACAATGCTAGATGCACCCTATCTAGAATGGTAGCTTTCTACTAGAACAAGCCAATATATCAAATGATATAAGTGGAAAATGTTCACAAGCTGCCATACTTCATGAAAGTTTTCATCACGAATAGCAAATTTTCCCTTCATTCAACAAACTTCAATCCAATGGTGGTCAAACCGTTAAAATGAGTTTCAATGCACAATTGACGAGATGCACCTTGGTTCCAACATATTGCAGCACTTTTGAAATAAAAAACATCTTGTGGAGATTCATATATTTGCAAATTTGCTGTCAATTATTCATGTATTTGACCTGTAACAGTATCATCGTAATTTTTTTCAAAGTTGCATCTTCAAAAAAAATTACAGTGGGCCCATCCCCTTTCTTTGAAAAGGAGACGGAGAACTTTCATTCAAATAACGATAAAGTGAGTACAAAGTAGGGGGGAGTGTCCTGTATAAGAGAATTATACAAGACTCTCTCCCAGCTAAAAACAAAATACAACAAAAGCATAAAATGACAAACAAAACATCTTTGATCTAATGTCTCAATCATTCTGACAAAAAAACCCCACAGTTGGCTCCCTCTTTTGGATGCCAACTTTCGCCAGAAAGCCTACTACACTGTTCGCTGCACGCCCCACCTGTTTGAAGAGTATTCCTCAATTCCTCCTCAGTCATTTGATGTCCCTAACCATGTTAATCATTCTCCAGGGGGGACACTTTCTGCCACTAGCCCAAGCTATAGCATTATGGGAATCCCCTTCAATGATCAAATTGCTACTTCCAAACCTTGTCCAAATATCTCCTATAATTGTGAGGAGCTCTGCTTCATTAGATTCCATTGCACCGTTGGGCTTCGAGAAGGCCAACAACATGTTCCCTCTATCGTTATGAGCAACACCTTCAATTCTGGCCGGTCCTAGCTCTCCCTAGCAGCACTGTCCACATTAAACTTGTAGAAGCCTCGGTCAGGTTTCGCCCAACATTCTTTAGCCCTATCCTTTGTCCTTCTACCCCTCAAACACCCCTACCACGACAAATAGAAATCTTCCAACATGTACTCGACAAAGTCTTTACATAGGGATAACCAGGTTATTAATCCCCACTTCGCTCTCTCAAAAACTTCCTCAGTGGAACCTATCTTTCCTTCAAAAACCCTATTGTTCCTCTCCTTCCACACTGGCCAAAAGATCGCTACTAAGATCAAACGCCACGCCATTCCTCTCCTACCATAGAAGGGGGTCCCTCACCACTCAGAGATCACATTCTCCACAATGTTACTAAAGACCCATTAGGAACCCATCAAAGCCAAAAGTTTAACCAAAATGCTTCTAGAGAACTGACACCCATACATCTAGTGGTCAATTGTTTCCTCCTCCAAACTACACAATACACAATCTAGTGATGCGCCATCACACAGTATGCCACTACTCCTTAAAATGTGTTTTACCGGAATAAATCTTTTGATTGCTACTCTAGGGGTATTATTCCAGGCCAAATTGCAAGGTGGAGTGGACTCATCCTGTTTGAAGTCAAATTACCTAAACTTAGTAATTAAAAGATAATTTAAATTATTAAAATTGAAGCCTTTAAAAATGTAGCTTGATTGATTTTTTTTAATAGTGATCATATTAACAGATACACCAGAGGTGCAAAATAGAAAACATACACTCACGAAAAGCTCTAAAAAAGAGAGACAAAAAAGAAATTAAGTTAAGTCAATGAATTCTTTCCAAGCACGTGGCTTGATTGATCCTATTGAGATTATTATACCAAACCCACATTCAAATATAACTTTTACGATTAGGTTATTTTTTTTAATCCCACATGTTTTAACATTGAAATGGTTCAGATTTTTCTCTTATAATTGTCTCATTCTACGAGTTAGCGATCTCCCCAAGCACAACCAATTCTGAAAACCCTTGAAGCATCTTTGCAGACAAGTGGGGGGAGAAAGGGGGGAAGAGAAGACACTCAACCCAATACCCCTTGAAAGGGGAGAGAGAGAGAGAGAGTCATAATGATGGAATTTCCATTAGGATGGCAACATAATATCATTTCCCTACGGAGAGTTCTAACAATCATGGATAGTGGGATCAAAACGGGATATATATCATACCTCATCCATGATGAGCATTGAGCAATCTTTCAAAACACAAACACCTTTCTTTGCAAGATCAAGTATTCTACCAGGCGTTCCCACAAGCAAATGGACAGGTTGATATAAGCGCATGATATCATCCTTTAAGCTGGTCCCTCCAGTAGTTACCATGACCTGAACATTTAGGTTCTTCCCAAGCTCCTTACAAACTTGTGATGTCTGAAGAGCCAACTCTCGAGTTGGAACCAGTATAATGACTGCCACACAGAAACATTCTTAAGCATTCAATATAGAAAAATTTAATACAAAAAAAAAAAAAAATCTAAGCCACAATAACACATTAAAAGTCTATGAATTTTGTACATTATATTCACCTCTAAACACATCTACACATGTGGACGGCATTCTATCTGTTATCAGATCAGCCCCAACAATCAGATCCAAACCCAAAACCGGCAATGCATCACAAGTCCACACAAAAGGTATGCCAAGCCACATATATGAAACATGGAATCCTGATGCGGAGCATACACCGTGTTCCATGCCTTCTAATTCTATGTGTTTCTATTTTTGCATTTATTAGTTTTATTTTAGTAAGGGTAGTTTGGTAATGGTTTTATTGTTTTATTTTTAGTATGGAGAAACCTTATATAAGTGTGTAGCCTCTTTGAGGCAAAGATACAGACGATGAATAAAAATTTTGAGATTTCTGCAAGAAATCTTACATGGTGCGACGGTGATTACTTTGGAGAGAATCCAGGAGCTTGGTGGAATCCAAGAGGGCGTGAAGCCAGGTACTTCTATCTTTCTTCTATCTTCTTCTTTCTCTCTTTCTTCTCCTTCGTCTATTCTAGACAACTAGCCCAAATTCCCATTGTTGTTGCCCCTTTCTTTAGGCATAATCTGCCACTATCAGCCACTCCAAATGCATCCTAACTTCCGCCAGTCCCCACTATTGTTAGATCTGCCATAGCCAACTTTCTATAGCCTCTCATCTCTTTGCTGCAACCTGTCCTGAACCCAGATCTGCTCCCGCCTGCGAATCCTATCTCTCCTTTTCTTCCATTCCCTTTCCGTGGCCAATTCCTAAATACCCTCATCCTACCCGTCATGCCCTTCAAGCCAGCCATTCGTATTCCCTTTTTTTAGAAGCCTAAGTTATATCATGCATAAGTCATTCGCCCAATCCTATTCTTTTCATTCAGCCCATCCATAACCCACATAACTCCTATTTTATTATTTAAAATCATGTGGCATCTCATTTAAGTATATATGCATATTTCGTTCAAAATCGTGGCCTCTATTTGTTTACATCATATTCTAGGCTTTGCATAATTATTTGTGATAAATTTATATTATTCAATTATTAGTATTAATTGATTGTTTAATTTCAGCCCATTTAGATTTAGGGTGCATTATTTTCATCCCTTTAATCCACATTTAGGCATTTAGGATTACCCTATCCTTTGTCCTGCGTTAAATACCCATGCCATGAACTATGAATCAGGTGCTCAACATTGAGATCTGTTGGTCCAAGAGTACAATGACATTGTAATATATATATATATATACAAGGAGTTTGACCACATGAAGTGTGGACAAGCATCTCTCTCTCTCGCGGCGGCGGTGGGGGGTTAGTGGTGCATAGAGAAGTTGACCTTGCATGTAGCACAAAATCTTAGCCATGTTTGCCACAAGACATATGGATTTGCAAGCTTCCCCTTTTCTTGTCAGAATGATGAGCTACAAACTTCCATTACTAAATTTAATGAGCTTATTGTGAGCATATATTTCAAGATAAAAATCTGAAATTAGAACTAGCTATAAATTATCTTATATGTTTTCTTTAAAGATATACCATAAACCAACCTAATATCACATGAATAACAACATGTAAAACCAACAAAGATCCACAGGCTTGGTGCTGCTGCAATCCCCTCACTGATTAGATACATATGGGAAGAATTGCAATCAAGTCGTGGAAAATACCTTGGATGACATTGTTATCTTGGTCAATTTTTTCCAATGCAGGGATGCAAAATGCAGCTGTCTTCCCTGTTCCATTTTTTGCTCTAGCGAGAATGTCGCTACCGGTCAGAGCAATTGGAATACTTTCTTCTTGAATGGGAGAAGGTCTTTCAAAGCCCTTCTCATATATTCCCATCAACAGCTCTCGCTTCAGAAAATAGTCTTCAAATTCATTTCCTTTAGTTGCAGTCACATCCTAAAGATAGAAGTGGAATGTTAAATAACAACTTGAAAACAATAGGCAAAGCATCACTGCCCCAATTTTTGAAAAATCACATTCAAATAGAACAGGAGATCCATGGATGCAACAAATAGCCGTTCAACTCAAGCACAATGAAATGTTAAAGAATTTCAACTTGGAGCAGTTTCAAAGGTCTAAGTTCAAGAATTTCAAAATGGGGCCAAAATCATCCAAAAGGGAAGCATTGTATGGATGTGTGGCACCAGTACCACATGTTGGATATCCATGCCATCCATGAATATAAGGCATCCAAGGTCCCATACTGACTCTATGCAAATTTCCATCTTTTTATGTGGTACTCTTTAAGTGACTTAATATGCAAAAGGGTAGGTTAGCAACTTGACTTTTAATTCAGCTTGCATACCAAAATAATATATGTCCTTTATTTGATAGAGACTTAGATTAGTTTTAAGATTGTCTTAACATATTGAACACCATAAACATAATAACGTTAAATTTGCAGTTCGCACAACCAACATAATTGAGTTTTTTTCCTCTTGAATTTTAGTTTTGCATGATTCTCTTGTGGAGAACCCAAACAAGTCCACAATTATCTATACACCTTAACATATGATCCCCGTACCTTGCAAGTTTTTTTTTTTTTTAAAGCCAAACACTTGCAAGCTTATCCAGATGAGTTAGGTTATTTGTTTCTCTCAATATATTCTGTTCTATGAGGCTTTTGAGTCCAGTGTTAAAAAATAGTTGATCAAACACATATCCAAAAAAATCCACTCAAAAAAAAAAAAAAAACACACACACAGCACATTAAAAAAGATAGGGTGCAAGTTTGGAAGCTTTGGAAGTAGGGAGTGTCTATAAAAATTGATGACCACTTAGTTCCAAGTAATAAGTTTTACATCAGTGCAACCACAAAACAAAATGGAAAGGTATAACAAGGATACTACAAATAGGATTCATTCGAGGTGAGCAAAGTCTTGTGTGATTGTTAAGTGCATTTCTATTAAGGAAACTATTCTATTATATGGAAACTAGCGTTAATAATAACCAAGATTTCCATGATCTTGATTCTTTCCTTTTGTGGCTCAGTTTCCAAAGCCAAGTCAATGTGAGATGGCTATCTCTTTAGAGATTTTAAACCCTATTCCTTAGCATCTAAATGACCCTTTTTTAAAGGGTAACTTGGTGATGAAGAGCACAAGGAGCGCACATGATGATCAAACCTCAAAAAGATACACAAAAGCTTTTTGGAAGAGCCTTTTTTCTAAAGTTGGGTTTCTTGCATAAAAAGTGTGAAGGTTAAAATAGAAGGGGGGGGGGGGGGGGGGGTGGAGAATAAAAGATTAACCATCTCATTTTCTTTATAGTGAACCATCATAATAAACACTGGCCACATGTTCTATACTTAAGCCACATAACATTCCATTGTCAAGCAAGGATCATTCTACAAAAAGTGCCCAATAAATTCACATGCGTTTGAATTCTTTGACTGGTAATATTACTTAATTGAGCCAAACAACTTAATAGATGGAAACATAACTTGAACTCGCAAGGTTGAGAAAATGAGCATTTACCAACTATGCTCAAAACTCTTGTCAAAGTCACAAATAATTTGAATTGGCAATATTTGTACACATTGCTACATATGGAACTTCCTTAAAATTTCAGCTTATTCACAAAATGGCAGATCACATGCAAAAGAAAGTGTAACATGGAAAGTACCTCCGTCTTGTAACGAGTGTCCTTTGCTGGTATCTTCAGCCCTGCCTTCCAATCTTGAGAACTAAATCATATAGAAATAAATCAATTGAAAAGGCTTGACATTCAAAACATATATACATAACTACAGCAAAAATCTAGAAGAATTATTAGCTTCTGCAATTCAGAAATAACAAAGATGACACTATGAATTTGCTTGATGCAGCCGGTGCCATTTAGAGGTCTCTTCTTTTTTTAGATAGATAGATAGAGAAAGAAATAGAGAGAGTACCATTTAGAGTTTATCAAAAAAGGTTCTCATTTTTGGTTATTGATGTCAAGCATGATCCTGTATTAACAACTTAACACTAAAAAATAGCAGGTAATCCTTCAAGCCTGTTGGCCAAAACTAAATATACAAAAAGGGCCCTTTAGGAGTTCTCTTGCTCTTGGAATAGCACAAATAATTTCCTGATGTCATGAGTTCTGATGACTCAGAGAAGTGTGGAACTCTCAAATAACAATAAATAATTTCACATGCTCCTAAAAAAGCCAAACATAACATTCTTTCATGGAACCAGAATTCTATGTTATACCAGGCTAAACAGAATCTAGAATTTTACAAAATTCTCATTCCACTACAAGCTGCCAAACAAACCCTTAGGAACCGTTTGATGCGTGCAAAAGATAATAATTCCTTAAAAATAGCAGTAAATAGAAATGAGCTTGACCATTTATTGTTAGAAATGAATTTCCAGAAATACTTTCTATGCATCCAAGGGAGCTTAACCAGTTTTGGATCAGTTATAAGTTACATGGAAAGGAAAGGAAAGGAAAGGGAAGTACTTAATTAGAAAATAGCCCTTAAAATAGGCCTTTCTAACTATAAATAAATAAACAAGGAGGAGAAAGAAAGAAAAAATCTTTAAACTTCTTCCTAAAGCAATGGACGTTTCCAGTTAACTACTTTCCTTGCCATGCATCCAGACACATCCTTAAGGGCAGTTGAGAATTCCAGTTTCTTAAAAACTTTTCAAAAAAAAAAGGAAGAAAGAAGTGGGCTGAACAAATGGTTATTTGGGTACACACCAAACGGCTGTCATGAGCTCCAAAAAAGATTCTAAAACTAAGAAAGGGAAAGAAAAGATACAAAGAAAACATCTTTTCCCTTTCTCTTAATTTCACGCACCTAGAATCCGCAGCCGCTCCAGACTGAACTGCCTTCTCCGGGTTCGGTCCAATTTCATTTCTCCTCATCCACTGCTGCTGCTGCTGCTGCTGTTGCTGATGCTGCTGGTGCTGCAGAGAATTCCGCTGAGCGTACTGCAGCTGCTGCTGATGGTGGTGGTTCAGCATTGGGTTTCTTGCAAAGTTAGGGTTGGAATTCGCATTTCCGCCTCGACCGTTGCCGATGCCCGGCGGATATCTCCCTCTCGGATTCATCACAGCCGATCAAAGTGATCGAATGATGAGGACCGGCCGATTGCTGTAAAAGGAGAAAACGTGAAATTGACCTTAAAATTCGTCGAAAAGCCAAAATCCAAAATCCAAATGCAGAGATTTCTCGAGTCGAGTTGAATGTTTGAAGGTCTTATGCCCTAACCAGGCCAGGTGAGTGAGAACCCCTTTTTATTCTGCTTCTTCCGTTTTACAGGCATACCTCTCTTTTTCTCTCTTCTAGATTTTGGTCTGTACTGTTAAACCAAAAATTAATCTTCGAGATTATCATCGACCGTACGCGTGGCATGTGGCTGAGTGAATACACCAATCAATGGCATCTTTATTGGGGGGCTTATCATGGAAAGTACATCTGGTAGGATCTGGGCCGTTTATATAAGCTTATGCATTCACAGTTTCACACCCATTTCCGTTTGGCGGGTAGGGCCTAAGCCCGGGCCCATTTATTAACTTGATGGGATGATGTATCATTTCACCATCATCGTTGTGAAACTAACATTTCTTAGATTATGAATTTAAATTTTTTATTTGATCATATAAAAAATCTTATGTATTTCAACACTCTATTTTTTTTAATTATTATATTTTATTTTATTTAAATTGACAAAATATTTAAATGTCATAATTGTGGATATACCTCAAATCAAAGTAAAATTTGACGTCTTTCCTTGTATCAATTATCACACAAGTGGTTGCTTTGAAAACTCTATTTTATATCAAATAGATAGTTTTTAAAATTTATTTTGGTTTGAAATTTGAATCAATTGAGGAATGCTTTTTATGATTTTATTTAAGTCATTTCACAATGAAATCAAATTAGATAAAAAAATAATTTCAAAAAATAGATGAGTTAAAATTTGAAAAAAGAGTCAATTGATGCTTAAAGTAAGATCAATAAGTCAACATGTAAGACTTTGACAAATATCATTTCCACGATCATGTATTCAATTATTTTAACATTACTTTAATAATTAGAGATTTTATTAAAATATATATAATAAAGAAGACAAAGAAAATATAGCATAACTTATAAACTTCTCACCATTTTTATATCTTAAAAGTATTTTAACTATATAAAATCTAAAAATATTTAAAATCATTTAAATAATCTATTTCAATTGCATATTTGAATTTACTTTATATATTAATTGTCTCAGGTTAAGATTCAATTATGACAGTACCAATTAAATTCAAAGTTGAATCCACCCAAGATCCAACCCATTAGCAATCCTGGCACTGGGATAGTTATGATGAGATTGCAATAGATCAAATCATATTGCGGACATTTTTCTTTATTTATTCTGAGAAGAGAGATGAATAAAATTTGATACTTTTAATTCCCATGTTCATTTGGGAAAAATTCTTTTTTCTTTGATGATAAAAAAGTGTCGAGGCGTTCCATCAAACTAATTCTTCTAAACATATGAAAACCTTCTAATGATTGACCCTTTGAGATTAAACGTCAATACAAAAGACTTCATTTTATCCTATCCCTTAATTAAGGGAAAAATATGCCAAAATATCAATTTTTCATAATTAAATATTCAAGCTAATTACAATTTCAGTACATCAAAAAGCCCCCTTAGAAAGTGGAGCACATGTCGTGGAAGTGGAGATGAAAGGGCCCAAATAGATCATTAGAATTCTGAAAAAAAAAATGATTATTGAGGATTTTTAAATTAATTTTAAGCCTAAAAACTCAATTATGAAAGAGTAAGTACAAATAAAGGTGCATTTCTCTTAAAATTATCCCACATGTGTAAATAAAAAAACTTACACATACTTCAAAGACTAGTCGAGTGTTTTATAAAAATTTTACAGGTAAGGAGTTAGAAAAGGTAAACTTGGATTATGAGAGGGATTAAAAATAGCATACAGCACCAAAAGCTTATTCGTGAAAAAGTATAAAATAAAACATAATTTTGAATTTTAATCTCAGCTACAGTTCTAAATATTATTCAGTTTAATAGGTAAGTTGATGATTAATATTTCTTCAATGTTTTCCTCAAAACTTTTTAATTGAAATCGAGCTACCTAATAAAAAATGGGATCTAATAATTTACTCTCTGTTACTCATCCTACCCTAGAAACTAGAATTCAATTATCTCCAAGATCTGCAAATACAGTTCCATAAGGCGGAAATGAAGTTGATTCAGACGGTTTCTCAACCCTATGCTTTCAAAAGATTGGATAATTCTACTCTTAAATTGTTGATAATTTCTTTTCCATGCAAGCAAGAAAACTTCCTTTTTACTAATTTTTTTATTTTTTGAATTTAAGTATAAAAAACTGAAACAATTCAAGATCAAACAAATAAACACACCAAAATCAGACAATGAAGATTCGAACCCACCATCTTTAATTTTCTGAAGTAGTAGGTGGTTGAACTACACACATGTGAATCAGGTATAATTAGAATTAATGTTAGTATTATATATTTCACTTACTAGCAAATAATTGACAGTTGGGCGAAAATTCAGAAAACAAGTTTTAGTAAGAAGAAAGATATGATATATTTTCCTTTTGTTCATTCCATACATAAACAATACTTACATAAGAGACCCAAAATAAAACACAATCTCAACCAGTCACTTCCTAAACAAACCACCCACTTCCTAAAACATTAACATAGTTACAGACCCACTGAGACCCACTTACTTATAACTAATTTCTAAGTACTAACTTCCTGGACTTAGTCAAAATAAGATAACGGTTTAGTAGAAAGCCGGTTCCCAAAATTTGACCAAAAGATTAAACATTACAAAACAGTCAACACGCTTCATCGCTTCATCCACCACAACAGTAAATTCCTACTCCAGCAAATCTACTCTTAGTCGGTGCGAGGAGGAGGAGGAGGAACATCAACGGCCAAACTTCTGCCGGAGGAGACAATCCTGTGCATGTACTTCTTGAGCTTTTTCTGCGTCTTCCGAACTTTAGACAATCGATGAAGAATTCTTTCTTGTCCGCGACTCAGTTCATCATAATTTCTCGTCTCCCGAATTTTGGATAGTCGATGAAGAACTCTTTCTTGTCCGCGACTCAGTTCAACATATTTTCTCGTCTTCCGAACTTTGGATAGTCGATGAAGAACTCTTTCTTGCCCGCGATGCAGTTCATCATATTTTCTTTCTTGATCGCGACGAAGCTCATCAAGTCCATGAAGAATTTCATTAAGATGACGATCGATTGCATCTGAATGAACTTCATTCAGGGGACGAGGAGAATGAAGAGGATCCTCTGCTTCTGCTTGTTCCTCTTGATGAGCTTTGTTGGAAGCAGGGAGTGTCTATGAAAATTGATGACCATTTAGTTCCAAAAAAAGACAAGTCAGATGTGAGATGGTCATCTCTTTAGAGATTTTAAACCCGATTTCTTGGGATTTAAAATGAGCTTTTTTTGAAGGGCAATTTGATGATGAAGAGCACAAGGAATTGGGAAGAACTTGAATGGGCAATATTTGTATGCATTTCTACATATGGACCTTCCTAAAAATTTCAGATTATTCACAAAATAGCAGATCACATGCAAGAGAGTGTAAAATGGAAAGTACCTCCGTCTTCAGCTCTGCCTTCCTATCTTCAGAACTAAATCATATAGAAATAAATCAATTGAGAAGGCTCGACATTAAAAAAAAAGGAAGGAAGAAAAGAGGGGGCTGAACAAATGGTGATTTGGGTACAAACCAAACACCTGTCATGAGCTCCCCAAAAAAAAAAAAAAAGAAATCCTAAAACTAAAAAAGGGTAAGAAAAGATATGAAGAAAACAGCTTCTCTTTCCTTAATTTCACGTACATAGAATCCGCAGGCGCTCCACTCTGAACTGCCGTCTCTACTCCGCTCGCAGCAGAATTCTTTCCAATTTCATTTGTCCCCATCCACTGCTGCTGCTGTTGCTGATGCTGCCGGTGACGGTACAGAAGAACATGACGATGCGCGCACTGCAGCTGCTGATATAGTGGCAGTGGCAGTGGCAGTGGCACAGTATGAAAGCGTTTCTTACAAAGTTAGGGTTGGGATTCGCATTTCCGCCTCGCCTATTGCCAATTCCCGGCGGATGTCTCCCTCTCGGATTCATCACAGCATATCAAAGTGATGGAATGATGAGGCCCGACCGATTACTGTCAAAGGAGAAAACGTGAAATTGACCTTGAAATTCGTAGAAAAGCCAAAATCCAACATCCAAAAATCCAAATGCAGAGATTTCTCGAGTCGAGTTGAACGTTTGAAGGTCTTATGCCGGCCAGGCGAGTGAGAACCCCTTTTTATTTGGCTTCTTCCGTTTTAGACAGGTACACTTCTCCCTCTCTTACTCTCTCTTCTAGATTTTGGCACAGATTTAACAAATTTTTTCAAGTTTAAATTGCAAATATGTAATGCATTAACTTTCAGAATTTTAAATACTTAGATTTATAATAATAATGTTTTTAAAAAGAATCTATTAAAGAATTTAATTAATGAAATCAGTTAGTTGAAATGGATAGAATTTAACAAAATAACATCTAAATAGTTTTCTAAAATTCTCCATTTTTAAAATCAAATCATAAAAATAATTGAAAATCAAACTAACTTTTCAAATTTATTTCTCTCATCAAACATTAAACCATCTTCTTCAAATTATAAAATTATTCTTCCAGAACTTGACTAAAAGAATTAAATAAGATAATTAAACCTATTACGAAAAACTTAAAGCGGGTGAAAGACTACTTATAGTGACATAGTGGTGTAATTCGATTGATTGTCTTCTGTCTGAAGAGAAATGAAATTGTGGGTTAGAGTCTACGTAATCTAATTTTAACGTGGGTTAGAGCCTACGTAATCTAGTGTCTTATGAAGAGTGGACTCACACGTGAAAATTTTAAATTGGATATCTCACAATTTCTAATAAGTATATTAGAAAAAATAAAATAAAATAATTAAACTCAACCTATTATGAAAAACGCAAGGTGGGTGAAAGACTCCTTGGTGCATAGTCACATAGTCCACGTAAGTAATTAATAAATATTTTATAAATTTTCTCACCCACCTGAAGAACTGGGATGGTGGCTACACCGTACCAGACGCGGCCGGAGAGTTGCTGAATATTGTCCGTGCGACCTGTGCGCAAGGTGAACTGAAGTGGGTTGGGGCAGGAAGAGGTGATCTCAGCAGAGAAAGAAGAGAGCAAGAGAAGGAGAGAACAGTTGAGCAGAGATAGACTGAAAGGGACGACGGCTCATTCTCTTATAACCAGCGAGAGACTCGGCCATGGAGGCCTTTCCCATCATCGGCCAAGAAGAAGAAAGGACATAAGTACAATAAAGAGATAAGGAAGAACGGGGAGAAAGCACGTGGCAAGGAGCTGATGTATCCAACGGCTGCAACGCCACCAGCGAATCCAGTTCTTGAAGAACGAAGTACATGAGCTGGCTTTTTTGTGTGCGGACCGAATCCCGAAATTCTAACTCTGAGAAGGCGTCATTATGAAATTTGGTTGTCTTTGTAAATTTTGATTGAAAGAGAATAAACTGGTAGGAAATGGATTATATTGTACACATAAAAGGAAAGGTAAGATATTTTTTTAATATGTTTTATATTTATAAAATCAGCCTTACGTTTATTGAGAGATAAAGATATTTATGTTATTAAAAAATATATATTCTTTTTAGATAATTATTATTTAATTGAAGAGGTTTTCCAATGAAATTGCAGAGAGATTAAACTATAGTAGCAAAAACCTTCCTTTAGCCCAACATGAATATTCAGAAGGGCCTCGTACGTCGAGTTCATGAAGTTGGTCCAAGCTTACGGCCCATTAATACTTAACAAGTTTGGTTTCAGTTTTGTGGGCTCGTGATCATATGTTTTCAATCCATTTTCAAATCAGGTCTTCAATGACAACTCGAGAAGGATTCGATTCTTCTGTGGACTTCGGCCCAACTCATCCCATTGACATTTCTTATAGATATTAAATTTCAAAGAGTTATGTACTACTGTAGGTATAAAATAAGGGAGCATGATGAAATACATTGCATCTAAGAATGTGTGGGATTATTAACCTAAACATACATAAATAAATAGATTGCCTTATATGATATTATTATGATTTTTTTTTTCTTTTTATAGGAGATATAGTACCATTATAATAATAAAAAAAGAATAAGTTAATTAATGAAATTTTAAATGAGATTTTTGTTGGAATTATTCCTTGTCCTTCCCAATGCTCATCTTCTGTCTACAGAGCATTATTTTAAAGCCCACAAAGGGCAATGGAAAGGAAAGAACCTATCTACTCCTTAAAAGAAGGTTTTATTATTGAAAAAAGCAAAAGAGAAGAAGGAAGCAAACATTCTCCATTTAGACCTTTCCTTCTGTATTCTTTCTTCCCTTAGTTGTTTCCCTTGACACCAAAACATTTCTTCCTCACTAAGTTCTGTCATTTTCATTCCTTTTGGAGCTTTCTACATCTCCTCTGTTACATCTTCAACACCTTTTTCATAGAATATAAACCTTCTTTAGTCATTACACATTGAAGCCATTGAAGATTTTGAAAGGAAAAAACAAAGAAATGGTTAAGCTAACCATTGTTGGGAGGTTGAGTGATGGGTTGCCTCTGGTTCAGAATCCTCGGCAAACGGATGAAGAGAGTGAAAATCTGCTATTTTACAAGCAACAAGGAGAGTTGATACTCAAAGAGATCTCAAGGGGAGCACTTGCACCGGTGAAGATGACGATTCGCATCGATCACCACTGCTTCCAGTATCCTTCTTTTCTTTGAGCTTTGCAATTTGAATATACTGATTTACTTTGAATTGTTTGAATGTTTGAAACAAGGCCAATATGTATTGGTTTTGCTGGGTTTTTACCAATTTTGGACCTGACAAATCCAAAAACCCGAATTTCATTAAAAACCTGTAACTTAACCTGTTACTTTCATGGTGTTGGGCATGCTTGCAAGGTCGAATAAGAACTTTTTATTTTTGAGCAGTAAGAATGAGAACTTAATTTAAGAAAAGGGAAAACAAGAGAAAAATACAAAAAGAATTCAGGAACATGAACACGGGGGAGTGTTTTCTGAAGTGGAGTGGAGTAGAGTAGAAATCAAATTCAGGATTTCCACTTTCTTAAACGGGTTTCTGACCATCACTCTAAATAATGAAGACGGTCATTTTTTATCAAGTAATTTTTTTCTTTCATCCAAAAACATAGCTTATTTGAAGCAATTGAGTCTACCAATGAGTGCATGAGAGATTAAGTACAGAACTTTTTTTTTCTTTTACCTTCAAAATATATGAAATTACTTATTCAAATGGTTCTCTTCCATCTTACTTTCTCAGTAAGTGGGAAGCTACGGGTTCGAGCCCGTATAACCTAATCTTGATGTGTCTACGGGATAGTGGACTCACCTGTGAGAGTTTTAGTAGGACTATTTCTAAACTTTCCACATGTAAATCTAAAAAACAATATATATATGAAATTTATGAACATTTTTTTTTCTTTTAAATCTAATTTTAAACCTAGAAACTCAATTATGAAAAAGTAAAAGAACAAAATAAAGGTGAGGGGTTTGACAAAGCAAGCTTGGATTATGCGAGGGGTTAAGAATCAGCACATCTTTAGTTGATCAGCACCAAAACTTATTAGCCAAAAAGTATAAATAAAATATAATTTTGATTTTTAATCTCGAGTATAGTTCTAAATATAATTCAGTTGAATAGGTAAATTGTCGATTGATACTTCAATGTTTTCCTTAAGTTTTCATTTAATCGATATCGAGCTACCTAATCGAAAATGGGGTCTGCTACATTACTCTCTGTGACTCATCCTACCCTAGAAAACTAGCATTCCATTACCTCCAGGATCTGCAAATGGAGTTCCATAAGGTGGATATGAAGTTGATTCGGACGGTTTCTCAACCCTATGGTTTCACTAGACTTGGTAATTCTACTCTCTTAAATTGTAGATAATTTTCTTTTCCCTTTTTTCTTTTCCATACAAGCAAGAAAAATCCTTTTTTACAAGCTAGAGTTTTGTTAAAATAGATTAGAATTCATGTTAATATGATTATCATTAACCCCCTCCATTGTATTGGCAGTTGAACCTCACAATCAGATTTCTCCATCTTCACTCTAATTGGACTTGGTTAATCCCAGTCTTTGATGTTAATTAAAAAAAATATCTACATGATCGGGATCGATATCTGCATCTGACCCAGTTCTCTTGTTGTCTTCCATCTTGTGAACCCAAGTCCACCCATGTCAGCCCACTGCTCATATCCTCGCCCCTGCCCATGCCAGTGCTACTACGTATCTGTTTGTGGCATAGTTTGGGTTGTCTATCTATTGGATTTGATCGTTATGACAACGATTCAATTCCTTTCGGATGCGGATACGTCTGGTTCTATTTTCAGATTTCATTTGTATTTGAATTTGTCTGCTTTGGTTATTCAGATTTGTGTATTCTAGATTTGTTTGTTTTTGTTTTCTATTCTAGTCATGTTGCCAATGTGTGCTTACGCCTCCACACCCACATAGTATGCCCTCGGTTAACGCCACCAAGGATCGAACCTGGCACCTCCCACTTGAAAGGGTGGAAGCCAACCAGCTGAGATACCCTGAGTAATTTAATACATATATTTGGCTCTCATTGAATGGAATAAACGCACAAAAAATACTGTTAAATTTATTGTGTTCCTCATTTTTTAACATATTCTTCATAATTCATATAAGAAATTGCCTTGTTGGTCAGTATGCTACGTTGTTTTGGGTTGGGGGTGGGCTGGGCAATAGAATTGGAGATTGAAGATTATTTATGTAAACACAAAATATATTTCACTAATTATCGTCAGTGAAATATTGTGGGTCAGTGAATCTTACACACAATATTCCCCTACTATAATTTTTTTTATGATGTCAAATTTAATTTTTAAGACCTTAGTCAAAATTTTTTTTTTTTTCAATTCATATCTATGGTAGATTGGTATCAATTGAAGTTATTAGGTGATTACTACTTAATGCTTTTAACCTTGCTAGGTTATGTGATTGGGAACATCAGAAAGAAATATATAGACACAAGAACTCAGGCCAATCTTAGTAAGTTGAATGCAAATCGGGGTCAAGATCTTGGCATTATTACAGAAGACATATCTAAAGTCATTTGCAATAGACAAGAATCAGGTACAATTTCCTTTTTTCACTTGCTCAATGTTTGCATATCTTTATAAGAATAAAGTTTTTTTTTTGGAGTGATAGTTAGAAATTCACTTTAGAAGGTTTTGAGTTCGATTCCTATTCTATTCTAAAGTGTCATTCTTTGTAGAGTTATCCAGTATGTAGAGAGGATTGCACATATTTTGAGGATTAACCGGGTACTCTAAGAGGCTTGGACACCTTGATTATAAAAAAATCAAATTATATTTATTTCTTAAAATAAAAATACTTCATTCATCTGATGTAGATGTCTCGGGAAGTTCAACAATGCCTCTCACGGATTCCCGCATATGGAGTTCAACAAATTTAGAGGTAATTTTTTTTTTTTTTTGAATTTATGCATAGAAAGCCGCGTAGGTAATTTTCTTTTAGGCAAATCTGCATTATTCGAGTTGAGAGTCCTATTATACATGAACTATATAGGTAGAAAATGTCCTGGCAAAATGCATTTAATATAATTATCATATATATTATATTCATTTAATGGCCATGAAATGGACCATTAAAAAGAAAATGTCTGCCTAATTGCAGATTGGGAGTTAGACTCATCCTGTTAAGTTATTTCTGTGCTGCATTGCATCTATAGGTGTCGCCCATTATTCCAATGATCTTGGCTGTTTCACAACCAGAAAGTGTAGGGTAGATGAGTGGCCCAATTTAAAAAAATTAAAAACTGATTTAACTAGGGTTAAGTTTTCTGGATCCATTTTGTAAATGAGTGTAGGGTCACAAATTGGCTGGCCCAGCTCGACTCAGTGCCCTGAGCCAGCCTACTCTTGGCTAGAAATGGGCCGACTTTTATGTCTCTGAATCATGCCAAGGTCTAATACTCTTAACTCAAACTAAATGGGCCAGGTTTGGACTTAGTGTTGCTTAAGTCTTTTGGGCCTGTCTTGAGAAAGTTCTTCTTATAGGTTGGACAACCTGTTAGGACCTGCACTTTCAGTACAAAAGACTAGTATGTTAGGTGGAATGACTCAAGTCTTTTATAAATCCCCTAAATCTTCCTCTACACTTCCAATGTGGGACTTATTAGCAGCAGCCCCAACAATCCTCCCCTCGAACGCGGTCCTTTGGCAGAGAGAGAGACCCTGGCAATCCCTTTCGTCTGGGGGATTTCCTGAGCCCACATGAAGTAGCCTGAGACGTGGCTCTGATACCACTTGTTAGGACTTGGGCTTCCAGCCCAAAAGACTAGCATGTTAGGTGGAGTGACCCAAGTCTTTTATAAACCCCCTAAATCTCCCTCTACACTTCCAATATGGGATTTGTTCGCAGCAATCCGAACACAACCCTGGGCCCAAGTGGAGGAAGGACCAAGAACTGAAGGACCTGAACAGCTATAACTCAAAAATTATAACAATGATGCATGACTGTTGCTTGTTATATGTGACCCAGCTATAAATGAACAATCTAGATCCGGGTTATGGACTTTAAATTAGACTGGTCCTAAATTTGGATAAGAAAATATATATGTAAATATACAGTATTTCAATTGAAACTTCAAAACGTGTGGAGGGCTGATACTTAGGCTTTGTTTTTGCTCTGATTTTGGCCATATCAAACTTTGTTTATTATTTTTGAAAAAAAAAAAAATTTCAGCAATATTTATATTTCAGTACTCCAAGACCCCAAAAATTTGGTTTCTGAGGAGAAGCTACTAGAGTACTAGCTACTGAATTGAAATTTTAAATAAAAATAAAAGAATTTTATTTTTTCTAATCTCTCTGTTAATTGAAATTTGATTTCTTCAGGTGATTGCTTTGAAATGGACACCAATTGCAATGGTGGTGGTTGTCACTGTGACTTTCTTATGGGCTAGTTTGGTCCTCTCAGACAACTTTGTAGTCACAACTTAATGAGATTCCTCTGGAGATCATGACATGTTCATCTCTCTCTCTCTCTCTAATGAAGATATATATTCCTTTCTTTCCATTATATAAATCTGAAAATAAGAGAAAATTTCCAAAATTGTTTGCAGACAGTAGTGAAAGAAAATCAAACAATCAAGGACAGGAAGCTAAAGAGAAACCCTTTTTTTTTGGGAGATCATCTTTGTTTTCCAAATCTTAACCAGTGTATGTGTTGTGTGAAAAGTGAAAAGAGATCCGACTATAAATTCGATATCATCATTATTATTATTGTCATTTTATCTACATAAGTTAGATTTTTGAGTTCTACTTATTTACTATAGTTAAAAATAATAATCTTGCTTTACTTGTACAAATCAAATTTAATGAAAAACAAAGGTTAACAAGATAACAAGGGCCAACTCGGAAAGCATAGGAAAATCCAATACGCCTGAGTTTGCTGCTTCTTTCAACAACCCCCAGCCTAGTCCAACGTACAACAAGAATTTAGCTTAAAAATCTTGGGGTTAAAGAAAGCATGGTTAATGGACTCAAAATCAATCCAATCCATCATAAAAGTCATTGGGTTTTGATGCAGGACCGACTTCGAGACAAGATATTGTGCTCTTTGACTGACCCAGAATTCAATCAGGTCGGAATCACATCTTTGTTTTTTTCACACAAAAACGCGTCATGCACATGGGAGAGGAGGTCCATCATTTAGTCAGAACTATGGACACTTACTCTTTTAACGTGGGATTGATGCCCAACATAGAATCTACCAGGCTAGCAAGCGGGACTCCTCACAACTAGAGCGAACTGGAACCCACCAGGCCCCGCATCAGGTTTCATATATGAATATGCAAAGTCGTTATAGAAATCCATAGCGATACTTATGACACTGATTATTTATTGTTCATCATCATCATCGTCATGACTAATTATCTAATTCATTTAAAATTTATAATCAGAATTAACTTCAGCAAATTGTTTTTCATAGACTGATTGTCTATTTGACACCTTATTGTTCATATCACACAATTTGTTAGTAATATTACAAATATTAAGAAAACAGATATACATAATAAGAAAAAAAAAACCCTCTTATATTGTTTCAGACAATGGACAACCTAATAATCGGCAACAAAATCCATGAAATATCAATGAGAGAAAGAATAGTGCATGGTATACCATTCTAGCAATGATTTAGACATTGATCACATACATTTTTTAGAGGAAATGAATTTAGTAAAATAGAAGACATGATTTTATAGGAAAATGAATGAGGTGATCTTCAAATGGCTCGCGCCTTCACAATGTCAAGGCTCATCTCACTTGGATCTGTTGCCTGCAACTCCAATTGAATGCCATCAAGTTCTCTCTTGAATCTGTCCTTGGAGCTAGCATAAAGCATCTTACTTCTAACTCTTGATGTATCAGGAGACCTAAATCCAATAAACATTAGAAAGAAAAGAAAAGAAAAAATCATTAATGGGTTTAAGGGAAATGTTTTTATTTAAACATGTAGTCTATTAAAATTTACATTGATTGAATTAATAAAATCTTTGTTTTTTAAAGTGATCGTGTTTTGAAGAACTTACAAGATGGCTTGATTGATCCCGTTAATGTGATTTTTGATCAGTCATATACTTGAACAAAGAAATTTTAAACAAACTCATCATTATTATATTTAATAGATCCTACCATAAGGTGCATAATCTCTTTACTTTATTTAGAGGTTGGCCGATTAAGAAGCTTTCTTCGCTAAGGGAGATCTTGAGTTTGATTTAAACTCAAACTCCTCTGAACTACTACCTATAGGGTTACTCGTGATCACTTGAACCTGGTCTGTGTGTATAGGGAGGTGTGCACATACGTCAAAGAATTTAGCAAGTAAAATCTCTGGGGTGAGACGTCCGAACACCATCGATCGAAAAAGAAGAAGGGATAAAATAGATTATTAATAGAGAATGGGTAAGATGGTGGGAGCATTACCAAGAGATGAAGAAGATCTTGCTCTTCTGGCAGTTTTCATCGGTGGTGAAATCAAAATCAAAGACAGCATAGCGGCACTCATTTGCAGGCAAGCATGCGGCGAAATCATCATAGCTCTCATTGGGACTACCAAGTCTATCCACCATCACCTGCTGTATCCTCTCATCAATCTTGAATACGATGAATCGGTAATTCCTCTTTGTTTTTAATTCCAAGAACCTCAGCTTACAGTCATCATGCACTGCCATTCCAGAAGCGGAATTCGCCTATCCAACAACTCAAACATAAAAACAAGAATCACCCAATATAGAAAACATGATTTAGGTATCTTAGTACATGAACACATTTCTAACCCACGAGAAATGTACATATACAACTGACCCACAAAAATTAATTGATTAAAAAAACACTCAACCATGGAGGCCCCTCCAAATTCCAAAAGAAATGGGAAAATTTTCAACAAAGACGGATACAATCTTTACAAATTTCTTGGCCATTCCACATGTTTTCTTTTCACTTAGAATTCAATCAAATGAAAGTGTCTTGTTCAGAAGTCTCTTTCCATGTTTTCCGAATAGAATCCTTTTTATTGAAATACAAATAAAATTTTATACACAACAAGAATATATATATATATATATATATATATATATATATATATAGAGAGAGAGAGAGAGAGAGAGAGAGAGAGAGAGAGTTATACCATGTTTCCTCCAATGGAAGATAATCCCTGTGAAAGTGAAATGGAAAAAGAGAAAGAGGAAGAGAAAATGGGTAATGGAGGAGTTCCTAATGAGAAGAGGAAGATCCTTAGAACTTGGGAGAATGGGTGGTGGTTTCTTTGGAGAGGAAAAGAAGGTGAGAATGAGAGATTTTCACTTGCTTGTTGCCACGTTAGAGAGAGGATGTCCAGTCTCACCCCTGTTTTAAATGGTCCAAAATGCCTTGGGTGGTTGCTCTCATGTTGGGGAACCCATTTTTGACCCTTCTTTTCTATTTCTAGTATTTTTCAAAGCTTGACAGCCCTTCACTTCGCAAGTTTGTTAAGGGCTTGAACCGGCAACTCGTGAGGTAGGGACCTGGCATCATATTGGTTTTGGCTAGACATTTTAACTAAAGTTTAAAAATAAAAAATAGAAAATGAAAAAAAATTTGACTCTAGGGTTAATAATGGGTAATGATTTTTGTCCCCCCATTTTCTCTTAGGCCAATCCTCTCACATGGGCGTAACCCGTCACGGGTTTTATTGTTCCCTTCGAATCACTTACAACAAAGTGCTCGTCGAGCCGATTCGAAGGGTAAAATACGCAATACAGTAAAACCCATGTCCGGTTATACAAAACGCCTGTGGGAGAAGTACTACCCTTTCTCTTATGGTGTAACTCTTTAAAAGGAATTTTCAAATTTGCCCTTACTTCTCTCTTCTCTTCTCTTTTTTTCTTTCCTAAATACAAGGGGAAATTTAGAAATTCCTTTTAAAAAGGTGCACCATAGGAGAAAATGAAAGTGCAAAAATCACTACCCTTTATAAATTTCACCGAGTTTATAACCACTCAAAATTAAAAAAAAAATACCTAAATTATCGAATTCAATTATCTTAATTTTTTTCTTTCTTTTTATTAAATCACAGTCATCTATTTTGACGGCTCACAAAATATAAGGGAGCATCATTTTGAAAAAAAAAAAAATGTTTGAGTAGAGCTTACATACAACACGATATCATGCTAATGCTGATTGGTTTTCAATACATCAAAGAACCATTTTTTAGACCTATAATTCAACATTTATTTTATCACCCTTAGATTGAAAATATAAAAATATTCAATGGTTTTTTATAATAATTTTGTGAGTATAGATATAGTTTGTACATTGAGGCCATAACATATCATGTGTCACTTCCTTCAGCTCGTTATTTTACCCCATCTCATAATAATAATTATCATTTCTCTTTCTCTACATCATATACATTTCAAAAATATTAGATTTTCTAAAAAAATTTAAATCATTCAAAGAAATATATGTTTGTGTGCAATGAATGAGTCAAGATCCTTACTAAGACACATCTTAATTGTTCCATGACATTTTTAGAAGTACAGATAACAAAAATGTGAAGCTCAGTGACTTTAAAAAAGGCTAGATATTTTCTTTATGAGAAATGATAGAGACACTAGCATTTTTAATAACAAGGGACACCCGTTTATCTTTCCACAATTTACACGATGAAAGAAGATAAAAAGACAAATTTGTCATTCCTTGTTATAAAAACACCAGCGTCTCTTTATTAAATTCTCTTTGTTTTTCCGTTGAGCTATTTTATTTGAACAGTTTTCATTTAGTACATTCTCAATCTACTGAGAGAGAAACAGAGTTCTTAGTAATATTAATATGAGTGACCATTTTGACACCCTAATTTTCTTTTAAAAGACACCTTATTTTAAAATTTTGTATGAAAATTTTTATTTTGCCTTTTAATTTTTTAAAAAGACAATTCCACTACACAAAACTGAGGCAAAATGATAATTTCGTATAAAATTTTAAAATAGAATGTCACTTAAAAGAATGGCTACCCTATTAATATATGCTATTTTATCTTTTATGGTGGGTCTTCCTATTTAATCATACTCTCACAAAGAAAATCTTGATTTATAGTACACTGGTTGGTCTAATCGCTTTTTACTACACCTAGTAAGGAGTAATCTCGAACGAAAGTGGGCATTTGTATTGCAAAAAACATGGCCATCGCTGGTTAAAGCGTGCATGCAGACGACGTACTACTTAACAAAATAATTTTACGTTCTATTTTAAAAGGTTGTTTGTTAATTCTTAGTTATGAAAATTAAAATAACATGTCAAAAATATAACAAAAGAGACATTTTTTTTCCAAAGAATTTATTTTCCATAAGAGAGATCAGGAAAATTTAATAAAGAAAGAAGGAGAATTTTCATGCTCACCAAGACAACACTTCATTCATTTTAACAAAAAATAAATATTTTAACACAAACAACAAAATCTCGAAGAAATAAAGGGAGGGGTCTCTAAGATAATATAAGAAAAATTGATCAGTTTGATGATCCACACCCTTGAAAGAAACCATCCTTCAATCGACACTGAGGCCCCTTTTCAACCCCATTGTCCCTTTCTAGGGTAAATGCAGCCATAACGCCCTTGAAGCAAAGACAAAGATGACTGAACTAAAGGGTCTGCATTTCACTAATAGTAGAAAAATCTTCATCCAACGGAAGCCTTTTCCACTGCCCATTTCAACAAAAGATGGACAGGAACATAAGAAAGAGTTCCATCTATCACTTTTTTGAGTCATGTGCCAACTTAATCTCCTTTTCTAATCCTGTCATCAATTTATGGCCCTAAACAAATGATTTGAGTATCATACTTCATGATATCTCAATTGATTCCTGTCATTAAAATCCTATCCCCAGGTCAGGGATTTAAACCATCTATGCCCACCAACTCCAACCCAGGTTCTGCACAATCGGCCTTAACTCACAGAACACTCATTTCACAAGAGAAAAAACTTTCTTAAAAATAAATGAAGAATATAAACTATCAACCTCCCTGCACTTGAGGACTAGATGTTCAATGAATAAGAAGCCGGCCAAAGTTTTAATTACATAAAAAGCAACTGTTGTAGATCAAAATGGCTTACAAGTACACTATCTAGCATATATAAGTACAAAACATTCATTACAAAAGAGACAAAAAGGGAGCCGTACAGCAAGATACAGAAAGGCACCAAAACTTCAGATGATCAGTTCAGAAGAGACAATCCCCAAATTTCCCCCTCCCTCCACCCCAAATACAAACCTAGTATGGTATCAATGATGTGCAATTTTCAGCCAATTGCCTGAACTCTGATTCTGCATGCAATATCACCTCTTGCCTGAGGCTCTCTCGCCTGGATGGGTCATTGAGGATCTGTTCATTATCTGCTTGACGCTTCTCCTTTTCCCCGAGCGCTGCCTTGAGTCGACGTTCAATGTCAGCCAAAGCAGAAGAAACAGTGGCTTCTTCATGCAAAGCAGCCGTGACCCTTTCTGCAGCTTGGAGCTTCAACCACCAATATTGTTCAACCTGATTTCGGAGATTCTTGATTTCCTTGTCAATCTTCTTGTTCTGCTTCTCGATGAAGTTTCCAAACCATTCATGTTGGTCAAGTGTGGGGGCATTTTCTATTATTCGAGCGAACTTTACTGCCTTCTTCCATAACTTGGTGAATTCTTTCATTTGTCCAACCATCCTGCAGTCTTTCAGAGCTTGTGCAACCAAGATTCCAGAGTTCATTATCCTATTAGACAGACCAACTGACTGGCCCGGTACTTGTTGAAGTAGATTGACAAAGGCTTGGTACATTACAGCTACCCACTCCAGGTCCCCTCCAATAGCTATGGGTTGGTCAACACAGAATTCAGGATCATTATCATTATCACTCTCGCTCGTCGGATCCTCAAAGTTAGTGTGAAGGTCTCTCAATAGAGAGTCATTAGGGGTTGACTCAGAGCTGCCACTGATGTCCCAACGAGTCCGAGCACCACTTGAATCTCTGCTGGAATTTGTCTCAGGTGCAAGTGGTCCCCCAGTGGGTGTCATGGCTTGAACAATGCAATCATGTGAAGGACTTGCAGTACCATAATAAGTCACTGGGGCATCGATTTTGACCATCTGAGAAACATCTGGCAATGGGTCTGCACAAGTATTATAATTGAAGAGTTGGGTCATAAGCCTGTCAAAATTTTCTAATACACTAGGTTGTTTACCTGTTGTGATGAAAGGCTCCTTCAGCAATGGGTCAATTTGGGTTGGCACTTTCAAAAGGTGTTTTCTTCCTGTATGTAGAATAAGATATCACTCAATGATGAAACAGAAACCTTATGAGGATGCAAGCAAATAAAGTGAAAACTTACTATAAACCTGTTGCATGGATAAGGTCGGTTTGGGTACCACAGACAACATGTTTAAATGGGTGGAAGAAAGGACCACTTGAACTATGCCCGCCCCAGGATCTGAGGGAGTATCCACGTAAGTGTGTAGTTTGTAAAGCTTTTAAAGTAAGATCTTTTATAGGCTTTTATGTATATATACAATATAATATAAAGCTACAAATAATCATCATCATCAAACAACACTAGTAATCCGATTTGTAGTGAGAGGAAATCTTGTCTTGCAAGAAAGAAGTTTTAGACCATAGAGGTATCCAACTGAGCTGTTCTTGGTGCTTCTAAACTTGGAGAGTAATGTTGCCATGTGCAAGAAGTGATTTATTATTGAAGATAAAGGAAGAGAAACAAGATAATGAGATGATTATCACCCTGTGCATTGGGTTGTTCAGTATTACCATGCAGACCTAGGCATAGGGCTTATCAAATGGGGTGGTAGGCCCGTTGAAATGGTCTTTCCTTCGCTAGGTTATTTACTCCTAGACTTTATGACATAAATCCAATCATGATGATTTTAGTGGATGACACATTGAAGCCAAGACCATTCCAATAGACCCATCATAATCCCATAAGATAGGCCCTGCCTAAGTGCACACAGGAATACCGTGCGGCCAAATATGGGGGTGAACACTTCATGATTGTCATATATCGAATAACATGACATCAGTATGAAATTATAAGGTAATTCTTCCAATTCCATTCAATAGAAAACTTAAAACCATTTTAGGCACTAGAATCCCAGCCCAGGATTGAAAAGATAAGCTATCCATAAAAATCCACGTTAAATAAAACAAATCGGGTCTTTTTTTTTCAACCGTAAAATTTCATCAAAAAGTAATTCCAGCACCAGATATAATGAATTAGTTGAAAAAGGAAGACAAAACATGAAAAAAAAAAAAATTGAAGACAGTGTCTGCTAGGGGCAGTGACTTGAAACCCTTTCCCAGATCTATCTTTGCAACCTTATCAACCTTTTCAGAGCATTCCAACAAATTTTGCTAAAAGTGACAGATAAAAGATGTTTATGATTTCTTCTTTTAGAAGCCAATAAAAGTATCAGTAATCAAATGCTATCAAGTGCAGTATTACTAAAACAATATAAGTTAGCCTTTATATTTGGATTTGACAATATTTCCATGGATTGACTGTCAAAAACAGAAAAAGCCAGCCTTATCAAACCAAAATCAAGTGCAGTATTACTAAAGCAAATTAAAATGAAGGCATCTCCCGCACACCATAGCTTACAACAAATCCAAGCTTTTTGTGGCATATGGCAGGATGGCTAGTAAAGTGGCTTCTTCATCAGCCAAAATACATATTGATGTGATCCTTTTGAATGCATACAAAAAATTGCCAATTAAAATCCCAAAAGCTCTATTCAATGCCCATTATTGAACTGATAACTAGTTACTAGACTATATCGCAACCACCACTCAAACTAAACTCATAATAATCATCAAAAGCAAAAGAACAGAACTTAGGGTCTGTTTGGATTGGGAGAAAGTAGAAGAAAGCAGGGGTTCAAGTAATTTATTTAATAAGTTTTTGACAGGAGAAACCATACAGAGATGACATTACACTACATCATTGTTTCTCCTGCTTGGCAACTTTCTTTTATCACTTTCTCCTAAGTACTAACCGATGGTGGAATCCCCCATATTTTCTCAACCTCTCTCCCCATCCAAAGCGGCATTAAAACACTCACCACGAGCAAGAGCAGCAGCATATTTCTGCTTCCTCCCAGACCCGGGTGGCCTTCCTCTAGCTCCCTTCTGTGTCGGTGTGGCTGAGTCGGAAGCGACCATGGGAGAAAACCCTGGTGAGGACCAGCGATAATGGATGTACTTCCGAGGAAGAGGGTTAATGAGGAGTAAATGGAGAACCCATAAAAAACTGGGCGAAAAACCCAGATGACGTAGGTTTTTATAAAATCGAGGAGCCGCAGAAACAGAGAGAAGTAACGCAAAAAAACTTTGGGCAGGCAAGCGAAGGATTCTCTGTAATCTCTCTCATACCGGAAATCGACTATAATTTGGAATTAAATGCCTCTTAATCACCTCCTCTCTAATCTTTTATCACATTCTCTGTAATCTCTCTCTCTCTCTAAAATTATAAATACTGCCTTGCAGGATCCGAAATAGTTTAGAGCATCTCCTCTCCCCAATACTGTTCTGGTAATATTAAAGGTGATTAATAATATCATAATAATTTTAGATTTTTATTGGAAAATTAATAGAAAATTTTAGTCGAAAATATGATTTTTAAAAAATTATAAAAGTATAATATAAAAATATTAATAAGAGATATTAAAACTATAAATCAATCTTCAGTTTAGTCTTTAGTCTCAGTGAAAAAATGTAGAAAATCAATAATACTAACATTCTTGCCTCGCTAAGATATTTATATCTTGCCTCAGATAATCACCGACAGGAATAAGAGCGACATGACTGAAGACTGAGGGATGTGATTGATATTTACTTACAAAGATGCCAGATCCTCACCCTTCAACTGTCTGACCATGTGATCATAAATTAAATAAAAAAATTGGAAAAATTATTCAAAAATAAAAAAGAGAAATTTATATGATTCCTTTTGAAATTTTACAATATCGAAAGAGAGCCAACTTTTGTTATAAAAGATCCTCTCTCTAAAAAATGATTGTAAATATTTGTTTAAACAACAACTTCCACATAAACATTAATTAGAGTCTGCTCAACAAAAATACAATGATTTTGCTACATCAAAGTAGGCATTTGTAATGTGAAAAACATAGCCATCGCTGGTTAAAGCATGCAGGTAAGCGATATACTACTTCACAAAAAATAAATGAGTCATTTTTTTTTGTTATTTAAAGGAATCTATTTTCCATAAGGGAGATAAAGAAAATTTAATAAGAAAGAGATTTGTCATGCTCGTCAAGATAATGCTTCATTTATTTGAAAAAAAAATCTTTTTTAATTTACTATATAGAGACATGTATATCATAGGTTGGAACGAGCTGTGTTCGCAGGGCCGGCCTTGAGATTTTAGAGGCCTAGGCGAACTTTTAAAACGGGGCATTTTGCTCTTATATACACTTTTTTTTTTTTATAAAGTGTGAAATATCCAAATAAAATATAAAAATTAAATTTATAACAAAGTATTATTTAAAATTTATTCTTCTCGAATTTTGGCATGCAAAATTACTAATTAAATTACTATATTAAAGTTATTTTAACATATCTTTTCCAATAGACAATATTTTTTTATAAATTTATAGTTTTTTCATATTTTATTATTTTTTTACTTTTTATTATTTTTTTTGAAATAAAACACTAAGCATCCAAAACAGATCTCCTAATCAGGAATCAAGTTCTAACATGTAGTATATAGGAGTACCAACTAACTGCGGAAAAGCCAAATGAAAAAAACTCGGAACTGCACAGAACCGCGCAAAACCGCAAAGAATATGTAGAACCGCTTGGAATCGTGAGAAACTGCATTGAACCGCGCAAAATGCACAGAACCGTGTTGAACCGCTTAGAACCGCGAGAAACCGCACAGAACTGCTCTCTGAACTGCGGCGGGATGCGGGACGCGGAGCTCGGTACGCGGATTAGAGTTTCTGGGCCAGGCCCAGGCCTTTTACGGATTATATGGATATTTGGAGGCCCTGTTTATTTGGAAGCCTTAGGCTCTAACCTATTTCGCCTACAGGGCCGGGCCTGTGTGCTCATATATATCTCTTGCGAGACATCGGATAAAAAACTGTGTTCATGTGCCAGTCCGAGGTCTCCTGCATATATAATGCATGGGCTGTGCTAATTATGTCTCAGTTGTCCCATGAAAAGTAATAGAAGAATTGGTGAGGAGTGAATAGGATAGTAAGGACGATCATCTGTTGTATAAACGTGTAACTCAAGTGACTCTCCAACCCCAAGTCAATCTCAGCCGAGGTTTTTGATTCCATGCAAGTGATATCACATTTGTACATTTTGAGCCAGCTGTATTGCCGGCGTCAAGTGCAATCGGCGAATGTTGACCCGGCATTAGTGTTGAAGTTGTCGTAAACACTATATGGTAATGTGATCCTTATTTGTTTTCATCTCATGTCAAATCACTCTTCATTGAATACTTCTTATGTACAACTGCTCCAACTGTTTTCGTGATACCATCACGACTCATGGGATGAATCCATTTTGTAAATAAACTGAGTTGATTAAACCTATTTAATATTAGTCGAGTTAGGTTAATTTTATTTAATAAATAGACCAAGTTAGGTCACCTCTTTAAAACTTAATTGGGTCTTGTCAATGCAAATTATAAATTGGTTGAGTCCAGTGCTCTATGGAAAAAAAAAGTTAAAAATTTTCTTGTGAAAAATTGATCCTAAAAATCTACATTTCTAAATAACCTATGAAAAGTTGCAAACAAACACTTTTCTGAAAGAAATTCTAAATTCTATGTAAACAAATATGACCTAATAGTTTTTGGCTACTTTCTTTCATGTAGTTTCTCACTTTGTCTGAGCAGTTTTCTCTGGATTTTTCTAAAAAGATTACCTCCAATCTTTTCGTTTATAGTGTCGCCTAAATACCATTAATTTTGAAAAATGTAAAAAAAAGTTGATCAAAATGATTAACACAGCAATTAGATATGAGAATCTCTTTTATTCTCCTTAAGGTGCAATACATTTATTCATCAACTTCTCTCCTACTGTATTACTTTATTTTAGTAAAATATTACTCTTTGAAGGAACTTCAATGGAATGCAGGTGGGCAATTGTAAACACAAAGACATTTGTATTTTCCTGTAGCACCATTCTCAATACACTGTCCACCAAAGGTGCTGCCATGTTTTTCAAAGCCCTGTTTCTTGCGGTTTGCCAGGTCACAACCATTGGGATCCAACACGGCTTGGCATGTAGCTGCATTCACAATTTCAAACTCCACTGTTCCAGAAAAAAATAAGTCATAAGTAATCATTACATATACATAATGAGAAGTTCTTTGAGGTAAAAATTTTGGCTACAAAACTTAAATAATAATAATAATAATAATATGATGATACTCATTCTAACTATTAGAGAGAGAAAAAGTAATGCTAAGAAGCAAGCCCAAGAGAGCATTTCTAATTATACAAGTAAATGCCAACAATCATTTAGAGATGCTCCTGTTTGACAGGAATTAAAATCATAAGAACGTTGTTAAGTGAAAGAACAGTTAAGAAATGATACAGCACAGAGAAATCATTCATCAATTGGAGAGCAAGAAAAGATCAGAAACATGAGGAGAACATGAGAAGAACAAGGAAGAACAAGATTGTGAAAGAGAACTTGGCCATTTGCAGAAATAAAAACAAATTGATTCACTCTTCCCAGTATGGGTTTGCTTTTGATGCTGTGTGACCAAAGATTGCGAGGAAGCAATATTTATAGGATTGTAATGTAAGCAAACAATTAGGGGCTCATAATTTGCATGAGATTATCTTGCCTTAATTTATGCCATTCATGAATTGAACTAGCTGTTTTACTTGCACATAGATTAATAGTATAGCAATTATGTAATAAATCAAAAGATCTTTAGGATATTTTCTATCAAATGACCTTCTAATCCAAATTATGATCAGGATTTTAGAATTCAAGGATCTTTGGCCATCTCCAAACTCGACATGGCCACATTTGCCAACACAACACCACTAATCAATCTCACCCTCTATAAATAACTCAGATTTAGAGTTGTTTGATAATAGAGCAATAATAAACAAGATTATAAAAGGTCTTAGATAGATCTTGTAGGGTCGAGAGACTACAAGTTGTAGATATAAAGAAGAAGAGATGTATAATTTACAATACACCCAAGCCATCTTCGAGTATGAGCTAGACAAGAACAGAGTCACATAAAGGCCCTGGACAAGTATAGACAACTAATGCAAGTTGGCCTCTTAGCAATGTACATAGTGATACAAGACAGAAGGATCCAAAACAGACACTCGTACACGCAAGACATGCCTTGGTGGACAGATTCTTCAATACCGTAAGAAAGAAAATTGTTCTCTGAACAAGTCAGAGAGACACTAGATAAATAAGAAAAAAAGAAAAGAAAACCATTGCTGTTATATTTAACAGTGTCATACATGATTGTAATTTGTAAAGACAAGAAAAATTTGTATCATCAAAAGAAAAGAAGATGCTAAAATAAAATAACCACTGTTTACATATTCAATATTGTTCTTTTAGGATTTTACAGGATGCACTTATCATTTTTTCATTGTAATATAATGAATTTATTGGTTACAGAAATGATGAACACTGTACAGAGATCTGATGAATGGTAATGTGCCCAAACAATCTTCATCCAACAGAAGCCTTTTCCACTGCCCATTTCAACTGAGGATGTGAATGGTTGTTTGCTCATGCTTTACTGTGGAAACAATTCAAAGTAAAAGGGGTAGCTACACATTCTATTTGAAGTTGTGGCATGTCTGTTGAGTGGACAGGAACAGTGGCCTAATACCAAAAATGCAGAAGAAAGAGTTCCATCTATCACTTTTTTGAGTCAATTGACGATTTAATCTCCTTTTCTAAAATATTTAGCACATCCTATCATCAATTTATGGCCCTAAACAAATGATTGAGAATATCAAACTTCATGATATCTCAAATTGATTCCTGTCATTAAAATCCTATCCTCTGGTCAGGGATTTAAGCCATCTATGCCCCCCAACTCCAACCTAGGTTCTGCACAAATGGCCTTAACTCACAGAACACTCATTTGACAAAGAGTATAAACTGTCTTAAAAAAAATGAAAAAGAATATTAACTATCAACGTCCCTGGCACTTGAGGACTAGATGTTCAATGAATGAGGAGGCCAAAGTTACAATTACATAAAAACCAAGTGTTGTAGATCAAAATGTCTTACAATACTAACTAGAATATATAAGAATAAAGCATTTATTACAAAAGAGACAAAAAAGGGTTCCGTACAGCAAGATACAGAAAGGCACCGAAACTCCAGATGATCAGTTCAAAAGACACAATCCCCAAATCTCCCCCCTCCCCCCACGCCAAATACAAACCTAGTATGGTCTCCATGATGTGGACTTTTCAGCCAATTGCCTGAACTCTGATTCTGCATGCAAGATCACCTCTTGCCTAAGGCTCTCTCGCCTGGATGGGTCATTGAGGATCTGTCCATTATCTGCTTGACACTTCTCCTTTTCCCCGAGCTCTGCTAGGAGTCGACGATCAATGTCAGCCAAAGCAGAAGAAACAGTGGCTTCTTCATGCAAAGCAGCCGCTACCCTTTCTGCAGCTTGGCGCTTCAACAACTTGTATTGTTCAACCGCAATTTGGAGATTCTTGATTTCCTTGTCAATCTTCTTGTTCTGCTTCTTGATGAAGTTTTCAAACCACTCATCTTGGTCAAGTGCAGGGGCACTTTCTATTCTTCGAGCGAACTTTACTGCCTTTTTCCATAGATTGGTGAACTCTTTCATTTGTCCAACCATCTTGCAGTCTTTCAGAGCTTGTGCAACCAAGAGTCCAGAGTTCATTATCCTATTAGACAGACCAACTGAATGGCCCGGTACTTGTTGAAGTAGATTGACAAAGGCTTGGTACATTACAGCTACCCACTCCAGGTCCCCTCCAATAGCTATGGGTTGGTCAACACAGAACTCGGGATCATTATCATTATCACTCTCGCTGCCACTGATGTCCTGACAAGTCACAGCACCACTTGAATCTCTGCTAGAAATTATCTCAGGTACAAGTGGTCCCCCAGTGGGTGACATGGCTTGAACAATGCAATCTTGTGAAGGACTTGCAGTACCATCACAAGTGACTGGGGCCTCGATTTCGACCTTCTGAGAAGCATTTAACACAATTTGAAAATGAGAAAAGCCACCATTAACTGGAACTTTCTGACTCACCAAAGGGTGCTTTTCTTGAGAGCCATTGTGCACCTCATGCGTGAAATGATCTGGAACCGAGGACTTGTCCTGTATCATGGGACCTGAACCATTTTCCCCGAGTAAGTGACTAAATGTGTTCTCCGTAACTTCAATCTTGCACATGGTTAGGCCAGAGTCTCCCTGCCTATCTATTGATGACTCTGAGACAGTACACATCCCGCCTGCACAAGTATTATATTAGAAGAGTCAGTTTATGAACCTGTCAAAGTTTTATAATACGCTTCATTGTTCACCTTTTGCAATGACAGACTCATCTGGGAATGGGTCTGCACAAGTATTATAATTGAAGAGTTAGGTCATGAGCCTGTCAATTTTTTCTAATACACTACATTGTTTACCTGTTGTGATGACAGACTCCTTCTTCAGTAATGGGTCAATTTGGGTTGGCACTTTCAAAAGGTGTTTTCTTCCTGTATGTAGAATAAGATATCACTCAAAGATGAAACAGAAACCTTATGAAGAAGGTCTGCGTACCACAGACAACATGTTTAAATGGGTTGAAGAAAGGACCAAATACACTACATTGTTTACCTGTTGTGATGACAGGCTCCTTCAGTAATGGGTCAATTTGGGTTGGCACTTTCAAAAGGTATTTTCTTCCTGTATGTAGAATAAGATATCACTCAAAGATGAAACAGAAACCTTATGAAGAAGGTCTGCGTACCGCAGACAACATGTTTAAATGGGTTGAAGAAAGGACCAAATGAACTATGCCTGCCCCAGGATCTGAGGGAGTATCCACATAAGTGTCTAGTTGGAAAGCTTTTACATTAAGATCTTTTCTTTTTTTGAAAGTTGCTTTTACAGTAAGATCATATATAGGCTTTTATGTATTTAACTATTTATTGTATCAAAAGTATAATAAAAACATAGAAGCATATTTTAAAGAATATCCTATCTGTATTTGGGCATTTAGCACTAGCACAAGCATCCAACACAATATGTTGAGCATATGCAAGTGTCTAGGCATCTTAGAATTATTCTAGTGAAACCCTTCCCATGATGATCATACTTCTTTTCTTTTCTTGGGGCAGCATTTTTAAATGGGTTGAAGAAAGGATCACTTGAACTATGCCTGCCCCAGGATCTGAGGGGGTATCCACACAATTGTCTATTTTGTAAAGCTTTTACAGAAAGATCTTTTATAGGCTTTTATGTATAAATTGTAACAAAAGTATAATAAAAACATAGAATCATATTTTAAAGAATATCCTATAAGTATTTGGGCATCTGGCACCAGCATGAGTGCCCAACACAATAAGTTGAGCATATGCAAGTCTCTAGGCATCTTAGAATTATTCTAGTGAAACCCTTCCAATGATGATCATACTTCTTTTCTTTTTGAGGGCAGCATTTTTTTTGTAAGCTACAAATAATCATCATCATCAAATAAAATAATCCCAACTATTTGCAGTTGACTTTTCTAATTCTACTTCCCCAGTTGATCCTATCCTAAATCATACAGTTGGTCATTCCTAGAGTTGTGCTACACAGCATAACAAATGTATACTAAATGGGATTTAAATGGGTTTTGGGGTGCTAAACAGGTCAAATGGAGGAAGTGGGTCAATATTGGTGGGTTTCTAAATAAAATAAAAGGAGAAAGGAGAAACAGGGACCTCGTCACCGGTTAGAAGGGCCCACAGTCTGGGTGAGTTTGGAAAAGGATAGGCCTGGCTCGATTGGGACTATAGGAAAGGGAGGAATGCGTCTGCAACGTTGGAAAATTGGGATGAGACTCGGCAGCGCTTGGGAAGGGAGTTGGGTATGGACTATGGCAGGGGCGGTTCTAGACTAGTGGCATTGGAGAAGGCTCTGTTAGAAACAGGGCCGAGGGAAGGGTTGGGGGAACGTGCGATACGATTGGGCGAATGGGTTCTGGAAGCCTAGGTTATGGACAATAGGGGCAAGCATGGACAGTAGAGAGAGACGATTGGCAGTGACGGCTTGATCATGTGGAACATGAAAAGGAATCACACACACACAGAGAGAGAGAGAGAGAGAGAGAGAGAGAGAGGAAAATAAGAAGAAGAATAAGAAGGGGAAGGAATAAAAGAAAGGAAGGTGGGAGAAAGGTAAAGGGGTGAGAAAAAGATGGAGAGAGAGATGAAAGGCGATGGTTGAGGACTTGGTTTAGGCGTTGGAGAAGAGGCAGCAAAGGGATGGTGGCTGGATGGCAGCAACAAGTTGCATGGTGGTTGTTTGAGCAGACAAAAGGGACGACTAGTGGCAGGAGGTTGCCCAAGCGACGGATTCAAACAGGTCTGGCCAAATGCTAGATCTGAAACAACAGGGAGGGTCCAAATTTGCAGCAGGGAATTGGGATTGAAGAGCCACTCTGCAAACACCGTCGTAGAGACGTCGAAGAGAAGAAAACCGGTCGATCTCCTTCAATGGGTACAAGTTCTCGAATCCACGAGAAGAAGGAGAAGAAAGAGGAAGAAGAAGAGGAGAAGAGAAACAAGAATCCACCCAGGGGAAGGAAAGAGGAAGAGTTTCAATTCTAATAGTCCATTAATCAAATCATGTTTAATTACATTCACTAATGGGGTATTTATAGCAAAACCCTAAACCTAAAAATGGAAATAAATAAGAAAACGAAAATTGAAAATAAATCAAATAACAATTTTACAAATAAGGAAATTAAATAACAAATATTTTCTTCTATTTTTGGGTCAGCCGGGTGTTTCGATTTATTCGACCAGATCGGGTCAACAGCGGGTTGCCCTACATCGTATATTCCTTGGCCTTGCCGCATAAAAGTACCCCAAAACCAATCCTAAAGGTATATCCCAAAACAATCAACCCCTAACCTGGGTCATGGAGCTCGCCCATAGTGTCCCCCTCTACCTCATCGTGTATCAGTCTATGTCTTCTATAAAAATCTTTTTTACCTTTGCTTTCTTGCATGGAAGAGATGTTTGCCTTTTCCTAAGGAACATGAATCAGATCCTATGGAACATTGTGACTGATGCACGACTTCCTATTTCCTAGAATGTGGACTTTCATAGAATCATTTGATGCAACAACAATCTTCACCCAAATGATGTGAGATCCTACATATTGTATGTCAATTCAACATTGTTTGGCATTCGTCATCCACTTCTCTATGATATCCTTAAGATGATGCAAATGCAACAAAGGTCATCTGAGAGCGAAATATAAATGGTAGGACTTAATTTGTACTAAAGACTTTAACGATACTTCTCCAGTATGTAAATTCTAACCTTCAATATCTGGATTTATCCTTGCTCCATCCCACATCTAACCTGTTTACAACCCAAATTGAAACCATAGTGACAACTTGCATAGTAGCTGATTTTAATAGAAAAAGAACTCCTAAAGTTATTGAGTTCTGTCCCATAGCGTTCTTCTATCGGATCAATAACCTTTGTGCTGTATAATACTAAAATCATAAAGTTACTAGAAATGCATCTCCAGAAGTTCATGCATTCAGTTGATTCATACTGAAATATATGACTAAGCAGAATATCAATGATATGTCAAAAAAAAGTTGGCTGTGTGCATCTTTGTTGAAAGACCAGCAGGACAATTCACAAATTTGTACTGTGAGAGGAAATGTTGTCTTGCAAGAAAGAAGTTTTAGACCACAGAACAATCCAACTGAGCGGTTCTTGGAGATTCTAAATTTGGAAAGTATTAAGTTATTAACAAATATGAGAAAGGACATTATATAAATCATATATGTTGCCATGTGCAAGATCAGATTTGTTATGTTATTTAAGATACGGAAGGAAAAGAAACAAGATAGTGAGATGATTATCATAATGAGATGTTCACCAACACACTAGGTTGTATGGTATTATCGTCATACCTAGATATATGGTCCACCAAATGAGGTGATGGGCCTAATGGAATGGTCTTTCCTTCAATATGTTGTTCACCAAAATTACTATGACCGGATTGATCAAGCTATATTTTTAAAGCTCTCAAAGTTTCATTATTTTAAATTAATTTTTAATCCGTATACTTCACAGCATTTAAAAATGTGGCTTGATAAATCCAATCAGGGTGATTTTGGTGGGTGACAAATTGAAGCCAAGACCATTTCAATGCGCCCATCATCATCCCATATGGCCCTGCCTAAGTGCACACGGTAATACCGTGTGACCCAGTGCACGGGTGAACACTTCATGATTATCATATAATGGAATAACATGACATCAGTATGAAATTATAAGGTAATTGTTCCAATCGCATTCAATAGAAATTTTAAAACCATTTTTGGCACTAGAATCCCAGCTCAGGATTGAAAAGATCAAGCTATCCATAAAACCCCATGTTAAATAAAACAAATGGGGTCTTTTTTCAAGTAATCGTAAAATTTCATCAAAAAGTAATTCCAGCACAAGAGTCATATAATGAATTAGTTGAACAAGGAAGACGAAACAAAGAAAACAATCAAGACAGTGTCTGCTAGAGGCAATGACTTGAATCCCTTTCCCAGATCTATCTTTGCAACCTTATCAGCCATTTCAGAGTAACCTTATCAGCCTTATCTATGTTTATTTTAGAAGCCAAAGGAAGTATCAGTAATCAAATGCTATCAAGCCATAGCATAATAAATATATATAAAACAGGGACGACTTCATGGTCATCTTAGTCATTTATCCGATCAATATAGGTTGGCCTTTGTATTTGGATTTGACAACATTTTCATGGATCGACTGTCTAGAACAGAAAAGCCTTATCAAACCAAAATCAAGTGCAGTATAACAGTATTACTAAAGCAAATTAAAATGAAGGCCTCCCCCGTACACCATAACTTACATCAAATCTCAGCTTTTTTAGGCACATGGCAGGATGGCCAGCTAATTAAGTGGCTTTCTTTAAAATTTAATCAGCCACAATACATATTGATATGATGGTTTTGATGCACACAAAAAATTGCCAATTAAAATCCCACAGGCTCTACTCAATGCCCATTAATTCAACTGATAACTAGTTACTAGACTATATTGCATCCACCACTCAAACTCAACTCATAATAATCATCAAAAGCAAAAGAGCAGATCTTAGGGTCTGTTTGGGTTGGGAGAAAATAGAAGAAAGCAGGGGTTCAAGTAATTTATTTAATAAGTTTCTGATAGGAGAAACCATACAGAGATGACATTACACTACAACATTGTTTCTCCTGCTTTGCAACTTTCTTTTAGTACTTTCTACTAAGTACTAACCGATGGTGGAATCCCCTATATTTTCTTAAAACCTTTCTCCCATCCAAACACGGCCTTAAAACACTCACCATGAGAAGCAAGTTTCTGCTTCCTCCCAGACCCAGGTGGCCTTCCTCTGCCTCGCTTCTGTGTCGGTGTGGCTGACTCGGAAGCGACCATGGGAGAAAACCCTGGTGGGGACAGCAATATTGGATCTACTTCCGATAACAAAGTCTTAACCGACTCATATTTCGGAGGCCTTCCCCTCTTCCTCTTCGCAGATTCACCTGATGCCGATGCAGTTGGTGATCCACCAGCTAGATCCATGCATTTACTTGCAGAATATCCAAAGATTCTTTCTTTTTTAACCCTTTATTTCTTAAACCTCAAACCAAACAAGACCCAAAATCCAGTCTTCTCTTTCACCAATCACTCTATTTATAAGTGATTACGTTTGCTTTCAGATTGTAAGTGCTTGATAGTTAGGGCAAGAGGAAGAACATCTACATTCTACCACCGCCAAATGATCCAAGAAAACATGAATTTCAGAGAATGGGTTCCTTCCATCTAACTAAAACCAAGCACTTCCTCAATGCCAAAGGGCGAGAGTTGATGCGGAGAAAATGGGGAACCCATAAAAGACTTACAGCTCCAACATTTGACTGGGCGAAAAAACAAGCCGACCCAAATGTAAGAAAGAAGAAGAAAGGAGTAGGTTTTTTTAATATCAAGGAGCCCTGAAGCAGGAAGATTCTAACGTTTAATCTGCAAATCTTTGGGCAGGCAAGCGAAGAACAGCTCTTACGTCTCTAAAGATTCTTGGCAAGAAAAGAGCCGTTGGATTCAAGAGGCAAAGCTTCCCTGCATTGAAAGCTGCAACATTTTTTTCCCAGAATGTAACAAAAGCAAATCTCGAGAATCGATAACAATTTGTAATTAAATGCCCCTTAATAACCTTCTCTATAATCTCTCTCGTACTGGAAATCGAAAATAATTTGGAATTAAATGCCTCTTAATCACCTTCTCTGTAGGCTCTTAATCACATTCTCTCTCTGAAATTATAAAAAGTGGTGCCTTGCATGATCCTAAATGGATTAGAGCAGCTGATGAGAGCAGGAATTAAAAAATATATATTTTTTATATCATTGCTCATAGTCTGATACGGGTTGTATCAGCAATTTATTGTTGATATAATTTTTCATTCAATTTCTAATTTTAATGTAAATATATTTTTTTAGAAAAGATGACACGTGTAAGATATGGCAAAGAAAGTGCCGAGTCATTGCTCCTCTATAGTTGCTTGAAAATTAACTCAATGCCTGTGTTTTATATTTTTGAAAATATTGAAAAATGCTTACATCTATTTTTCTAGAAATTCATGTCTTGTTAGAGCCCATTTCTTTTACAATTCAAATTGAAAACGACTCTTTTGAAAGTAAAAAAAAAAAACAGAGAAGTTTTTATTTATCCATTAAATTTCTAAAAAACTTATACTTGATAGTTATCAAGGTGCTGATTTGATCTTGAAATTATACTCTTTTATATCTTTATATTGATATAAGAAAACAGTAAAACATGATTAGTTGGTCTTTTAAAATTTAATTATACATCAATTAAATGACTTGCCACGTTGGCATAATATGAGAAAGGATATAATTTCACATTAAGTTTAGCATTTTTCATATTAGACAGTAATTAGCTTGTTTCGCCACATATATGATATTTTAATATCTTTTATTATCTCTGTGTATACGTAGCTCACTAGATTGGAAAAGTCTACGCTTCATTATAGAATGTACTAAGAATTATTTTGATTAAGATAAATCAAACGATTGGTTACAAAGGCTATACATTAAGTGATCACAATTTTGTAAATTTAAAAAATCATGGCTTAATTGATCCAATAAAGATGAACTTCGTAGATCTCACATTCAAGCAATGCATTTCAACCAACTCCATTTTCATCATCATTGGTAGAGTCAGTGCACATAGTATTATGTGCATGCTGATGCATGGATGATCATCTTATTTGATATATTAGATGAGCTAAATGAAGAATACAAATCTAAATGTATGTCAAATGTAGAACTCATTAATCATCTAATCATCTGAACTTATTGTTAGCCTAGAAGTCAAATCTATTTTCTCAGTGTCCGACTGAACTTATTGACTAATATTATTTAAAAAAAGTTAAAATTCCACAAAAGTCACATTTACCCCCCTCTAAAACTATCTAGCTTGACTAACACTTATAACTTGTTAATAAGCTTTGTCTCAAAATTGTAACCACTGCCATATCAAACTGGAGCCGAACAGGTCCTGCTTCTGTTTAATCGGGTGTGTTCAACTGGCCAAGCCCAATCCAATTTTAAACCACTGGTTAAAAGCTGGACATGTCCGGAGGAATGATGGACTAGTCCAATCTATGGACAGCCCAATAACCATGGGCCTTTGTTTTCTGTCCCACACACCCTCAATGCCATCACCTGCCCCAATCCATTGATCTCAGCTGCTTTATTGTCTTAATCCAGTGTCCCTATGACTAGGGCAAGCAGTCATATTTGGCGTTTCTGAACTTTTGAATGGGCTAATGACACTCATATGGGTGTAGACTGTAGAACGTCTGTTTCTTTTCTTATACGCCATATAATGATATGAACATCGGTATTTTTTATAAGAAAGGATATTGGACTCATACTTTTATCTATTTCCCATCATTTAAATAGTGAAAATGTATACTTTTATATATATATATATATATATATATATATATGTGTATATATATATATATATGTATATATATCTATATGTGTATATATATATGTATATATATATATGTATATATATGTATGTCATTCACTCTACAAAAAATTGGGCCCAAGTTATTATTGAATATAGCTTTGATTCATCAGTAATCAAAACATCCAAAAGTGAAAATTAATTATGATATGGTTTGGGTCTTTGTTCTGATCTGGGATGTGGGCTTTTGCTAGACGCCACTTTAGGCCTGTTTCTGTTTTACCTGGTTTGAGCTGTGGGCTCTTTTTTTGTACATCTTTGAACTCCCTATTCTTTTGAATGAAATTATTAATCACCATTAAAAAAAAAAATTAACAAATGTTCTAGAATTTAGAATCCAAAAGCTCCATTTATTGCTTACTAGTTACTGAACTTGGACGAGATATTGATTGGAGAACTGATAGAAAAAAAAGTGTATTTAAAATAGGGTGTCAATATAGACACCGACATTTTCTGCTAGCAGACACCGAAATTCGAATTTTAGGTGAAAATTACCATTCTGCCCTTCCATCTTTCCGTGCAGAATTGATACGAAAAAATGGATCGATCGAAGCACAAAGAAGAAATCAATCGATCGATCGATCCTGAGAATGAAAATCAATCGATCGATCGATTGATACTGAAAACGAGCGAAACCTTAACCAATCGATCGCACCATCGTGCGATCGATTCTGTCAATGATCCTACAGTTAATATATTATTTAAATAATAAAATTTCTTTTAAAATTTTAAAGTTATTTTTTAAACACTGTATATTTTCAAAATTTCTCAAATTTAATATCTGGACTAATTACGATAACTTGATAAAAATACTTTAAGACTTCAAGGTCTTTTGACACTCCCAAATGCTTAAAACAGAGTGTTTTACAAATAAGGGTATCCCTAGGGTGTGCCGAAAATACATTTAGGAGTGTCAAAAGACCTTAAAGTCTTAAAATATTTTTATCAGCTTATTTTAATTAGTCTAGATATTCAATTTGAGAAATTTTGAAAATACACAGTGTTTAAAAAATAACGCTAAAGTTTTAAAAGTTTAATGTTATTTTTTAAACACTGTGTATTTTCAAAATTTCTGAAATTGAATATCCGGACTAATTAAAATAACCTGATAAAAATACTTTAAGACTTTAAGGTCTTTTGACCCTCCGAAATATTTAAAACACAGTATTTTATAAATAAGGGTATCCCTAGGGTGTGTCGAAAACACATTTCGGAGTGTCAAAAGACCTTTAAGTCTTAAAGTATTTTTATCATGCTATCATAATTAGTCCAGATATTTAATTTGAGAAATTTTGAAAATACACAGTGCTTAAAAAATAATGTTAAAGTTTTAAAGGAAAGATAAAACTTTAACATTATTTTTTAAGCACTGTGTATTTTCAAATTTTTTCAAATTAAATATCCGGACTAATTACGATAACCTGATAAAAATACTTTAAGACTTCAAAGTCTTTTGACACTCTCAAATGCTTAAAACAGAGTGTTTTACAAATAAGGGTATCCCTAGGGTGTGCCGAAAACACATTTAGGAGTGTCAAAAGACCTTAAAGTCTTAAAGTATTTTTATCAGGTTATTTTAATTAGTCCGGATATTCAATTTGAGAAATTTTGAAAATACACAGTGTTTAAAAAATAACATTAAAGTTTTAAAACTTTAGCGTTATTTTTTAAATACTGTGTATTTTCAAAATTTCTCAAATTGAATATCTGGACTAATTAAAATAACCTGATAAAAATATTTTAAGACTTAAAGGTCTTTTGACACTCCTAAATGTGTTTTCGGCACACCCTAGGGATATCCTTATTTATAAAACACTCTGTTTTAAGCATTTGCGAGTGTCAAAAGACCTTGAAGTCTTAAAGTATTTTTATCAGGTTATTGTAATTAGTCCAGATATTAAATTTGAGAAATTTTGAAAATACACAATGCTTAAAAAATAACTTTAAAGTTTTAAAAGAAATTTTATTATTTAAATAATATGTTAACTGTAGGATCATTGACAGAATCGATCGCATGATGGTGCGATCGATTTGTTAAGGTTTCGCTCGTTTTCAGTATCAATCGATCAATCGATTGATTTTCATTCTCAGGATCGATCGATCGATTGATTTCTTCTTTGTGCTTCGATCGATCGATTTTTTCGTATCAATTCCGCACGGAAAGACGGAAGGGCAGAATGGTAATTTTTACCTAAAATCTGAATTTCGGTGTCTACTAGCAGAAAATGTCGGTGTCTATATTGGCACCCTTAAAATATTGATGAATAGTATTTGAATTTGGAAGGGAGAAGACTAGACTATTAAGTTGTACAATAATATGACCCACATCATTATGACTCATTTAACTTGAGTCAAACATAGGACGCATAATCAAATGAAAAGACGTCTCGATTATGAAGAGGTGGATTCGATTGTCACTATGATAGGTTGTGACTTTAGTTTTAATAACCGCCTGAGAGTCCTCTCTCTCTCATAACTATTTTCTCTCTGCAATTATTGGATCCCCAGAAGAAATCAAAACAAAACAATTTGGTGTAACTCTAAGTCATAATGAGCCACCAAAGCCATAATAATTCTGAAAGAGTCTTTCCTGGATAAAGAGGTGAAAGTCTCTTTATAATCAATGCCATCCTTTTGACTGAACCCTTTGGCTACAAGTTTGGCTTTATACCGTTCGATATTGCCCTTTGAATCTCTTTTATTATAGAGGATTGATTTATGTTAATAAATGGGTATTAATTAAATAATAAATTAAATTAATTAATTATTAAATTCATACCCAAATGGTCAATCTATTAAAGAAAAATTATAACATAAGTATCTTAAACTTTATAAGGTTTTATAAATAATTCTTTGAGAACTGATAGCTCTGATATTTTCATCAAAATGGCCTTGTATAATTTGAATCATCGAGTGCTGTGAATCATGATAAATGAACATTGATATGGCTTATAATGAGAGGCTTCTTAATTTGAAAATTAATACAGATCTACTCTTTATATATTTATTGGAAAGAAGTTTCTTTATTAACATAAACAAATATAAACGAAATTACAAACCACGACATGAGTTACTCCACACAGTAACATAGCAATGAATCTAACCATGACCCAAATGAGTCAATCAAACCCTTGTTTTAATTTTTTAACTCATTTGAGAGTAACAACGAATTCTTTTATTCATTTTTCTTTTTCCTTACACTGAATGCTCTATAGTATAATTGTATAATTGGAATTTGAAAGCTGTATTTACTGTATTGCACCACAACGCCGGAATCTCATAACCGAGTAGCAAAATTTACAGCGGCGCCATCGCCACCGCCGGAGCAAGTGCAAGGAGCTTCTCCGGCAGAGCAGAGTTTTGCGCTGGAGTAGCAAAGCCAGAGCTACGAATCTCGGCCATTTCTCTTCGAGCATTTGCTCCTTGTGCTTTACATAACTTAGGCAGGAAAACACCTAACCAGAGAAAGAAGAGAAAGAAGTCCAAGTCAATAGATATTTAATAAAAAGTTGCTATAATGCTAAATTAGTTTTGAACTGTAACTTGGGTTTTGAATTTCTTTTCAATCAAATCATGTTTTCTGTATTCAAGTGTAGGCAGCTTGTATGAATTTTTTATAATATAGTAACTCTGTTTTTTTTTGTAAAATCATTGAAATAGATAAGATAATAATTGATAGCTGAGATAATTGACTTGAATTATGATAATTATATTTATCAATAAGATTTGGGTTATTGGTACTGTACCCTCTCCAGCTGCCAGGTTGAAGTAAAGATCTATGATGTTTGGACAACCCTGATAACATTGAAACGAGCAGAGCTTTTGAGTGAAATGAGACTCCAAGAGAGAATCTGAAGAAATCCCAAGGGTGTTGCGATGGAGTCCACAGGCCTCTATACACTGATCAGATTCGATCCAATCCTTCAATTTATCGGCTTCAATCTCCGATGCCCGGCAGGTGTACTCCTCCTGTCTTCCCCCTGTAATTTGCTTCTCGAGCACGCAGCGCTTGCCGGACGACGAAACTGCAAATGCACAAGTGTTCTTCTCTAGATGCTCGCAAGTAACAGCACCTACATGTTCATATGATCCACCACACAAGTTTATTGCCATGACTCAAAATGTAAAATACAAGTTCAAAAGCAGTTCTTGAGAAGTCAATGGAATTGCAGGAAAAAAAAATTAATTATGAATAATTATGGTCATCAAACTGACCTAATTAGATTTGAAATTTCTTGTTCTTGGGTTGTTTTGGAAAATAAAAACGTTTAAACTAAAATATCAAATTTCGAACCAAAATTGAAAACTCAAGACATAACAAATACCTAGCACACATTGCACACTGAGCATGAGTGCAAGAGCCAAGCTGATGAGGGTCTTCAAGTAAGAGAAGGAAGCCATGGACAAGTTCTCTTGTAAATTGCAAGAGAAAGGAAAGGGTAGGGCTGAGGAAACTTCTCTCTAAAGGATGGATGGTTTTAGGGTCTGTAGTAGTAGGGATTTTATAGGAACAGGAAGTGGAGACCAAGACTTTGAAATGAAAGAGTCAGCATGTGTACAAAAGACTTCAAAAGATCTCATAGAAGGCAGTTCCCACACTGTCGGCCTTTGTTGTCTTAGCTAGGAAGCTTCTCCATAGTGTTGAAATTTCAAACTTTACTTGAACTAATCACAGTCTGACAGTCATTAGATTAAGGCAGCTCAATTTTGACTCATGACCCTTCAGAGATGGGAGATAGAGGTCGGCTGGTTCATGGGTCCAAACCCGGTCTAACCCAGACTTGAACCCATCACAAACGAATGGAGTTGAACTTTTACAATAGCTTAGTGAGTCAGCTTCGGCTTATTTTTTATGCTACTTATGTTAGCAATAAAGAGCAGAATAATTTAATAAGACATAAAGACCCTTATACTTTTCATCCCACAGTTGGTCTATTTTTCGTTTTCTTTTTAAAATATGATATTTATTTAAAAAGACTACCCATTCTCATTTCAATCACCACACGTCCTTATCTTAAGTTGAAATATGGTTCACTTGTATTTTTATCGCATTATATCTACTTTCAATTAGAATAATTGAATTTTTAAGATGTTTAAAGAAATGGACACGATTTTTAACTTTTTCAAATACTTAAGTTTTAGCTTTGAAAAGCCTGATAAATCATAGCATAGGCTATGAGTAAGCTTAGATTTCTTTCTTTTTAAGTAGGTTCGACGGAGGAAATCTCAATCCATATACTTTAGGCGGAGGATCATGTATAAACTTTTATATGGTGGAAATAGAATATTCATATTGAAATGATGATATTTAAATAAAGGAAAAATTCGTATGATTAAAATATTCAAGTCATATTTTTTAATCTCTACACATTAATTAAAATTAGAAAGCTTAAAAAATATGATTTGATTAATCCAATTAATATAATTTTTTAGACTCCATATTTAAGCAAATATTTTAAAATAAATTTTTTTTTTTATCAAAGACATGAAATTTCAAACCTAGTTCTAGAGTCTATATAAAATTCTCCAGAGACAGATGAGTAGAGGATCCTTGGTACTTTCTTGATTCACTTCCTAGAAAGGTGGATTGGAGACAATCTGGACCATTGAATTGACATGTGTTATGACTTAAAGATATTTTTTTTATTATTATTAAATAAGTGTTTGCTAAAATCTTCTGACATTTTACCATTCCACGCAATTTCATTTCAAACTGGGTGACATGACTCTATACTGTTAATTACATCATACTCTTCATATAATATGATAATCATTGCCTCTAATTTTATTTTTCTTGAGTAATATATGTTTAAGAAAAGTGGTAGACAATTTGAATATGTTAAGTAGTAGATTAGTTTTACTAAATTACAAACACTTTCTAAACTCATAAAGTACACATCACCTTTGTTGTTTATAGCCAATTGTCAATTTAATGGGCACATGGTAAAAATAATTAGTAGTTAACTTAAAATTAGAACTAAAAGTGAAAGTAATAATTATTGTTTCTTTAAATACTCATGAAAGCATTAACATTAATGATGGACAGAACTTGGTCATTATGACTAAGTCTTGGAGTGGATTAGTATTGAAAGACTTTTCAAAAACAAGAATCCAAAATTATGAGAAATAAAAATAGCCGCCTTTTTAGGTATATTTTTTGTTTGTATTGTAGACCCATGCCATCAAACTCTGACCCACATTATAAATGGTCATGAACACATTTACTTGGTTTAAAATTCAGTTTTTCATATAAGGTGCCGTATTGAAAATTGATGTTGTCAAGATGTGTTCAGTCTTAAATTGCCTACTTAAAAATTGAATTATTTTTAAGAAGATTTTTTTAATAAAAAAATTCAAATGGTTAAGCGGCCATTTGATCAAATCATTCTTTTGATGGAGAGGTTTAAAATTTTTAAAGGCTTATTTTCTTTCAAAGAAAAAAAACATTTGGAATTAAGAATGACAAATATGAAAAAAATGCCTCTTCATATAAAATTTTTAGGGTGGCGATCCTCCTACAGGTATTTTGTTTAATGAGACAATTTTAATTCTATTATTAATGGTAGTCTCCGACAAAGGTTTAAATATCGGCCGATACATATCGTATCGGCCGATATATATCGGTTTTTTTAAACCGAGTAATATCGGCCGATATGGCCGATATTCGGTCCGAAATATCGGTCACAATATCGGCCGATATTCATAAATATCGGTATTTAAAAAAAAAAAAAAAATTTTAAACACCGATACGGTTTTTCGCGGTTTTTACACGGTTTTACGCGGTTTTTCGCGATTTTCCGCGGTTTTCCGCGGTTTTCCACGGTTTACGGTTCTCGGGGGTATTCACGGTTTTTCGCGGTTTTCGCGATTTTACGCGGTTTTCAGCGGTTTTCCGCGGTTCAGGGTTTACAGTTCTCAGGGGGTTCACTGTTTTTTACGGTTTTTTGCGGTTTTTTGCGATTTTGTCACGGTTCACCACTATTCATCACGGTTTTTTGCTATTTTTTCACGGTTCCGATATTGGAGGAGAGAGAAAATGCCGATATCGGTATGAGAGATAAAATTATCGGCCGATATATCGTTCGTATCGGATATCGGCCGATATATCGGCCGAGCCGATTTTTTGACCCCTGGTCTCCGACACTACAGGAGAGCCTTGAGTTGCATTTGTATCAAGTGTGCGTCGTGTATATTATTGTAGAAAAATGAATAAAAAAATCTAACAAGTGTTTATCCAGTGAGGTTTGATTTCGAGTCTATATTTTAAATGTAAGGAGGATTATGTTAGTATGAAGGTCATGAAGTTTGATTCTTATCTAATTACTTTACTTTTTAATTTTTAAATTTTAAAAATCAATGATGTGTATTAAAAAAATGAAGGTCAAAATTAGATAATTAAAATAATTATTTGATAACCTACATTATCACCTATGAGAGTTAAACACATGATTAGGAAGTCGGTTAGAGATTTTCCAAAAGTCTCGGCAGCCACACTCCGGAAGGAATGCGAACCCCGTTGGCTCCGCCTTTGGAGTTGCGTTTTCATTTCAAAGTTACGGTAGAAAAATGAGTCTCTCTAACTGTCCATTTGACTATGGTTTCAGGTCAGAGTTACTTCGAGTCCCGCGATTTAAACGAGTAGTAAGGAATGATGACACGTGGTGTATATAAAGTGTGGGTACTAGGTTAGGCTTTGTTGCGTAATTGACGGAGAAGAGTTGCTGGGCAAAGTCTCTAACACGCATATAGTCATGGTAAAAGTCTAAATAAGACAAGGCCGTCACATAAGTTATTCGTCCCAGCGAGTCGTCATCAGTGTGAGACACGCAACTGCATCCGCATTCTCTCTACTTATTTAATTTTATGTTAAAATATAATTTTTTTAAGATTTTACAAAACCGATATTTTTCTCTCTCTTCTTCAATTTTATTAATTTATATCGGTCGATATTTTTTAAAAAAATATCAACTGATGTTGACCAATATTTTAAATATCAAATGATATATATATCGATTGATATCAACGGAATATATTGATTGATATAACATGTAAGGGCTGATATTTCGGCCTATCGATGAGCCCACTAAAGATAGGAACACCAATAGCATCTTATTCTTTTCATTACTTGTAATAATATAAGTGGTGAAATTTGTTATAAAAAATACTACTTTTTCTATAAAAATTTAAAGACTCAAAAATACAATCTTATGGTTCTTTTAAAAAAACAAAGAATAAAAAATTCCTTTAATTATTTTATTTGTAAAGTTCTGAACTTATATAATGGTCCTAATCCAGGCCGAATTTTAGTCCCATATTAGGCACTACAGCCTCTTTTTATTATTTTTTGAATTTAGAAAAAAATTGCATTAACTTTTAGGAAGGCATAGAGGCAAGTGGTAATTTTCATTTCATGCTAATTTTCCTTTAAATATGCACATTTTGAGTTATTTTTACCATTTTTTAATTTTTTTCTTCAAAACAATTATCGGTTTAATTTTTCAGATAAAATCTAACAAAATAATGTTGGATGTTTATACTTTATATAACTGAATGAAAAATGTTTGCTTGGCTTTTATGTGATCATCCACAAAATTTAAACATTTTCATGAAATGGACTAATGGAGGTTATAAAAATGAAAAAAAAATAAATAAAATACATGAATTGTAATGAAAGGTACGAGTCACTATGAGGCACTAGAGAATATAAATTTTATATTTTTTACTAATATTTATTTTCATTTTTTATTATTCCAATTTTTACACTATGAAAAGACCTATCGAAAATATGCTCAAAATGGTATCTGCTGCATTTTTTTTTTCATTATTATTATTATTGTTATTTACATTTTTAAGCCCAGAGCGAATTTTATATGAATGCATAGAATAATGTAAAAAACAGATTAAAACAATGTGAAATAGAGAATTGAATTTAAATAATACCCACAATCATCTCATACAACTTGTATTAACCTGTTGAGTTAATATTGTCTACTAAGGTATTCGATGCTTCTCCATTTCGTGAGTTAAAAAAAATAAAATCATATGATTTATTTCAGATGATGAGAATGACTTTATTTGAAAGATCTCTATTTTTATAGAATGTGTTATAAATCTCAAGTTAAATAAATTATTCTAAATATGATTTTACATGTTAAAGATTTTAATTATTTAAATGATTTGAACTTATTTAATAGTAAATATATTTTGAAATGGGTTTAAACTTTAAATTTATGAGATAACATGAATATAACAGAGAAAATCCCCGTAAATGCAGATCTCACAATACAATAACAGGGGAGATGAGAATGAGAATGGAAAAACAAAAAGAAGAACAACACTTCATCTGCAATTTACAACTTTTGATTTTAGGGATCCCAAATTTCAAATTACACTGTTAGACAACATTGAACTTGTTTGGGAATCTATGATATTCCTGTGTTGTGGAGCGTTGGTGGGAGAAAAGTAGTTTTACTAAGTTATTGAAATAATTTTTTTATTTGAAATTTAAATACAATTTGAATTGATGTCATTGTTTGTATTTTCATTTTAATCGAACACTGTAAATAAATATATTTATTTAATATTCTATTTTAATTTTAAAGAATCAAAAGTTAGAATGACTTGATAAACTTTACTTTAGATAATTTATTAGTATTCATTAAAAAAATAATTAAGAATTAATTTTTCTTCATCATAAAACTATTAAAACCAGGGGTGAAGATATCGACTGACACGAAACATATCGGCTGATATGATACGGTTTTTAGAGTCTCATACGCAATAGTTCTCAACCAATATACCGACGAAATATATCGGTTCGATATCGGACGATATTCATAATATCAGCCTTTTTTCAAAAAATAAAAAAACAAAACGGTAGTGGGCCCGAGTTGATATCTCGGCCAACATCGGCTGATATTATCATTTTCAATTTTTTTTATAAAAAAAACAGCTTTCTTTTGGATTTTTTTTAATTCAGAAAAAATAAAATAATAAAAAAATACAAGAGGAGAGAGAAATTTATCGGCCAATACCCGGGTGAATTTTTCACCCCTGATTAAAACGATACTTTGAAAACTTAAAACTCAAACTTCACTTAGAAAACTTTGACTCGCTCGACTGAAAATCCTACAGGTTACTAAACTTATCAACTTGTCTGAATTTTTAAACTATGATTAAAAGTTCAAAACCATCTGAGAATAAATGTGAGACAAGTTACAGCTAAAAGTTACTAATTATTACTTGATAAGCTGCAGTTAATTGATCAAAAACCCAAAATCTTGGGGGTGCAAATTTTCTTTTCCCTGTAATAACAGTCCATCAAGTGGCAATAATCAAAATTACAGCAGTTGGTCTGCACCAGTCAAGCAAAAGGGCAGGGCAACGTTCATCTTGTTCTGAGCCGCAAATGATATATATATATATATCATTAATTATGGTTATTATTTAATACATGTTTATATTCTCAATTTCTCATGCACTCAAGTGGGAGAACCTCAACTTCTCTTAGCCAATGCTCATCTGCTGCTCAGCAACCCATGATTGTTCAGGTTCTAACTGGGTTTTTCCTATCTGAAATATGGTAAAACATTAATTGTCTTTGATTTTTGTTAACTGTCGTTGCATGAAGCAAAAAAAAAAAAGATTCTCTGTACCTTTGCATTTTCAACACACACAAAATCCTTGTAGCAGGCTTCCATCTGTAAGTGTGGATTCCACAAAACAGCATCTGACCAGCTGCAGAGTTAATATCAAAGAAAAATGTGAATATAGTAGTTTCTTTTTTGAATAAAACAATAGAGAAATGTTGGGGCTAAAACCAAGCAAAAGACATCAAGAGAGTGCCACGATCACATACTTCGCATTCTTAATGGTTATTGTATCACCCAACCCATTGTCAAGGTGTAGCTCGCTGGGCGCATTGAGGTAAACACAATCAACAAATCCAGGAAAAGTGACAACCTCCCTGAATTGCAAAAAAATAATGAGAAGCCAGGAAAAAGAAATGGCTCTTTTATCCATTTTCAGTATGATAGAGGCAAGTGTTTAGTGTTCAGACTCAATTTTAGCCTCGCAAAAACTGAATGACATTTCTAAAGTGGCACATATGTGCAAGGCCCTAGCAGGAGATGTTCTAATATGATGGATGGTCAAATCAGACTATTTCTCTGGTGGACTACAATATGCCAAATAATGGATTACTGATAGCACATGACTGATAATTTGTTATATGAAACTGATTGGCTTAGGTTTGGGATCAGATGATCTACAATATGCTTTCCACCCAACACATGGCTTGGCTCTTGCACAAGTGGCAACGATGAGATGGGCACGAAAGGAGCCACTTCACACATGATTAGACCTAAAGTTGATAACACTAGGGTAATTTAACACATACTAAACTTGAAAAGAAAAAAATGACACCTCTCCTCCTTTCCTTCAGATGGATTGGTAGGATCTTGATCTTTGTTTAATGTTTTGCATCCTTTCAGACCTTTCACTGAAGCCCCAGACACAGAAGCCTGCAATATATCGGAAACACCCTTCAATCTGATGGCATATCATGCACTTCATTTTTTACAGGTTGCTAGGTCAAACAAGAAGAATCAAGCCTATTTCTTAAATTGATGATGCTTGGCACTCCAAAGGTTATGGGCTCATTCAGATTCTACCTATCAAGGAAATGAAAAAGAAAAGGATATTCAGATATGGCAAGCAAGAAAGATCGGATTCTTACATGAAAGTAAGTGTGCAAAGCACTGCTAAAAGAAAATGGCTTTCTGTCTCTGTTTGTTATTGTTAATTTTGTTGAAAGGCACTTGGAGTCTAGCGTGACCTGAAAAGAGTTTGTATGCAGTCAATATCACAAGGCATATCAATGAATAATCATGAAAACCAGTAAAAACATGATTGCATCAAATGTCACAGCCAACATGTCTATAACATTTTTAAATAAACTATAGTGCTCAGGGAATGGTGAGCTAAGATGTTATGGTACATACAGTGGTTAATTTTTGTGAAGCTGATATTAGTAAGCATATAACAAATATGGATCAACATTCAGTAAATAAAGACCTTATTGTCGTACCTAGAAGTACATCAGAATGAAGACTAGGCGCATGAAACATGAATGTCTTGGGAAAGCAAGAAAACAATAAGGGAAAAAGAGAATGACTTCAAAATCATCTAGAATCATAAATGGCAGTAAAGTACAGAAACAAGAGCAGAAGAGAACTACCTTGAACAAGCTTGGAAGCTATAATCCCACATAGAACGACTATAAGGACTATCCTTCAGCTCTAATGTAATGACAGGGTTTCCTTCATCATTTCCAGAATCAGCAATGGACCAATTCATGTTTCTTGCAAATCCATGCTGCATGATAAGTGCACAAGATTAGAACCTGGAAAAAAAATGAATTAATATGAAATTTGGAATGATCAATGGTCTTTAAGAGCCTTTCTTCAAACAATATGAGCTAATAAGGTAATCCAATTTTGAGCCACTGGGATACAATTATCTAGAAGGTGATGGTAAAGACGAGGTGCAACATTAGATAGGCAGTCTGCCCATGGAAAACAATATGCTAATCAATTATGAGTGGCAGCACTAGATAGATAGCATAAGTAGACTATGATGATGATGACCAACCCTATAAACTTTGCTTGTAACTAAATATAGGGGTGCCATACAAATGAAACCATCTGTATATAAAACAGACAATCTAAAAGTGCAAACATTTTGATCAGATGGGATAGGAATGTAATATTATAGATTATGCTGCACAGACACTGCCAAGATGTTTGATGCACCTTTATTGGACTTATTTTTATTATTTGGTGAAAAGTTACCAGTTGGACTTATCATTTCTCTACACTAAAGTAGCTGCAGCTTTTGAAGGAATGATCCAAGTCCAGGTGAATAACAAGTTTACACTAGCAGGTCAATCTCTCTCAGTAGCATTTAGCTCACCTACATGGTTAGATGGTTGGATTAGAACATATCCTATTTTGATTGCATAGACCCAAATTTCTGCTTGATTCAATGATCATAACCATTTAAGTAGGAACATTGATTGTGAACTGTTGGATTAAATTGTTTTAGCCTGCTGGCTGCTTGTTTTGAAGACCTCTCATGAAATGTTTATTAGGAAGTCAAAAGAAATAAAATATATAAATGCATATACAATAATATTAGAAAGTCAAGCTGCAATCATATCTCTCAACACAGATATTATCAGAAAGATCAATACAGTGAAAAATATAGCAAAACACACACACACACACACTCAGATATATATATATATATATATATAGAGAGAGAGAGAGAGAGAGAGAGAGAGAGAGAGAGGACCATACCTGCTGCATGGGACCAGGTCCAAACTGAGGGAAACAATGTGGAATGCCACCACTGATTCCAACATGGGAGTCATCAGAACTTCAAAATAAGTGCTTGAAATATAATGAAAATACAGGAACTCACAATCATATTGAAATGGAAAGCATTAAAAGAAACCCCCATGGGTCCGTAAAAAAGTCAATGCAAGGTAGCTTCATAATGAATCACTTTTAACAGTTGAAGGTCTGGCACACTTTACATAGAAAAAAAAACATGTCGCCATGCAACAACTTTGGCCAAAATGTCAGAAGCAACTGGTACCAAGTTGTTCATCACTTATCGAACATTTCGTGAAACTTCAGAGGAAGTGTGCAAATAATACAATTAATAAGGAAATTATTTTGAAATCTGGAATAGAGAAAAAAAACACATATAATATTAGTTAAAGCTGTGATAATAGAGCCTAATCACCTGATAGGCTTTTGCCCATTGAATACAGCATCTGGTCGAACAAAAAGGAGATCCTTACCATTTTCAACTTTCCAGGATGTAACACAACCTCCAAATAAATAGATTTCAGCCACACTGCAATTAAAGTATTCAAAAAGAGGTGAGATCAAAGAGAAGGAAACAGGAGAAAACCTACAATTGGAATACAAAAGCGCTCAGAGTCAAGTTCTACTGCACCATTCACAAGGAAAACAAGAAATATGTTTTAACAGATTTTAGGTTTTGGACCTAAATCCTTTCAATTGGTATCATTTGAAGCTGAAACAGTAAGTATCGTATTTGGTTGAGTTTTTTGAAACCTTGGTGTTAAGCAAAAATAGAAGACAAAATGCATCTCCAACGGATATTCCAATTAAAAAAGAACTGTGTTGACAGAAAATAGTACTTTTAGTTGGTATCTGCTAAGTATCCACGTTGTGCATGCAAGGTAAAGAACCTGGACTCATGTTGTTTGTAGATAATTTAGTACTACTTAATGAGACAAGAATCCCTAGTACAATAGAATTCTAGAGAGTCGCTTTGAAGCATATGGTTTAAAATTTAGCAGAACAAAGGCATAAAACATGGATTACCACTTTTGTTGATTTAATAGCACGGAGGATGAGTTATTTGAATGTATCAATAAAAGGGGGGATGAGAATGAGAATGGAAAAACAAAAGAAGAACAAGGCCTGATCTGCAATTCACAACTCTTGATTTTAGGGACCCCAAATTTCAACATCTTACACTGTTAGACAACATTGAACTTCTTTGGGTATGAGCATCACCAAGCACTATACAGGCCATCCATTTTAACTAGTCTTGTTTGCAGTGCTCTTCGTGTGTGCTCTTTTTAACTCTGTGTTTGTGTGTGTGTCTCCCTATTTGTGTGCTGAAAGCATTATACCCAAACCCCGTGCTATGAGAAACAGAGAGATGCATATCTCACCTACCATGAACGGAATTCAGCACCACCTTGGGCAGCTTGCCATTTCCTTCTGTAAGCTTCACTCCTGAAGCAGTTTCTTGGCTCAAACTCGCAAAAATTTTATTGCCAAATCTACAAAGCACAGAAAAAGCTCATCAAGACCACGGATTCTTCCAAATGCAATCAATGTTAGCATCCATAAAACATCACATTGACACATTAATTCAACGGTTTCAAGTAATTTCAAACATTTCCCCGAAAATACACATTCAGAAAGCAGTCAATTTCTAGAAAATTGAAAGGAAATGCAGGTCAAGTGAAAAACCGCATTCACTTGAGACAATTGAAGCAATTAACTGAAAGATCTTTTCCATATGGTGACATGATTTCGAGTTCTCGCTGCAACAATGCACACTTACAAACTGAAAGTGATTTCATATAATAGAAAGCAGAAAAAAAAATGCCACAATTCGTTAAGAAATGTTACATTTGACATTTTGCTGAGCACTTTTTGTCCGACCCTTTGGACAATGGAGATGGATTAGTTGAAAATCTTATTTTTAGATAAGAGGACTATCAAAATCCACTTCACCATTTATACTCCAATTGGGTCAAATGGGAAAGGAAAATTGCAAGGGAAATATAATCTTGTCATTGGAACTTACACATACATTTAATTTGGAAAATTAGTTTTCATGACTGACTGTCTATTTTACATCATTTCTTCTTTTCTTTTTTTCTCTCTCTCTCTCTCTTTCTATCATTGATCTTACTCAATTTCTCAATCGTTTCGAGGGTTTAAGAAGGGAATACTAAGAATTGAGAGGAATGGAGAGAGAGTGTCGTACCGGTTGCGTCGAGCGTTGAAAGAGGTCAAATTAGTAGAAAAGGAAGCAGATGCCATTGAAACCATCGCCATTTTTCATTCAAATGAAAAACGAAAGGAGATTTGCAGCCTTGACCAGATTTTGGGCCTCTTTGGGACGAAGATTAAAACAGAGGGAGAGAATGGCTTCAGCCGGATTTCTGATTGGCTAAACTTCTTCATTGAGTAGTCCTTCTTATCTTCTTATTGTCTTACATACCTATTATATATTTTACATATTATACTTTGCACGTGTTACTACATATTTTGAAAATATATTATTTTTTAAAATAATATAAAAACTAATCTCTGAATCACATGTAAATTCCTCTATCTATATACCGATAATATTATTATAAGTGACCCTTTTGTTCTCTTAGTGACTTAAATCCAAGACATCTCGCATCTCAAATAATTTATTAAATATATTATTACTAAAAATTAGGAGAAATATCAAATTTAGGGGCAAATATAATAAAGGCCATCTGAATCTTAATCTACATTTTATAAAATTAGTCGTCATTATCATAGTGGCTGGATTTATCTATAATAAATCACTCAGCATTTAAAAGAATTCCATAAAATTGTTTTAAGTAAGTATGTATCAAAAGTTGATAATTTTTATAAAAATAAAAATTCATAAACAAAACAAAATGAAAAATTGCTTCAATTTGAAATAAACATTAAGATTTATCCACAAATTACATTCTGCTTATTAATTTAAATATCTCCTAATCATATAGAAACATGATATCCATCCCAATTATATATCTACTTATTAATTTGAAATATTTTTAAGTTCTTTATCAACGATGGTAGGCCTTAACATTTTAATTCATATCATTGAACCCACTATAATTATAATTATTTTATCATTAAAAAATTTATCTAAATCATTTATCTCATCAATCTAGAGATTTTAAATAAAAACTTTTTTAATAAAATTGTAGTAAACACGCCATCTCCAATCTAAGCCTTATGACTCAAATCATAAACACAAATCTAAATGGTAATACACTAACCCTAATATGCAACAATAACCCGCATGGACTGCCTCAACTGATTACCTCCTATCTCAGGGAGGTCACGGTTTAAACCTCCATAGCCTAACCTTAGTGGTGCCTAGGAGTAGGGTCCACCCGTAGAGGTTTTACACTGAGTATTCTGCAGTTTCCCGCACGAAATTATATATATATATATATATTGCATTCTTCGAAAATAACATTTTCTATTAAAGTTTTCAATAAAAAAAAAGGTTTCCCAATTAGAAAAGATAATAGATCTATTTTCTTACGTTTGAAATCACTGACCCACTAATATAGTGAAAATATTCTATATTTGAAATTTCAACACTCACTTAGTGACATGCAAAATCTAAATTTATTATGATTAAATCTTCTATATTTGGATTAAGCATCTTAAATTGAAATTTAAGATAAGATAACAGATATTCAAATTAAAATCTATTTCAGCTGCTCCACTTACCTCCTCTTTGGATGGTGAAAAGGGTCAGACACAGTTAACCTCTTTACTCCAAGTAATTTTGCCAACCATGCAAAAATACTAAAATAGTAGAATTATTGCTTGCATAATTATAATAACTTCTTAATATAGTAATAACTTATTTTAATTTTTCATCTTAATAATACTGTCAAATTGAATGGGAAAATGAATTAAATAAAAGTATACTAAATATAATTTGAATTTAAAGATAAAAAATTAATTAAAAATAGTTTCCATGATATGATAAGAACTGACTTATAACCATATGTGTTAATAATTTTTCTATCCAAAACTTTTTTTTAAAAAAAAGAAAAGATTATGATTGGTGTGGAAGTTTGTTTCCTGTATGCAGTGGCACAACAAGATTCTTTTTGCTTTCGGCATATTCCAATTTCTTAAAAGATTCTTCTAGTGAATAAACTCTTGTTGCCACAGTGCTACAGATAGAAGATATTATCTGCTCTTCAACTCTTTTACAAAATTTGATTGAATGAAAATAAAGATATTAAAATTTTACTTTTCAAAATTTAATGATTACAATTTAATAATTATCTTGAAAAATTATAATCGATAGTTATAAACTTTAAAATGGATAATTTCTTTAACAAGTGTGTGAATCATTTAATTCCCAATGCTTCAACTGGACACCCTTGCTATATGTTGCATTCTTACGTTCAAATCGAAAATAATTAATAAGGTTGAAATTTTTATATTTATATTGTAGATTTTACACTTAATATTTACAACCTGCACCCAAGCTTCTAAATAGCCCCTGAGAAACTTTTGATTCCCAAAGTCACTTAAATCACATGATAATTGTGTAATTTGCAAATATCTTCAATGTTTTGTCTTAATTAAAAATATGTTTTCAATAATTGCAATATGTACTTATATGTTTTATACCACTCGTAAAATTTATACAGGTGAGTCCACTATTCCAAAGGTACACTAAGATTAGGCCACGGAGCTCAAACCGACAACCTCCCACTTTCTTAATATAAACAACCAATTAAACTAAATTATTTTTCAATAGACAATACTTTTAGTTAAACATTTTCAAAACATCGTATAAAAAACAAATGGGCAACATAGTGGTGAAATAGAAGAGATCACATGAATAATAGGTGATGTCTCATGTGCATCTAACCATATCAACTATTTATTTTGGTCATTAAAAATTTGACTTTATGAAATGGATGATAAAGATAAATAACTTATAATAGTTATTTTCAAAGTCTAAAATAAAAACCTAAAAATTATCGAGTAGCGATGAAATTTCAACCATCTTCTCTCTATATCACTTGCCACACATCCCAATAAAAAATATACTAACTCCATTAAAAATCAGCAAGTAATTAAAAAAAATGTCCGTCATTAGTTGACTAAAGTTGCGAGTACCATTATTTGATAACTATCTTATGTAGGGGTCGAGATATCGGCCGATACATTTCGTATCGGCCGATATGATATGGATTTTAAGCCCTGCATTATATCGGCCGATACGTATTGTATCCGCCGTATACAATATTTATAGACCGATATGGCCTATATATCGGTCATTTAAAAAAAAATTCAAACGGTGGTGGGCCCGAGTTGATATCTCGGCTGATATCGGACCAATATCGGCCTATATTTTCATTTTCAATTTTTTTTTTAAAAAAAAACCAGCTTCTTTTTGCGTTTTTTATTTATGTTTTAATTCAGAAAAAAATTTAAAAAATACCGATATTTAAAAAAAAAAAAAACTAAAAAAGAGAGAAATTTATCGGCCGATATCTCGGGGTGGCCGAATTTTGCACCCCTGATCTTATGTTTTGACCCATATATCTATGTTTAGGTGCTTAAATTAAAGGTGCATACGAATTAAATAGAAATTAGGTGAAATAGAACACAATAATCAAATTCTTCTTTAAGAGTTTATTTATAGAAAAGGTCATCTTTAGACCTTCAAACAATCGAACACATATTTCCACCTTTAAAGAATTTCGCCCTCCAATAATAATTTCCTGCTACTTGTGCAGAATTTAAATAACATGAAATTATACACCCAGTATAAAACCAGCCATGAATACAAATCCCTTTGCTCTCTTTATCCAACTCTAACAAGTGAAGATCCTTTGGGGAGGTATAACAGATTGATTTGGACCCTTACCATCCTCCACCACAAAGCCGTCTTCAATCCCCATGACTATGAAGCTCTAAATGACAGTGCATGAACCAAACGCCTTCAAAGAAAATAATAGTATCAGCTAAATATATTGATAAAATGAATACGAAGAACAATAAGAAGAAGAAGAAAATTTGTTGAACTCACCTGGATTATTAGCTCTAAATCTGATAGCAGTCCAACCCCCTGTAGGCACTCCTACTGTATTTCTCTCAGGAGGATCAACCAAGTAAACTTAGCAGGGTCTTTCGCAGGATCGAAATTTCCAATCCCCCTCTCCCACAACAAAGAAATTGTATCCATGAAGTGGAATGGATGGACTCTCAACAGTAAGATTAGTATCTTGCAGTATTAGTTCAACGGTTAATTGAAGGCAATCCTGCTCAGTCTAGTGCCTGAATTTGTCTGAGGTGCGGTCAGTGGGCGCCGGTGTAATTGAAAGCTTTATGGTCGATCGGGGAAATCGTTTTCTAAACACACCCTTCATTTTCAAAAGTGTCTTGAAGGAGCCCAATTTTGTGGCATCACAAATGTAATGTTGTTCAAGGAACACAATTCTGTTCCATTCAAGCAAGTAGGACATGAATTGCGTCCGAGGCCGATGGTGTAGAAAAGATGTCGAATCCACCTTTGAGTACATTTGCAAAATTGTGGGTGTTTAGACTCCCAATTTGTTGTAGGTTTGGACGAATTCTATCATTTGGTGAAGGTAATTGAGGCAAGATTGGAATTACAGAGTTTGAATGCCTCTGTATTGTAGAATTGCTATTGCAGTTCTGTTGTCTACAGGGATAGGAAACATCTTCGAAAGTTCGTGTAGCTGAAGTATCTGCTCGCATTCGGTCGGTTCGGATTAAACATTTGTGGTCTGTCCAGGTGCGATCAATAACGTATTTGTGGTGAAAGGCTGTATAAACTGCATCAATCTCTACCACGGCATGACGTGCCCAGCAATGGCGAAGAAGAGCTCGTCATTGAGGCAGCATTGATGATTCTCAAGATAAGTCTTTCCCCACTCTACTTCCATTGCAAAGGTATCTGAAACATGAGAAGAAAATATTTCTTGCATTATAATCAGAGCTGAATTTGAAAATAGCTGAAAATTCTTCAAAGTATCATTTTTGCATATATATGATTAAAATGATCAAGAGATTTGTTTCGATGATTGATTCTTACGTTTTCTCTGAACATGGAAGAGTGGCCCGGGCTTTCCGTGATCGTATTGCATCTGACATTTTGGGTGGTAAACCCAGCTTGGAACCTTGCTTACAGACTCTTCAACATCCGAGTTCCACCATTCCCTGCAATACCACGACAATCATTTGAGTTAATTTACTACGATCATGAGATTGGAGTCTTTGAATTAGAGAAGCCATTTGAGTAGTTCTAATAGATGAAAAAAAACAAGGAAAGTCACTCAAGGTGAATTAGTCACATATATGGGATATCAAAAATGACCCTCAAGAGAAATATTGAAAGGATTTAAATTAAAGGAAAAAGAAGGAGAGATGCGCTTGTTAGCCAAGTCCCACGTATTCAGTTGACCTTAGAGTCACGAGGTTTATAAACACCATGGGCACTATTTCTTTGATAGCCGGTTTTTAAGAGTGAATTCTATTCATGTGTTTTAGTTAGGTTTGAAATCGGGCCAGGTCAGGTTAGGTTTTTAAAACTCAACCCAACCCGAGTTACTAATATATGGAGCCCGACCTGACCCGACCCGAACTTTTGAACCGAATCGATCCGAATTACAACCCGACTCAACCCAAAACCCTGTCCGACCCGCATTTTGAACCTAATTTAGTCTACTTTTTACCGGGTCGGGTCGGGCTGGGCTGGGTTAACTTAAAAATCTCTCAACCTAACCCGACCCGAATTCAATACGGGTTTCTGACTTCTCAACCTGAACCGACCCACTGACCCGACTTTCATAACCCGACCTGCATGATTTTCGGGTCGGGTCATGCAGGTTCGGGCCAAAACCCAATCCAAGTTCCACCCCTAGTTTAACACTAGTTTTAAAACTTATTGAAAGGAGTGCAGATACAATGGATTTTCAGGCGACAAAGGTATGATCTTTTACAAGATAGAATGGAAGAAGATCTTAAAATCCTGGCTCCTGATAGATGAAATTATGGAGAGAGAGTATTCACAATCCTACCCAAAATTATTGACTTCTCTATGAGGTTGTGGAAAGGGAAATGGAGTTCCTTGTTTGGGCATGAGACAATTGCACCATAGACTGTTGCCCTGAGCCACAAGATATGTGCATGCCACCACAATGTTCCTCTCTGCTCTGTGACATTTGAAATCATAAGTAGCTGTTCCCACTCTTGATTGGACACTGTGTTATATAACTGGTCCGTCTGCCCACCCATTTCTGAATTGCTTCAACCCATGCCTACAAACCAAGCGTTTTCATGAGTTCAAACATGCAGTTAGCGATTTGAAGGATTATTTACATTGAACTCTATCCTACCAATGAATGGACATGTTATACTGTGCATAGTTGTGACATTGACGAGAACTCTATCGCCTTCTCTGACATAGATGGTAGCCCTGAAATCTCCCATTTACATTGACAATGGCTTCGCGTGGCATATCCGACTCACATTCTTTACTTTAATCTGATAAAAGAACAAAAAGGAGAAGATTTTACCGACATAAATGATGAAGACAGGAGAAAAAAGGGTAATGATTTTTGTACTACCATTTTCTCTCATGGTGTATTTTTTAAAAGAAAATTAAAATAGAGGTGAGGAGAGAAGTAAGGGCAAAATTGTAATTTTCTTTTAAGAGGGGATACACCACAAAAAAAATGGTGGTGCAAAAATACTACCTAAAGAGAAAATTATAAAAGTTGTAAGAATAATGAGTATATATGTTTTTTGAATAACATGGATATCTCTACTCTACATTGAAAGTGAGACTAATCTCAGATACATGAAACCACCTGCAAACTTTATATATTGTGAAGATATCTTGTATTTTATAGTAGTTCAAGTTATTTTGAACGTTGGGCACTCATAGGATGTCACAAGGGAATTTTGTACCAAGTACAGCCTATATTAATATATATCTTTGAAATTTTTAGAGTTATAAATCATTTATATGTGAGAAATACAACAGCAAGAACTACTTATTGAATATTGTAAATTTCTAAATAATTACTTTGTATTTACTGCACTGTGATTTCATTGTTTTTCAACATGTACTTACTTGAATGAGGTTCTCTATGGTTAAGGGAAACAGAACACTTACATCAAACTGATACTTCTTCACAGCAGCTTCTGCTTGGAAAGGGACGAGTCCAAACAAGCCCAAGAGAAGAAACAGAGATTTCAAGGAGCAACTGCTATATCTCGCCATTTCTGTCATGGAAGGGAATAAGAAGGTGAAATGTGAGGGCGTAGTCGTATGGTTTTATATGGGTATACATGGCTTGATCTACTCTTTTCAGTTTGTTAAAAGGGAAGGATGGTGGACATGATTAGGTAGAGATGTGGAGTTATGCTCACCAAATCTTGTAAGCAAGTTCTGATGTAGACTTTGAGGTTTTTGACGTAGGGGTTTAGAAATCCAAACTAGGAAGGATAAAGAAGGCTTGAGAAATACAAAGCTGGTATAATATTAAGGGCTATGGAGATGAGAGGTATGTAAGGCCAACCCCAAGGCAACACAGCTTTACCGTCAAGGAAAAGGAATGGAATAGCTTTATCGTTTACTTGGTTCTTCTCTTTTTGTTTACTTGAAAGAGTAGATGACTTTTGTATAATCTATGCTTCTTTGCTTGCTAACATTCCAAGCCCATCGAAGGGCACCATGAAATGCCCTTCATTCATGTAATAATTCTTTTTTTTTTTTTTTGTTTTTCACTGACGTAGAAAGAGAGATTGATTTTCTAGACATTCATGCAAAATAAAGAAAATTATAATTAGGGTTGTTCTCTAACTTAATCCATCTCAAACATGTTTGAATCCAGCATAACTGAACGAGTTTGAACATATATATCAACCCATGGACTCAAGCTAAGCACTTGAACCATTTATATAACAATTGGTCAACCATTATATGTGTATAGTTTACACATGGTCCATTTTCCCTTTTTAAAATTATTTTAAAATTTATTAAAAGACTAATTGTTCATATTGAAAGTAGATTAAATTTGAGTTCAAAACTCAATTTCTAGCAACTTAATCAAGTGGCTAATGAGTGAATTTTGAGTTCAAATTTGATCGACATGTAGCTCATCATCTATGGTTTTAATTTGAATAGTCTCTAACGAGTGGCATGAGCTTTAACCTTGCAAAACCCAACAACCTTCGAGTGTGCTCGAGCTGTCATCAGGGATTGAAAAATCGGCCAGGCCAAGATTTCGGCCGATTTTTCATATCAGCCGAGATTTTCTCTCTCTTCAATTTTTTTTTTTAAAAATCTCGGTGGCCTTTTTTTGAAAAAAAATCATTTAAAAAAAATAAAAAATGCTGTTTTTAAAAAAAATTAAAAAATATAAAAATCAGTCGAGATATTGACCGGGCCCACAACTGATATTTATTTTTTTTAAATAAAAAATATATAAATACTGATTTTAATTAACTAACTGATACTTACCGTATTGGCAGAATTTTATACCCCTCGCTGCCGTAGAGCATGCCTAGCCCAAACTCAGCTTATGAACACCCCTATCATACTTAGGCATATTCATGGTTATGATTTGAGAGTTCAAATGTATTTAAGGTCTTTAGTATATTCAATAACTTGGTTGAGTTTAATTGAGGATTTAAAATAATTTGAATAATTAACCTGATGTAAACTTGGTTGACTCGACATTACCCGAGATGAAGAGGCTGATTTTGAATTGATACATTGACCTATTTAAAACAAAAAAGGGTTGATGCTAAATTAATTAAAATTAATGAATGAATTAGATTCATATTTAGAATTAGTTTAAAATGGAACACGGCCCGTATTAAAATTAATTAATGAATTAATGAATGAAGGTTGCAACTGATGCTGATTGCCTACATACGAAATTCTAAAAAAGTTCTTATATACCGGTGAAAAATTATTTGCTGAAAACTAATTTGGCAATTTAAGCATCAGTTTAGTGAAAACATTTTTGTGGTCTAAAGTTACACCTCTATCTTGTTTCATTGAATTATTATTCAATTTCACATTATTCTCAGTTACATTGTCAATGCATTTATTCATATTTAGAGTGCACTAATTTTTAATAAAATTTTTTTTTTTGAATTTACGTGTGAAAAACTGTGGGATACTCAGTATAAAACCCCTTATGGGTGAACCTACTACCCCTAGGGCACACCAAGAATAGACTATGGGGCTCGAATTATCAACCTCCCACTTCTTAAAGTGGGATACAACCAGTTGAATTAATTCAAATGACAAATTTTAAAAAACTTACTGATTCAGGTAAAAATAAGAATTATTCCTCCTACTATCTGCTGTATAGTGCATACTACTGTTGTATATATGGGAGTTTGTTGATCTCGGCACTCTAATTTCCTCCTGGGAGAGGGCGGTTGGTGTTAGTTTGTTACTATATTTAGGATTATATCAAGTCAAGATTAGATCAATTCCATTAATAAAACAGATAGCGGCTGTTAAATCTTGTTGTTATCTCTCACACATGTACAAAACTACAATTATATAATACATTAATTTGTTAATGAATAATTGTCAAAACTTTTCGTGCACTTCTCTTTCAGTTAACATCATATACTGCTATGAAGTTACATTATGCCAAACATGTCCAGTTCTCAACTCAAATCTATTTATGATTTTATTTTATTTTCTTGCCACGACAGTCATGCCTTTTGTGATTTCATGTTTTGATGCCCAGGCAAAATATATAATTTTGAGGAAGAAATGTCACTTTATTATTATTTTTTATGATGGTGTTCAAACCTCTTAGACCGACAAATCTTTGGAGCATGTGTAAGCCGCACTTAGCAGATAATTCTACGAAAAGTAGTCATTTTGGTGGAGTGAAAATCGAACTCAAAATTCTCATTTTCTAAGATCACTTTAATCCGTTTGAGTTAAAATAAATAAATGTCACCTTATAATAATGATATAGAAGATGGTGGAAAAAAAAAAAAAAAAACTGTGCGAGATTCTTTTGAAATATTATGCTTATTTGAATTCTGACTTCTTTTATTTCTCCATTCCTGCTATATTGAAATGGAAAACTCAATTCATTTATTTTTATTTTAAATTGAGTTAACTTACTTATAAAAAGGATTTAGGTTGACTTGATCTTACACATTAAATAGGTAGAGATTCTTGATTAACTTTATTGTTTTAGTTAATTGGTAAATTGTGGAGTTGTGTCAGTGTTGGGTCAGATCGAGTGACTTGAATACTATAATAGTCCAACCCAAGTCAAGGTCTACTAAGTAGATTGTATTGGGTCAAAATATTTATCCAAGATGATGAGATGCTTGAGCCAAACCATGTTTTGATGGGATGGGTCCAAATATCGTAGAGACCGAGATCTTGGACTCAGCCTAGATATCGACCGAGATTTTTTCTCTCTCCTCAAAAAAAAATTTGAAATTTTCGATGGCTTTTATTTTTAAAAAAATAAAAAATATAAATATCTGCTAGACCCACAACAAATATTCTTTTTTTTAAAAAAAATAAAGAGAAGAAATCGGCCGATTTTTTTTTTTCACTGGCCAATACGCACTCAGTCCTCAAAAACCGGAGATATCTCGGCCGATACGCACAGTATAGGCTCGGTCTGCAAAAACCCAAGATATCTCCGTCGATATGCACAGTTTCACCCGAGATATAAACTTTAGGTCAAATTGATGCACTGAATCCAAAGTTGGAAGTAGAAATGTTTTTACTACTTCTCAAAGATGATAGTCTTCTTGTAACCATCTCCAATTGAAAAGAAGTAAAAAGGTCCATTGGCATCTACAATCCGAAGATTTTTTTTTCATAACATGAAGTATCCCCTAGAGATAAAAGTAATCCTACTTATGTATCAAACCATCTGTAAACCTTGTATATCAGATAATCCCACAAAGACTAAAGGTCTTCGATCTCATGGTTGCAATTTAGAGCAAGTGGAATTCTTCTGAATATTCTACAATTGTTTGGTGCTCTTACCGCAATGTTTCTAATATATAATTGGACATAGAACCAGATTCCATTTATGCTAATAATTTTGTCATTGGACATACTTTATTATAACATTTGAAATGAGTGCTATCCAAAAAAAATAAGGTTTTCAACGTTAAAAACCTTCATATAAGTTTCTAATTATTTTAACAATATATAATTTATTTTTTAAATCTAATCTTATTTTACTATTAATATTAATATTAGGAGAATCAAATTTTCAATCACGAGAACAAGTATTTTGCTGTTTGTAATTAGAAATAGCCTTAAAGCCACAATTGTAAAGATTGTAGATTTGAATTATCCTTACTATATGTATAAAGTTTTTTTTTTTTTTTTTTAATTTACGGGTGGGAAACCTCAAGATATCCAGTGTAAAACCCCCACAGATGAGCCTACTACCCCTAGGGCACACCAAAGTTAGGCCACAGGGGCTCAAACGCGCAACCTACCGCTTCCTAAGACAGGAGATAGCCAATTGAGCTACACCATGTGGGTTATATATATAAAGATATTTCATTTTGAACTTTACCATTTTCTTAAGCAAATAAAACTTTACTAACAAAAATTACATGATTAAACGGACATTGCATTCTACAGTGACTTGAATACTTGACTAACAAAATTGTGAGGTTAAATTACACGAATAAAATTTTACTAACAAAAATTACACAAATAAAAACGTGCCACTCTTCTTCTCCATTTTGGAAAGTTTTGTAGACTCATGTATGCTAGGTACATGCTAAACATGGCTGATATTGATAGATATCCATACATGTAAGCACAATGGAGAAATAAATTTGATAATAAATAGAAAAGACAAAAATAATTTAAAATTTTCAAATATAAATTTAATAAAATGATATTTTTAAATTTATTAGCAAAATACCAATTACTGTAAACATCTTAAAATTTATCGGCAGTGCAGTAAATTCTCGATAAAATCACGATAAAAACGCAATAAACAATAATATCATGATAATATCTCCATATATTCTCATTAAATTCTAAATAAATTATTTATTATTTTTAAATATTATATTTTTGGCAAGATTTTTTCCTCAAACTTTTTCCTTTCAAAAAGTTGATGTGTCTGTCTTCTCCTGAATTCTCCTACTCCAAAAGACAAAAAAAAAATCTCATGTTTTAATATATGTTTCCAATTCAAATGAAATCCTAGTCTATTCATAAAAACTTAAGTGGATTGAGCTTTCAATTTCGAAAAATTAGTAAAAGATAAAAAACAATACTTATATATCTAAATTTCAATCATTTATATAAAGTCATGAAATAGTTAATTGAAGTTAGAATATTAAATGAATACAATTTTGAGAAATAATTCTGGTACAACAAATATAAAAATTCCAACCATCTCACCTGTTTATCGATTTTCTTTGAAGTTAAAATTGTTGGAAATTTATTTATTTTTAAAAATTTTATGAATTATACAAGAGAATCACTTATAAAGCAAATAGAAAAATTAGTATTCTCTTGGCAGGAGATCTTTTCCGGGGTAATTACTTTTCTCCTACATTTAAAAAAAAAAAATTAATTGTCATCCAAAGCCCCAACGAGTTTAGGCGTCCACAGAAAATGACTTAATGTAGCTATTTTTTTAGATTTTTTTTAATATTGAAGCTACAATAATGCCCTTGGAAATATTTAAAAAAAATATTATTGATTTTTTAGAAAAACTATTCTGGTGAGAATAGGGGTGGGTGTTTATTTGAGGCCACCCCATGTATTCTAGTGTGACGCGTTTTGGGCCGGGCCCCAAAAGCAAAACCGTGCAGGTCCACGTGGGACCCAAAGCAGACAATTTCACACTGAGTAAAGTCCTAAGCCCTGTATTCGAGTCGGGTCGTTACAAATCTTCTCCAAATTTATTAGATACGATGCTTGTAAGCCTTTTCATGTATTCACGGGGATATTCATATTATAAAAAAGTTATATTTTAATATTTTCAATTAAATTTTGAAAATTTTAGTAATTTTATTCATCTAAAAGTATTTTTATGAAAACAGAAAATGTAACCAAAATAGTCAACCCACTTAAGGTCTGAAAATTTGGTTTCAACTTAAATTTTTGATAGAGGTCCCAACTTATAGGTTTTATTTTCTATATATTGAATAAAAAATAGGCACTAATTGAGATCTTTTTTATGAAGAACGTACACTTAACATACTTTTATTAAATAACAGATATACATATTCTAAAAGTATAATATTATATATTAAAATTATATCATAGATATTTCTTATCAATTAATGGAATTTGAATAATGCATTTTTAAGGAAAATATGCCTCAGTCACTCTCCTAAAAATATATTTTTAAACAAACCCAGATACTAAGATAGGTGGGAATTACTCTCAGAAGTGTATGATTAGCCATTTAAATAACAAAGAAAGACTAATACTCCATCTGTCCCAAATTAATTGTCCTATATAGATTTTAGAGTTGTTTCAAAATAATTGTCTCATTTATATTTGAGTAGTATAAAGTGTTTTGAAAATGGATGATATCACATGGAGTACTAACCTTATATAGAGAGTTCCTTAAAAAATATAAATATTTCAAATGAGAAAATAAAAATAAGACGGAGTGGGTATTAGATTAATAGGTGCCTATTTTTTAGAACTAATTCCCAATTTTCTATTAGATGGACAAATTAGGGAAAAATTAGTCATGGCCAAATACAAATGACCAAATGTTCACTATAAATGCTCATTTTGGACTATTCTAAAATAAGTAGATATATTAAAATTTAATCTGATTCAACACATTTAATGAATGATCTAACTTGACTCAGTTGAAACCGAGTTTCGGTCGTCTGGCAATCGAGTAGGTTTCTGATTTTGGTAGATTGACCCTTTGTAGCCATGGAGCAGGAGAATAGGTGGCTGAGCTTTTGGCGCTCGGTAGACTTACTTGACTATTTATTTCCGTATGTATATAAAAATATGCAATCATATAAGTTACATCTAATCTAAAGAATGCTTTTACTATATGCATCGTGTATATATATATATATATATATTATAGTCAAAAGAACAGAAAAACTCATCCAAACTTGATCGGGCCTGAATTCAAAATAGATTTTAACATGTTTAACAAAATTCAAAATACATCTAAATTAAAAATAGACTCAAACATATTACGACTTTTGAAGTCTTTGTTTAGGGGGATTATTTTACACGTGTCGAGGTAGGTTATATATTTTCTCATGTAATATGTAGAAAATTATGAGAACATTAATTATGTCAATTTTGAGCTTTATTTGATCACGATAACTTATAAGTAATAATATAGACCTTGAAAATTTAATTGTTATAAAATTATTGACTTCTCATATTATATCTCACGTATTTTTTATGATTGAATTTTAGAATTTTTCTTAGATTATCTCCATTTTCTGCAAATATGCAAAATAGACGTTTTGACTTTCCCTGACCTAGACAGATGCAAGTTGGATGGAAAGTTTCAAAAGTCACGCTATCCAAAACCAACGTGTAAACAAATTCCCCTTCCGATCTCTCTTACAACTGGTGCACCACTTTGACTGACCAAAGGATGAGAGAAAAAGAGATTGAGAGTATAGAGTGGGGAAGCAACACTCAGAAAAGAAAGGGCAGGCATCGCTCAGGACTCGAGAGAAAAAAAAAAAGTAAAGAAAGGGAAGTTAACTCAGAAGAGGAAAAGTCAAAAGAAGACAAAAGGCAATAGGATAAAATCCATATTATTCTAGACGATTAAAAAATATGACTTTTAGAATTTAATAAAATATAATTTTAAAATACTTCTCAAATATGCTTGTTTATTTAAATTTAACATCATCCCTAACTCGATGTATCCTAAGAATTTTTTTTTTTTATTATTATTATTTTTATAACCAAGGTGTCAAAATCTCTTAGAGTACTCGTGATGCAATTAAAAATTCAACTGATATAGATTTCAACATAAATATAATTTTGTTTTTTTATTTTATTTTATGGGATAGATTTTAGATCTGGATCTGAATTATAATTTAATTACTTCTTAGGAAATAAAATGCAAGACATGAATTAATGCACCATGCATAATTTTAAGGCTGCAATTCGGGTCGGATAGGTCGAGTTTCTTAAAATCCAACCTGACCTTAGTTGATATATATAGAACCCTACCTGACCCGCATCCTGAACCCATTTTAGCATAATTTTAGCTGGGTCGAATCGGTCGAGTTAACTTGTAAAATCCTCAACCTGACTCAACCCGAATTCCATGCGGATTTTTATCTTCTCAACCTGACCCAAAATTCTCGACCCGACCCGCATGGAATTCGGGTTGCAGCCCTACATAATTTAATTCCAACAATTAAATTTAATTTAAACACAAAACCAAATTAAATACAAAGAACTCACCTCAACTTAGGAGACCCGGACACCTTGCTCATTAAAAAAGATAAGTGAAAAATAATTTGAGACAGCTAGCTACATTTTGGAGATGCAAATTGAAAAATGAAAACTTAAGAAAATCTACCATTCCCATTTATCAAGAAACCATTTTCAATTTGAGGTGATTTCTGGGTTTTAGCCAATAAAAAACCCTATTTTCCATGGAAAATGGTTGAGAAATGCAAACAGTGGAAATTTCAACTAACCACACCCGTTTCATAAAACTAGAAAAAATGCGTCAGGCAATCTCCAAAAAAAATGTTTTTAAACAAGCCCAGATACTAAAATAGGTGGGAAGTACCCACAGAAGTGCATTATTAGCAATTTAAACAACAACGAAATACTAAGGTTAAGTGCTTATTTTTTAGGACTAATTCTCAATTTTCCATTAGATGGACAATTTAAGGTAAAATTAGTCATCTAAACCAAATACAAATGTGCATTGTAATTGCTCATTTTGGACTACTCTAAAAGAAGTGGATATATTAAAATCTAACCTAATTCAACTCATTTAATGAATATCTTGACTCAGTCAATTTTATAAATGGCTAGATTGACCTGAACTCATTTTTAAATAACTAACTAGACTCACTTGACTATTTATTTCTGTATCTATATACAACATATTCAATCATATAAGTTACATTTATTTAAAGAATACTTTTAGTATATGCAATTATGCATCATTAAAAACATCTTTATAGCCACATAAATAGAAAAATTCATCCAAACTTGATTGGGCCTGAATTCAAAATAACCTCAAACTATTTTAACATGTTTAACAAAATTCAAAAATAGATCTAAATTAAAAATAGACCGGAACATATTAATACTTGAGTCAAATCTAAAAATAAATCTCTAAATAACAAATAATCTAAGAATATGTAGAAAAAAAAAAGACTTTAAGAGAACTGTTGAAGTTTCTAAAGTTTCTATTTAGGGGGATTATTCTATATATGTTGAGGTAGGTCATATATTTTCTCATGTAATATGTAGAAAATTATAAGAATATTAATTATGTTAAATTTGAGTTCTATTTGATCACGATGCCCTGTAAGTTATGATATAGACTTGAAAATTTAATTGTTATAAAATTATTGACTTTTCATGTTATATCTCATAATCTTTAATGAATATCTTTTTTTTGTCATCAAAGAACCAAAATCATATCAACTCTTTAAATCACTAAAATATGAGGCGACGTGGCCCAACATGTCTTAATGACCATGTAATTTCAGCAGTCTGGTTTAACCTTATAATTTCGAATTTTAAAGAAAAAAATAAAATGTATCAGACAATGAATTCCTAACTTATATAACATCAAGATTCTAACACAGAAAGAAGTCACTCATATCTGATATTAATGGATAGGAAGAAAACCTAATATAACCTATCAAAACAACATATGTCCAGCTACTGACCCAGAGCTGCCTTAAGAGAAGTTCAAAATAGTCCCACGAATGACTTACAGCACAAACTTACAGCACAAACAAACAGATTAAACAGAAGACGGAGCCCAACAAAAAACAGATTAAACATAAAAGCAGAAGGCACCCAACAAAAAACAAAAAGAAACATCTCCGAATCTCTCATTTTGGACTTTTGAGCTCCTGATCACCGTGGGCAAACAGACAGCACTCCCCAGCCGGGCATTCCATCTTGTTCACATAGTACCTACACAGCTCTTTTTTATAGTTCTTACGTATGTTGGGATGAATTTGTCCAATATCATGTGCATACCTGCATGTCTCTCCGTAAATACATTTGCCGGCTTTAAACCAGTCCCGGCACAGAATTCGCTTGTATAGGATGCCTTCATGCAGCATTTTAAATGGGCCCTTAGCCTCCTCAAAAATATCTACTAAGCTCCTAACAGGCACCTTTTTAGGACTTTCTTTCTCCTGCATGAAAAAATAAAAAAATATAAGAGGAATATTTTTTTTTTTTTTAACCAAGGTTACATTCATAGAAGAAAGGCATTCTTACTCCAGCAGCCCTCAAGATTCTGAGGGCCCTCCGTGTTGGTTCATTCACCTCTTTCTCCCTTCTCTGCATCAAAAAAAAATTATAAAACAGTTCATTTTTTAAAATCAGAACTTTAATAAAAAAAAAAAATACTCTATACCGGATCGTCACCGGGAATAGCAGAGACCGGCCGGACAAACAGGTGGGGAGGCGTGCATCGACGGAACGAGCAGAGTCGGAAAAGGAAGAAAGCCATCGCGGAACTTTTTGTTGTAGGTGTGGGAAAGGAGTTGGGAAAGGAGAGAGGAGTTGCTGGGAAGCAGCGAAGAAGAGCAAGAGGGAAGAGAAGAACAGAAAGAGGGAAGCGCAGAGAAGAAGAGCAAGAGGGAAGAGAAGAACAGAAAGAGGGAAGCGCAGAGAAGAAGAGCAAGAGGGAAGAGAAGAACAGAAAGAGGGAAGCGCAGAGAAGAACAGAAAGAGGGAAGCGCAGAGAAGAAGAGCAAGAGGGAAGAGAAGAACAGAAAGAGGGAAGCGCAGAGAAGAAGAGCCAGAGGGAAGAGAAGAACAGACAAAAGCAATAAAGCCTAAAGTGATCATCCAGATTTACAAAATGCCATTATTTATAGACGAAAACACTGGTGGTTATAATGAGCTGATTTAAATAGTTGCTTAACTAAATTTAACTAAAATAGATTTCAAATTCATATGAATTTTTTTTTTTTTAAAATGTCCACTAGCATTGAACTTGTATATTGCATGGGATTGTAAATAAAAATGAAAAATCTGGAATGGTTTGCTTGATGTTCAAGATGCTTGCCTTAAGTTTGGTTCACGTTTGACTAAATCAACGTGTAATAGATTAGGAGATTTACAAATGCTCGAGAAATTAGTCTCATCTTCAAAGTAAGGATGCGATACCCATATTACCAAAAAAAAGAGAATTATAAACGCTAGTTGACTAGATAATTAAAAAAAAAATTAGAAAAAAAAATTAGCAATTTCAACAAAATTTTATTCTTCACTTCATATTATATCGAAATGAGAATTTTAATACTTAACGAATCAAGTTAGAGAACAAAATATAGGCACAAATAAAAACTGAAAGTGAAATTCAATCTTATTCTATATATTATGGAAAATTCAAAATAAAATGATATTTTTCGAGTAATAATCAACCAAGGGTCGCGTTCCAAGTGGGGAAAAAAAGAAATTTCATGTTTTAATAAGTGTTTTCCGTTCAAACGAAGCCCTAGTCTATTTATAAAAACTTAAGTCCTTTGAGCTTTCAACTCGACAGACATTAGTAAAAAAGAAAAAACAAAAGTTGTAATGCATATAAATTCCAAGTCGGATCACTGACCGGATTACTGATTTTTTTTTTTAATGCTTTCGTATGGCAGTGGAAAGATAAAATGGACAATACCCTAAATTAAATCCCGTGTCTCGTTACACAAAATACCCGTGAGAGGATCACTACCCTTTATATAAAGTCGTGAAATAGTTAATTGAAGTTAGAATACTAAATAATTACAATTTCGAGAAATAATTTTGGTGCAACAAATTTAGAAATTCCAACAATTTCACCTATTTATCGATTTTCTTTAAAAGGTAAAATTGTTGGAAAAAAGTCTTCAAAATTTATTGAATTATACAAGAGCATCATTTATAAAGCAAATACAGAAACTAGTGTTCTCTTTGCAGGAGATCTTTTCTAGGATAATTGCTTTTCTCCTCTGATTTTAAAAAAAAAAAAAATAATAATTGTCATCCAAAGCCGCAACGGGTTTAGGCATCCACAGAAAATGACATAATGCGATTATATTTTTAGAATTATTTTTTTTTGAAGAGTGAAGCTACAATAATGACCCTGAAAATATTATTATTTTGGTCAGAATTTGATATTTTAAAATAAAGCACTTGAATTGCCAGGAATAAAACGAAAAGAAAAAAGCTAATAAAGCACTTGAATTGCCAGGGAAAAAAAAAGAAAAAAGCTATTGGGTAATCGTATGTGTTGTTTTCCTTTTGTAGTTTTGTTAAATCGGTGAGAAGGAGAAAGTGAGATTACCATTTTTCGCAAATGATGAGATAGAAAGAGAGACTGGGGAAACGGCGCTCAGAAAGGAGAAGCAGCAAAGAAGGGGAAGCAAAAGAAGACAAAAAGGACAAAGGGAAGAGAGTACAGAAAGTGAAAATTTAAAAAAAATAGTTATTTTCTCTTATCTAAACAAATCTCTTTGTCAAAAAGTAAGGAATTCATTTCTTATGCAAGAAATAAAAAAAAAAAAGAGATAATTTTCATTGTTCAGTGAATTGGACAACAACTTATTCATTCTTTTTTAAATAAGTTTTTTTCACCTTTTTTTACGAGGTGAAATAATGTTGGAGTTTACGACATGTACCAGATATCATAGATTGCATGCAAAGGCAATTTTCTTAAATAAATTGCCTAATAACCCGTATGTGTTTTCATTGAAAACAAAAATAGATTTTTTCCATAAAAATTTAGAGTAACTTTTATTAAAAGTTAAGTGGCTTTTCGATCTACTTCTTATTTTCTTATATTTACTAAAATAAAATTTTGAATAAAAATATGTACAAATGTAAATAACAGAAATACAAATTCCTAATTAAAAAAAAAAAAAAGGTGGCCATTTAGACACACTACTTTTTTTTGAGAGACACCCCATTTCAAATTTTTATGTGAAAATTACCATTTTGCCCCCTCATTTTTTTAATAAGATAATTCATCTACACAAAATTGAGAGGTAAAATGGTAATTTTGCATAAATTTTGAAATAAGGTGCCTATTAAAAAAAAAAGAGTCAGGTGCCTATTAAAAAAAAAAGAGTCAGGTATCTAAATGGATACCCTAAAAAAATCATTTTCAAGAAAACCAGGAAAGTAAGAAAATTGGTTTCTTAAGGTAGTCTGCAATCCCGATGGAATTGAACCCAATTTCTACAATGGATAAAGATTAGAATTTGAAGAGACATTAAACTGAACTGGTACTCTACTCAAATGATATAACACATTTAATTAGAATATTAGATAAGGGATCATGTGCCAACCATTAATTGAGTTCAAGCACTCAACAAAAATAATTATATATATATATATATATATATAAGATCTACCATTCATAATAAGGTAATGTCCTTTATATACTTCATTCATTAAAAAAAGATTTTAAATTTAAATTTCATTAATAAATAATAAATTTCAGGGGTAATAATATCGATTTTGATTGATATCGGTCATCTCTCTCTTCACTTTAAAAACAAGCCTTTTTTAAAAAAAATCTGAAAATAAAAAATAAAAAAGAGGAGAGATAATGATATCGGCTGATATTAACCTGATATAGGTCAGGCCCACATCTGATATTATTTTTTTTTTAAAAAAAGGACAATAATATTGATATCAGCCGATATATTGGCGATATCATATACGTACGACGTACGGCAGGCCGATAATTATAATATCAACTATATTTGTTTCCCTGCTTTATTCATTGTCTTCCTAATCAAATAGAGGTTGGATCTTCGAGTTATCCATCACAAGATGATATTCAAGTGATAGATATTTATATAAAAGAAAAAATCATGAACATGTATAACCCTTAGAGCATAAATTTGTCATCGCATAAATCCATAACAATGTTTTTTGTGGGACCATTTCACAAGTCTTTAACTTTTGTTTATCTCATATCACAAATATAAAGCGGCCAAATAATTAAAGAAGAAGGTAATTTTACACTCTTTATATTTATATAATTTTATGCATATGAGTTAAAAATGATAATAAGTCAAGACTACGAACTTTATATGAAACCCATCTAATGGTATATTTAAATTGTTAAAAAAATGTTATTTTTCATATTTAGATTCAACCTCAGTTGATGTTCATTTGATAAAGTCTCATCAATAGATTGATAATGGTATATAAAATAATTCTCTAATGATTTATTTTATCATAAGAGTCAAAGGCTAAATTAGTTTTAATCAGATTCATTTTAAACTGTTTGATAACCTTCATCATGATTTAAACATCTTTTTTTTTTTTTCTTATAGTAGGATGAAAAAAATGTCTTTTAAAACTTTCAATTTAAAGAATTTCAGAAATTTGATCTAAATTTTCATTCTAAGACATTTAAAAGGGCTATGCAGCAATACTACTGAATTTTAAAATTAAATAAAAACATAAATCAGTTTAATTGGCCGAACACCTGTAATGGATGGACCAAATAATTTAAAATTTTTGATTTTACAGTTGATACGATGCTCTGCCATACTACACTGTTTTTGCCACTGCTGCTTTCTCTGCCATTCTACACTCTTTTTGCCACTGCTGCTTTCTCTGCCATTCTACACTCTTTTTGCCACTGTTGCTTATTCTAGTCATGCACTCAAGCTTATGCTCGGCCATTCTACACTCTTTTTGCCACTGCTGCCGCTTCTAGTCAAACACTCAAGTTTATGCTGTGCTATTTCGTCTTATATTCAGATAATACAGAGAGAGGCCGCCCTCCAATATTTGAAAATTTTCCTCTTATATTCCAATGGTAAAATGAGAGGCTGCTCTCCTGTGTTAAAAACTGTCCACGTGCTAGAGCCTTGTCTTCTGCGATATATTTTCATAAAAAAGAAAAATTATATATACAATACAAATTTAAATCATTTATATAAAGTCATGATATAGTTAATTGGAGTTAGAATACTAAATGATTACAATTTTGAGAAATAATTCTGGTACAACAAATTTAGAAATTTCAACAAGGTTGAATCGTTGGAAAAAAAATCTTTAAAATTTTATGAATTATACAAGATAATCAGTTATAAAACAAATAGAGAAACAAGTATTCTCAATCTTTTCTAGGATAATTGCTTTTCTTTTCTCCTGTGATTTTTTTTTTTTAATAATTGTCAACCAATAATGACCTGAAAATAATAAAGAAAATATATTTTAAATTTTTTAGAAAACTATTTTGGTCAGAAAAAAACAGAGATTTAAATATAAATCTTTCCAAAATTAATTTATGAAGAATTGATTAATCAGACAAGGAATTGATGCAGTATAGATTAGAAATATGGACAATCTTTCTAATTTCTTATAGGGTTTTTTAACATCATGTCACATGAAATCTTGCCAGCTCTTGATCTATCATGTGAAAAACTGCACTTCTAGTACTCAAGAATTTCCTACAACAATGACTTCACAACAATGAGATTTGTTACTAACGATATTGTTATGTATTGGAAGATGGTATTAATACATCAAATTCTATCTTCTTTATCCTATTATTGATATGGTAAGTTGCAATCAGTTGATCTTTAGAGTTAAAGAAGGATTAAGAATATCTAATCAAATGAATTGTCAGCCTATCCGGCACCAAAAAAAGGGTATGGCTCAATCTTAATTGTTTAGCATTTTCCATAGAATATAATTCTATGAAGAAAGTCTTTACCATTATGACGCCGTTGCGATGGACATTTAAGGTATGCTACGGTGATGGGAAGAAAGTAAAAAAACATGCTGTGGTTGTGGAATAAGCATAGCTTTGCCAATGTTATCTTCTGTAGACTGCTGAGAGATCTGGCAGACTGTTGTTGGGAACCCTCACACTTTTTGTGGGAATATATGATTTGAAAAGAATTTATATTTTTTGGACTGATCATAAAATATTGAACTAATTAAGACAATACACATTGAGGAACAATATTTCGTCGTGGGTGTGATAATATGTCGTCAATTTTTAGGGTACAGAAAGTGAAAATTAAAGAAAATGAATCTTTTCTCTTATTTAAACAAATCTCTTTGTCAAGAGTTACACAAAAAATAAAAAAATAATGAGAAAAAAAGATAATTTTCATTGTTTAGTGAATGAGACAACAACTTATTCATTTTTTTTAAATAAATTTTTTCATCGTATTTTTATGAGGTGACATAATGTCGGAGTTTATGACATATATCAAATAACACAGATTGCATCAAAAGACAATTTTCTTGTAGAATTAATTTTCTTAAATAAATTGGCTAATAACCCATATGTGTTTTCATTGAAAACAAAAATAGACTTTTTTTATAAAGATTAGAATAGTTTTTATTAAAATTTAAGTGATTTTTCGACCTACTTCTTATTTTCTTATATTTAGTAAAATAAATTTTTGGGTAAATGTAAATAATAGAAATAAAATTTCTTATTTAAAAAATCATTTTCAAGAAAACCGAGAAAGTAAGAAAAATGGTTTGAACTCAATTTCCACACGTTCGTTGGATGGAGGAACCCAAAAATGACTTACAATTCTGTGTTTGGACTTTGGATAAAGATAGAATTTAAAGAGACATAAAACTAATTGGTACTCTACTCCAATGATATAACATATTTAATTAGAATATTAGATTAAGGGATCACGTGCCAAACATTAATTGAGTTCAGTCACTTAAAAATCTAAATTAAACAACAGGAATAATTTAATATAAAAAATTTGATCAACTATTCATAATAAGGTAATGTTCTTTATATACATCATTCATTAAAAAAAGATTTTAATTTTAAATTTCATTAATAAATAGTAATATACCAACCACCAATTCTCTCTTAACTTCGTATTCATATCTCCTCCACCTCCTTTTCTTCCCTGTACTCTCCATCTCTTCTACATCTCTTCTACATATCTTCTCCATCCTTCCACCATCCTCTCGCTGCCCCTGCTATCCACTATCAAATCAAGGCAGCTCCTTTAACCCATATATTGTTTCATCTTTGAAGTTTATTAATCTAAATCTTACATAAAAATAGATCGCTAAAATGCAACAATATATCTTTTATCAATGATCTCTCTCTATTTTTTTAGATATCACTGCTATTTCGAGACCAAATTGGCTCGCCACCCCATGTACTTTAGTATGAAGCATTTTGGGCTGGGTCATATGGGCTAGGGCCCAAAAGCAAAACCGTGTGGCTCCACGTGGGACCCAAAGCGGACAATTTCATACTGAATCAAGCTCTAAGCCCTATATTCGGTTCGGGTCGTTACAAATTTGGTATCAGAGCCGATGTTCTACACTCGGACTGCCCCCTTCCCTGATGTTGTTGAACTAGGGCCGAGTCTAGCCGGGAGCGGTTCGAGACTTTAGAGGGGATGATTGTGATATCCTCTGCCCAGATGGGCTAAAGGAGCACTGGTGATCGATGTGGGAGTCCCACATCGGTAGTGAAAGAAAAGGGGTGAGTGTTTATTTGAGGCCAACTCACGTACTCTAGTGTGACGCGTTTTGGACCGAACCATATGGGTCAGGGCCCAAAAGCAAAACCGTGCCGGTCCACGTGGGGTCCAAAGTAAACAATTTCACACTCAATCAAGCCCCTTGTAAGCCGTTTCATGTATTCACGAGGATATTCATATTATAAAAAGGTTATATTTTAATATTTTCAATTAAATTTTGAAAATTTTAGTAATTTTATTCATCTAAAAGTTTTTTTATGAAAACAGAAAATATAACCAAAATAGTCAACCCACTTAAGGTCTGAAAATTTGGTTTCAACTTAAATTTTTGATAGAGGTCCCAACTTATAGGTTTTATTTTCTATATATTGAATAAAAAATAGGCACGATCTTTTTATGAAGAACATACTCTCATACTTTTATTAAATAACAGAAATACATATTCTAAAAGTATAATATTATATATTAAAATTATATCAAAGATATTTCTTATCAATTAATGAAATTTGAATAATGCATTTTTAAGGAAAAAATGCGTCAGTCAATCTCCTAAAAATATATTTATACTAAGATAGGTGGGAATTACTCTCAGAAGTGTATGATTAGCCATTTAAACAACAAAGAAAGACTAATACTCTCTTTCTCCTATATGGATTTTAGAATTGTTCCAAAATAGTTGTCTCATTTATATTTGAGTAGTATAAAGTGTGTTGAAAATAAATGAGATCACATAGAATATTAACCTTGCATAGAGAGTTTCTTAAAAAATATAAATATTTCAAATGAAACAACAAAGATGGGACGGAGTGGATATTAAATCAATAGGTGCCTATTTTTTAGGACTAATTCCCAATTTTCTATTAGATGGACAAATTAAGGAAAAATTAGTCATCTAACTCAACGGCCAAATACAAATGACCAAATGTTCATTATAAATGCTCATTTTGGACTATTCTAAAATAAGTAGATATATTAAAATCTAATCTAATTCAACACATTTAATGAATGATCTAACTTGACTCAGTCAATTTAATAAATGGGTAGATTGACCCCTTGTAGCCATGGAGTAGGAGTATAGTTGGCTGAGCTTTTGGCGCTCGCTAGACTTACTTGACTATTTATTTCCGTATGTATATGTTATCATATAAGTTACATCTAATCTAAAGAATGCTTTTACTATATGCATCGTTAATATATATATATTATAGCCAAAGGACCAGAAAACTTCATCCAAACTTGATCGGGCCTGAATTCAAAATAGATTTTAACATGTTTAACAAAATTCAAAATACATCTAAAACATATTTCGACTTTTGAAGTCTTTGTTTAGGGGGATTATTTTACATGTGTCGGGGTAGGGTATATATTTTCTCATGTAATATGTAGAAAATTATGAGAACATTAATTATGTCAATTTTGAGTTTTATTTGATCACGATACCTTATAAGTAATAATATAGACCTTGAAAATTTAATTGTTATAAAATTATTGACTTCTCATATTATATCTCACGTATTTTTTATGATTGAATTTTAGAATTTTTCTTAGATTATCTCCATTTTTCTGCAAATATGCAAAATAGACGTTTTGACTTTCCCTGACCTAGACAGATGCGAGTTGGATGGAAAGTTTCAAAAGTCACGCCATCCAAAACCACCGTGTAAACAAATCCCCTTCCGATCCCTCTTACACTGGTGCACCACTTTAGATGTTGGGAAGAGGAATCGCCACCTGCAGCAGAAGGAACAAGACCGTACTAAAAAGTTGGAATTTGCTATAAAATGGGAGAGATGTGCAGAAAGAGAGATTACTATTTTATCGCTAGCGAGCCGCCGCTTCATTAATTGACTGACCAAAGGATGAGACAGAAGGAGAGATTGGGAGTATAGAGAGTGGGGAAGCAACACAGAAAAGAAAGGGCATGCATCGCTCAGGACTCGGGAGAAAAAAATAGAAAAAAAAAAAAAGTAAAGAAAGGGAAGCAACTCAGGACAGGAAAAGTCGAAGACAAAAGGCAAAAGAGTAAAATCCATTTTATTCTAGACGGTTAAAAATTATGATTTTAGAATTTAATAGAATATAATTTTAAAATACTTCTCAAATATGCTTGTTTATTTAAATTTAACATCATCCCTAACTCCTTCATGTATTCTAAGAAACTTTATTTTTTATTTTATTGTTATTTTTATAACTAAGGTGTCAAAGTTGGAGCACTCATGATGCAATTAAAAATCCAACTGATGTAGATTTGAACATAAATATAATTTTACTTTTTATTTTATTTTATGGGATAGATTTTAGATCTGGATCTGAATCATAATTTAATTACTGCTTAGGAAATAAATGCAAGACATGAATTAATGCACCATGCATAATTTTAAGGCTGCAACTCGAGTCGGGTGGGTCGAGTTCTTTAAAATCCAACCTGACCCGAGTTGATATATATAGAACCCTATCCGACCCAACTTGAATTCTCAACTCGAACTTCACAACCCGACCCGACTTGAATTCTAACCCGACCCACATCTTGAACCCATTTTAGCCTAATTTTAGCTGGGTCGGGTCGGTCCGGTTAACTTGTAAAATCCTCAACCTGACCCGACCAGAATTCCATGTGGATTTTTATCTTCTCAACCTAATCCAACCCGCTGACCCAAAATTCTCGACTCGACCCGCATGGAATTCGGGTTGCAGCCCTACATAATTTAATTCCAACAATTAAATTTAATTTAAACACAAAACCAAATTAAATACAAAGAACTCACCTCAACTTAGGAGACCCGGACACCTTGCTCATTAAAAAAGATAAGTGAAAAATAATTTGAGACAGCTAGCTACATTTTGGAGATGCAAATTGAAAAATGAAAACTTAAGAAAATCTACCATTCCCATTTATCAAAAAGCCATTTTCAATTTGAGGTGATTTCTGGGTTTTAGCCAATAAAAAACCCTATTTTCCATGGAAAATGGTTGAGGCATGCAAACAGTGGAAATTTCAACTCACCACACCCGTTTCATAAATCTAAGAAAAAATGCTTCAGTCAATCTCCAAAAAAAATGTTTTTAAACAAGCCCAGATACTAAAATAGGTGGGAATTACCCACAGAAGTGCATTATTAGCGATTTAAACAACAAAGAAATACTAAGGTTAGGTGCTTATTTTTTAGGACTAATTCTCAATTTTCCATTAGACGGACAATTTAAGGTAAAATTAGTCATCTAAGTTGCTCATTTTGGACTACTCTAAAATAAGTAGATATATTAAAATCTAACCTAATTCAACTCATTTAATGAATAATTCTATCTTGAATCAGTCCATTTCATAAATGGCTAGATTTACCTGAACTCATTTTTAAATAACTAACTAGACTATTTATTTCAGTATCTATATACAACATATTCAATCATATAAGTTACATTTATTTAAAGAATACTTTTAGTATATGCAATTATGCACTATTAAAAACATCTTTATAGCCACATAAATAGAAATATTCATCCAAACTTGATCGGGCCTGAATTCAAAATAACCTCAAACTATTTTAATATGTTTAACAAAATTCAAAAATAGATCTAAATTAAAAATAGACCCGAACATATTAATACTCGAGTCAAATCTAAAAATAAATATGTAAATAACAAATAATCTAAGAATATGTAGAAAAATAAAAATTTAAGAGAACTGTTGAACTTTCTAAAATTTCTATTAAGGGGGATTATTCTATATATGTTGAGGTAGGTCATATATTTTCTCATGTAATATGCAGAAAATTATAAGAATATTAATTATGTTAAATTTGAGTTCTATTTGATCACGATGCCCCATAAGTTATGATACAGACTTGAAAATTTAATTGTTATAAAATTATTGACTTTTCATGTTATGTCTCATCATCTTTCATGAATATTTTTTTTTTGTAAAATTAAATAGACAATTGAATTTATATAGTAGTTGTATATATTTATAAAACTTTTAACTTTTTAATCATTTCAACAAAAAAATTATAGATTTATATTAGAGTTTAAATATTAATATATTTATTTATCTTATTATACAAACATACATGATAATAAATTCTAATAGTGCGTTCTCATGTTTTAGAATATGTTTGGAACTATTTTCATTCTTCTTTACAGAGGGAATAAAACAAAACTGAAGTTACAAGTGAATGATAAAAAGAAAAATGAATTATTGAGGATCTTTAATCTGATGGGTAGATGATTTATTAAATAACAGTTGGTTAGTTATATTTCGGTAGATACTTTGTCAAATATTAATTGATTAAATATCTGAGTAAAGTCATTTGATGTGAGTATGTGCTTTTCTGTACACGAAGATCCAGGGGTAAAAATATCGCCCCAATTATCTCATATCGGTCGAGATATCTCAGATTTTGAACGCCTGATATATCACGGCCGATACGAGATATCCTTACGGGCGAGATCTCGACCGATACGACCGAGATCTCGCCGATATCGACTGATACTGCCGAGATTTGACCAAAAAAAAGAGAGAAAAAAAAATCGGCCGATATTTATGGGATCGAGATCTCTGCCCAGCGTTTTATTTACCCTGTGAAGATCATGTTGGGTGGAAGGTGCCCCTTACATTAAATATTTAAAATTCATTAGATAAGAAAACGCATTTCTTTCTTCTTTTTTAGTGATTCCCCTAATTTAATTTTTTTATTAATTGATTTCCCTAATTTAAATTTTTGTAAAGGTACCATTAATCACCTCCCAAGAATGGCGTATGCTCGTAACCCTTCCCTAAGTAAAGCATAAAGCCTAAAGTGATCATCCACATTTACAAAATGCTATAATTTATAGACGAAAATACTGCTGGTTATAATGAGATGATTTAAATAGTTGCTTAACTAAATTTAACTAAAATAGATTTCAAATTCATATGAATTTTTTTTAAAAAATGTCCACTAGCATTGAACTTGTATATTGCATGGGATTGTAAATAAAAATAAAAAATCTGGAATGGTTTGCTTGATGGTCAAGATGCTTGCCTATGGATAGCGAGATCTTAAGTTCAGTTCACGTTTGACTAAATCAACGTATGTGGATTGGGAGGTTTACATATGTTCGAGAAATTAGTCTCATCTTCGAAGTAAGGATGCGATACCCATATTACGAAAAAAAGAGAATTATAAACGCTAGTTGACTAGATAATTAAAAAAAAAATAGAAAAAAAATAGCAATTTCAACAAAATTTTATTCTTCACTTCATATTATATCGAAATGAGAATTTTAATACTTAACGAATCAAGTTAGAGAACAAAATATAGGCACAAATAAAAACTGAAAGTGAAATTCAATCTTATTCAATATATTATGGAAAATTCAAAATAAGATGATATTTTTCGAGTAATAATCAACCAAGGGTCGCGTTCCAGGTGGGGGAAAAAAAGAAATTTCATGTTTTAATAAGTGTTTCCCGAAGCCCTAGTCTATTTATAAAAACTTAAGTCCATTGAGCTTTCAACTCGATAGAAATTAGTAAAAAAAAAAAAAAACAAAAGTTGTAATGCATATAAATTCTAAGTCGGATCATTGACCGGATCATTATTCTTTTTTTTTTTAAATGCTTTCGTATGGCAGTGGAAAGATAAAATGGTCAATACCCTAAATTAAATCCTGTGTCTCGTTACACAAAATACCCGTGAGAGAATCGCTACCCTTTATATAAAGTCGTGAAATAGTTAATTGAAATTAGAATACTAAATTATTACAATTTCGAGAAATAATTTTGGTACAACAAATTTAGAAATTCCAACAATTTCACCTATTTATAGATTTTCTTTAAAAGGTAAAATTGTTGGAAAAAAGTCTTCAAAAGTTCTTGAATTATACAAGAGCATCATTTATAAAGCAAATACAGAAACTAGTGTTCTCTTTACAGGAGATCTTTTCTAGGATAATTGTTTTTCTCCTGTGATTTAAAAAAAAATAAAATAATTGTCATCCAAAGCCGCAACGGGTTTAGGCATCCACAGAAAATGACATAATGCGATTATATTTTTAGAATTTTTTTTTTTTGAAGAGTGAAGCTACAATAATGACCCTGAAAATATTATTATTTTGGTCAGACTTTGTAAAAGTTTAGTCAAATTTTGATATTTTAAAATAAAGCACTTGAATTGCCAGGAATAAAAAGAAAAGAAAAAAGCTAATAAAGCACTTGAATTGCCAGGGAAAAAAAAAAGAAAAAAGCTATTGGGAATCGTATGTGTTGTTTTCCTTTTGTAGTTTTGTTAAATCGGTGAGAAAGAGAAAGTGAGATTACTATTTTTCGCAAATGATGAGATAGAAAGAGAGACTGGGGAAACGGCGCTCAGAAAGGGGAAGCAGCAAAGAAGGGGAAGCAAAAAAGACAAAAAGGCCAAAAGGAAGACACTACAGAAAGTGAAAATTAAAAAAAATTAGTTATTTTCTCTTATTTAAACAAATCTCTTTGTCAAAGAGTAAGGAATTCATTTCTTATGCAAGAAATAAAAAAGAAGAAGATAATTTTCATTGTTTAGTGAATTAGACAACAATTTATTCATTCTTTTTTAAATAAGTTTTTTCACCATTTTTTTATGAGGTGAAATAATATTGGAGTTTACGACATGTACTAGATATCATAGATTGCATGGAAAGACAATTTTCTTAAATAAATTGCCTAATAACCCGTATGTGTTTTCATTGAAAACAAAAATAGATTTTTTTCATAAAAATTTAGAGTAACTTTTATTAAAAGTTAAATGGCTTTTCGATCTACTTCTTATTTTCTTATATTTACAAAAATAAAATTTTGAATAAAAATATTTAAAAATGTAAATAACAGAAATACAAATTCCTAATTAAAAAAAAAGTGGCCATTTAGACATATTACTTTTTTTTTGAGAGACACTCCATTTCAAATTTTTACGTGAAAATTACCATTTTGCCCCCTCATTTTTTTAATAAGATAATTCATTTACACAAAATTGAGAGGTAAAATGATAATTTCGCATAAATTTTGAAATAAGGTGCCTATTAAAAAAAAAAAGTCAGGTATCTAAATGAATACCCTAAAAAAATCATTTTCAAGAAAACCAAGAAAGTAAGAAAATTGGTTTCTTAAGGTAGTCTGCAATCCCGATGGAATTGAACCCAATTTCTATAATGGATAAAGATTAGAATTTGAAGAGACATTAAACTGAACTGGTACTCTACTCAAATGATATAACACATTTAATTAGAATATTAGATAAGGGATCATGTGCCAACCATTAATTGAGTTCAATCACTCAACAAAAATAATTAAATATATATATAAAAAAAAAAGATATACTATTCATAATAAGGTAATGTCCTTTATATACTTCATTCATTAAAAAAAGATTTTAAATTTAAATTTCATTAATAAATAATAAATTTCAGAGGTAATAATATCAATTTTGATTGATATCGGTCATCTCTCTCTTCACTTTTAAAAACGGGCCTTTTTTAAAAAAAATTCTGAAAATAAAAAATAAAAAAGAGGAGAGATAATGATATCGGCTGATATTAACCTGATATAGGTCAGGCCCACATCTGATATTATTTTTTTTTAAAAAAGGGGTGATAATATTGTTATCATCCGATATATCGGTGATATCATATACGTACGACGTACGGCCGGCCGATAATTATAATATTGACCGATATTTGTGTCCCTGCTTTATTCATTGTCTTCCTAATCAAATAGAGGTTGGATCTTCGAGTTATCCATCACAAAGATGACATTCAAGTGATAGATATTTATATAAAAGAAAAAATCATGAACATGTATAACCCTTAGAGCATAAATTTGTCATCGCATAAATCCATAACAATGTTTTTTGTGGGACCATTTCACAAGTCTTTAACTTTTGTTTATCTCATATCACAAATATAAAGCGACCAAATAATTAAAGAAGAAGGTAATTTTACACTCTTTATATTTATATAATTTTATGCATATGAGTTAAAAATGATAATAAGTCAAGACTACGAACTTTATATGAAACCCATCTAATGGTATATTTAAATTGTTAAAAAAATGTTATTTTTCATATTTAGATTCAACCTCAGTTGATGTTCATTTGATAAAGTCTCATCAATAGATTGATAATGGTATATAAAATAATTCTCTAATGATTTATTTTATCATAAGAGTCAAAGGCTCCATTAGTTTTAATCAGATTCATTTTAAACTATTTGATAACCTTCATCATGATTTAAACATCTTTTTTTTTTTTTTTCTTATAGTAGGATGAAAAAAATGTCTTTTAAAACTTTAAATTTAAAGAATTTCAGAAATTTGATCTAAATTTTCATTCTAAGACATTTAAAAGGGCTATGCAGCAATACTACTGAATTTTAAAATTAAATAAAAACATAAATCAGTTTAATTGGCCGAACACTTGTAATGGATGGACCAAATAATTTTAAATTTTTGATTTTACACTTGATACGATGCTCTGCCATTCTACACTCTTTTTGCCACTGCTGCTTTCTCTGCCATTCTACAATCTTTTTGCGACTGCTGCTTATTCTAGTCATACAAGCTTATGCTCGGCCATTCTACACTCTTTTCGCCGTGCTTCTTCTAGTCAAAACACTCAAGCTTATACTGTGCCATTTCCTCTTATATTCAGATAATACAGAGAGAGGCCGCCCTCCAATATTTGAAAATTTTCCTCTTATATTCAAATAAGTAAAATGAGAGGCTGCTCTCCTATGTTAAAAACTGTCCACGTGCTAGAGCCTCGTCTCCTGCAATATATTTTCATAAAAAAGAAAAATTATATATACAATACAAATTTTAATCATTTATATAAAGTCATGATATAGTTTATTGAAGTTAGAATACTAAATGGTTACAATTTTGAGAAATAATTCTGGTACAACAAATTTAGAAATTCAAACAAGGTAAAATCGTTGGAAAAAAATCTTTAAAATTTTATGAATTATACAAGATAATCAGTTATAAAGCAAATAGAGAAACAAGTATTCTCAATCTTTTCTAGGATAATTGCTTTTCTTTTCTCCTGTGATTTTTTTTTTTTAATAATTGTCATCCAATAATGACCCTGAAAATAATAAAGAAAATATATTTTTAATTTTTTAGAAAACTATTTTGGTCAGAAAAAAATAGAGATTTAAATATAAATCTTTTCAAAATTAATTTATGACATGTCGAGTATCATTCTCAGGTGTAAATGAGTGGAGGAAATCTCTTTTAGACAAAAGAGATGGACAAACATAACGTGCTTCCATGCAAAAGAAACAAAACATACCCAAAAGCTGGAATTTCTAAAAATGGATTCTTACCGTGTTAGGGAAATTCGTCGGCTGCAATTTCAGGTGCTGGAGAAGCCGAGCTCAGAAGAAGAGACAAAAGACAAAGAATGGGAAGCAGCGCTGAGAAGAAGAGAAAGAGGTAAAGAGGGGAAGCGCAGTTGAGGAGACAAAAAAGCAAAGGGGGAGAAAGAGAAAATGTAGGGAAATATGCTTGGTTTTTTTTTTTTATATAGTTTAGAAAAAAATTCAACTTTACCGAAGAATTCTATATTTTTAAAGCCTTTACTATTTTTTTTACTTAACAATAGACCATCATTTTTAGAAAAATAGTTGACTTTTTTATAAGGCGCAGAATGTACTGCATCTCTAAAAGAGTGAAAAAATTAATTAATAATTTTTAACTACTCTTTCTTATTAAGATTTAAGAGTAACGACAATAGATAAGAAAATCGACTGAAGCCCGTCGAGGAGTCGAGACACTTTCTCTCCATCACATCAATATATCCCCGTGGGTTGAATATTTTTCCAATTCCTCACTAATGAATTAAAAATTTATTAAAAATTGTCTCCATTTTTTAAAATTAATAATTTATGTTTTAATAAAGTATAATTTTAAAATACTTCTCAGATATGCTTATTTATTTAAATTTAACATCATCCCTAACTCCTCCATGTACCCAAAGACACTTTATTTATTATTATTATTATTTTTTTTATAACCAAAGTGTCAAAGTCTCTTAGAGCATCCGTGATGCAGTTAAAAATCCAATTGATGTAGATTTCTAGAATAAATAAAATTTGGGTAGCCATTTAGACACGCGACTTTTCTGCTAAGAGACACCCTTTTTCGAAATTTAGAGTAAAATTACCATTTTGCCCTTCCGATGTGAAAATCGGAAGGGCAAAATGGTAATTTCACCCCAAATTTTGAAAAAAAAAAAAGGTGTCTCCTAACAGAAAAATCGAGTGTCTAAATGACCACCATATAATTTTGGGCTTTTTATTTATTTTATGAGATAGATTTTAGATCTGGATCTGAATTATAATTTAATTACTGATGGAAATAAGATGCACGACATGAATTAATCCACCATGCATAATTTAATTCCAATAATTAAATTAAATTTAGACACAAAAAACCAAATTAAATACAACGAACTCAACTCAAGTTAGGAGACCTGAACACCTTGCTCATTAAAAAAAATAGATGAGTGATAAGTCAAAAATAATTTGAGACAGTCAGCTACTTTTTGGAGATGCAAATTGAAAAATGGAAACTAAAGAAAATCTACCATTCCCATTTATCAAGGAAGCCCATTTTCAATTTGAGGTGATTTCCGGATAGTAGCCAATAAAAAAACCTTATTTCTATGGAAAATGGTTGAGGAATGCAAACAATGGAAATTTAAACTAATCAGACCCGCGTCTTGCCGCAGCAAACTCCCATGCATGGAAATGCACCAAGGTCTTCTAAAAATTACTTTGATAGATAACTAGAAATGATTCTTAAAATTGAACGATTACAAGTGGAGGATGTTAAGGGTTAATAAAAGAAGACGGGATGCTTAAATGAATGAGGAAAAGGACAACAATTTTTAAGAGTGAAGAATTGATTAATCAGACAAGGAATTGATGGAGTATAGATTAGAAATATGGACAACCTTTCTAATTTCCTATAGGGCTTTTTAACATCATGTCACATGAAATCTTGCCAGCTCTTGATAGATGGTGTAATTGGTATTGTGATGACCATTACAAATATCATATGAAAAACTGCACTTCTAGTACTCAAGAATTTCCTACAACAATGACTTGACAATAATGAGATTTGTTACTAACGATATTGTTATTTATTGGAAGATGGTATTAATACATCAAATTCTATCTTCTTTATCCTTTTATTGATATGGTAAGTTGCAATCAGTTGATCTTTAGAGTTAAAGAAGGATTAAGGATATCTAATCAAATGAACTGTCAGCCTATCAGGCACTAAAAAAAGGTATGACTCAATGTTAATTGTTTAGCATTTTCCATAGAATATAATTCTATGAAGAAAGTCTTTACCGTTATAACGCCATTATAACGGCATGCCATGGACATTTAGAGAGGTGCATGTACGGGGATGGGAAGAAGGCAAAAAACATGCAGTGGTTCTGCATCTGCTGTAGACTGCCTAGATTTTGATCATCTTCCATGGAGATCACCTATTGCCCTATGAAACTTGCTTTGAAAGCTTTTCTTCTCTCCTCATTGAGTCCATTCATCACCTCCAATGTTATCATCAGTCATTAAAGCTTTTCTTCTCTCCTCATTGAGTCCATTCGTCACCTCCAATGTTATCATCAGTCTGGAGAACGATACAATTCATTGAGAGAAGAATGACTTCCTTTCTATATGTTTCTAGTCTGGAGAATGATACAATTCATTGAGAGAATGGCTTCCTTTCTATATGTTTCTCTGCAGGGTGCAGTGAAAGATGTGGCACAAACACTCCAACAGTGAGACAGACTCAGGTGGGATTCATAGACCCCCCGAAATTCACGGTGGAGGTCCCTATGTGTCCAGCCATTGACATTCACATGAAGTATGGGAATTTCTCAGGCATTGGTCAGTCCAAGGCTATTCAAAGTTCTTAGTTAAGACGACTGTGCCGTAAATGCAGGACTGCCTTTGGCCCCTTTGCAGAAGCTCTCCTTCACCAGAAATTCCTCATAACCTTGAGACTTGGAATTTTCAATGTGAATGATCACAGCAGCCGGGTAATACATAATGGTTCATGTCATTTATGCCAGTTGCACCTCCTCTAACTTTGATGTCTTGGACTTGGATTCCCTATTGCCCTTTGAAGTAAGACTCTACAGTACTCATTTATGCATTTTTAGTGTTCTGTTCGGTATTGGAAATTGGATATATGTAATAGAGTTCTCTCTCTCTGAAGGTTTATTGTGATCTCTGGTAGCACTGATTACCAATTCTATATCATGCGCTGGCATGAAAGAGTGCAACTGCATGCATACAAGCTATCCATGGTTTTGAGACTAGATTTCAGGCCCTGCACCATTTCTAGGTCAAAATTGACACTTAAGTTGGCCGATACGTGAAGATGATGATGAAGTCCTGTGATTTTAGAACTTCGTACACATGCAATTGTAAAACTTAGATAGGAATCAAACAAAAAGAAACCCTAGAATATAGACATGGACTCGGGAGATTTCATTTGCTATTGTGCTTACTCACCTTTATTGCTGCCCTGTTTCACATGGATGAAAGAATGGACATAAAATTTCATTGAAAAAAAGGAAGAAAAATCTCTCAACTGTGACAAAATATTTGGTTCTAACTATGACAATGTGTTTTTTTATCACCGAAGTTGCATTGCCTTCTATTGTTTGTTCTTTTGTCACTGGTATTTGGAAAAAAAGGAGAATAGTATTTTCCCTGGTTTTCAGATGAATATAAAAGTAATACCAAGTATCCATAATCCCAAAAATCAGTATATAAAGATTCTTCCTTTCAAAATATGACAATTGACCAAACATGCCACAAGCTAAAGTTTAAAAGAAAGAATAGTATTTTGTTTCTCCAAGTCTTCCATAATCATATGTTTAGCATGCCACTGAAAGGAACTTACAGCTCAGAATCCACTTCTTCTACTTGACATCTTTAAAAATTGCAACCACCTTTGTTCAGTTCTCCTAGAGCCAGCTCCAACTAGAATCAACCCAAGCATTAAAAAAACAAAATATGCCATTGCTTGGGATGGAGATCAAACAAGCATTTCAAACTTGTACACATTCGACCAGTAAACCATAACAAGGGGCAGAAGCATGTACAACTGTAGACTGTACCTTTTTTTATTGAAAGAATGTATAAATATAATTGTAAATAAAACAATGGAACCCATGCCACCCACTGTTTGCTCACTTCAAAATTAAATTCAGTGTCATGACAGTTAGTAACAACAGTACTTTGAAACTCATCTCCAAACTGCAAGCAGTGGAAATGCTCTCGCCGCTGAGTGTAAATTTTTCCAGTTATCTCATCCCGCACTTTAATAGTTGACGAACCTGAAATTAACCATGACCCAAATCAATGATATAACAGATGTTCACATTTAATACATTTCCAAAAAGGAGAAAAAGGCTCTTTACTCTGTCCTAAAAGTCTATAAAGTGCACTGCTTAATAAATGAACATGATAGACTTAGCCCATTTATAATTATTACAACTGCATATTTCAAAGTTAACCTCAGTGGGTGGTTTGAGATCACAGTGCCTGTGGCCTAGATTATTTGGAGCCTCAGGAAGTCAAACAGGGCAAGGATTGGGCTTTGCCTAATTGAATGTATGAGGATTCAAAATCATTATAAACTGTATAAGGTCAACGGGTTAATCTAATTCAATTCAATGCAGCACTATACAATTGCATGAGCTTCTAGAATATCTGCCAGTTGGGCTCCATTGGATCAATGTTATGGCCTCTGGCCTAATTAACTTGCTTTCTTTAAATTTACTGGTAGTTGGGTCACTTAATAACATTTTGGTTTAATGGTAGTTCTTTGTTGGTCCAAAATGTCGGACCCTTTTATTTTAAGTTATTTGGTACTGTTTGTAGAGAAGCTAATAAATACATGAAAAGACACCGTAGAAGCCAGATGGCAAGGTTACAAGGTTTGTGGTGAAGATATTCATGTGGAAGCCTTAAATTGGTTTGTGAAGAACTAAAATCAACTTTCATCAGTTCAACCCCAAAAAAGGATGGACAGACTGAGCTTTCCCATTATAGACTGATCAGTTTGGTAGGATATCATAACAAATTACTGGCTAATCTGCAAGCTGGTAGGCCTGAGGAAGCTCTTGGTGAGGATATGGGAGAGAACAAGGGGCTCTTTGTCATTTTCCAACTGATGGAAAATGAAATGGAATCTGAGAGGCTTCTCCAATTTCATTGTCATGGGGCAACAAGGACAAAACCAAGTCCGCAGGTGTCAGAAGTGCTTCATGATGACAAGGGTGACTTTAAGTTACACTCTTCGACCAAATACAAATCAAACAGAGACTTAAAATACACAGAACTCTTGGCTATTGAGCAGGATTTATCCTTGCCAGTGGAGCACAGCAGAGGCAAATTCACTATTGAGAATGATTCAGCAAATACCAAAGCCGGGACCAAAAGGAAAAGGAACCCCACATGGAGGCTACTAACCACAACAAGGGAGATCACTACGCCTTATAAGAATTATGATGCCCTTTTTTAGGCATTGAAGGTGTTCAGCAGATGGTTGGTTGATTTCTTAGCTAAGGTATTGTGTGATGTATTGCTTGTAATCCTTGTGTTTAGGACCTGTTTGGTCACTTAACGTATTTTTTTCCTTCAATAATAAAAAAAAATGTTACTGTCTCAAAAAAACAGGATTCTTGAAGACTATTGTAAGGACACCTTACAAGCACATGAGTGTTTGAATCTTATCGTTTTTGAACTTGTAGCTTAGGGAGAATAAAGATAAAGGAATCTACCTTCTGTTGTACTATATATTTAATTTGGATCACTTTCTACCAATTTTTAGTGGCTGCTTGGAGTATCTTTCCTCTTCTTTGCATACATTGGTCAAATCCACAGTTCAGGGAAAGTATCGTTTGAGCTACAACAAATTGGCTCAACTATGGAATTGAACAGCACCTTTGGATCCACTAAATAACACCCATATATTTGAATACTAATCTTTAAATTATTTCTTTATAAACTCTTCTCCATAATTCAAACTTTTTGTTTAACTGATCGTTTGTCTCACTAATCAGTACCACATCTTTTGCAAACAACATGAACTCGGGAATTTTATCTTGAATTCCACATGTCAAGTTGTCCATACTAAAACAGGTAAATAGGGGTTCACAATAGACCTTTGGTAAAGCTTGACTCCAACTGGGTCCAGACACACAATTTCTTTAAACAATTCCAATTGGCATAAACGTAAATTAGTTCTCTAAAACATGAAATTCATGTCCTAAAAAAAATTGTTACTCACCTAAAGTTTCATTGCAGAAGTTCATCTTTTGCCAAAATGTTGTATATTCCCTCCGTTTGAAAGGGGTATGTAATCAAAAGAACATATTCGAAGTCATCAAAAAAGAGTCCTGATTTAGTATAATTGTTTGCCAACTAATGTACATCTCCCGAAAATTTTAATTGTCTTTTAAATGATTCACCACTTCTTTTTTTTTGAGTGATCATGATTTACCACTTCCTTAACAATGGTTTGCAGGGGGGCCCAACCAACATCCTTAATTTTCCTTGCTTTGTTACCCTTTCCCAAGAGGGAAAACAAGTAAAAGAAATGAAACTTAAGATAATTAAGCTACAATGTGGTTGGGCCCATAGAAAACATTGTGCAAGAAAATTTTATCTTTCTGTATATCTCTTCTTTCAAACACGAGAAGGGCATATTTCTGGAATTACAAAGCAATATAATAAAATAAAATCACCAACTAACCATCTCAGGGATCATTTAAATTAATAAATGAAATATCTTACAGTAACTCAATTATGAATATTAACCAAGTGGAGAAAGGAACATGTCTACTCACAATTGTGATCAGTCCATCCAATGACTTGTCAAGATCATAAACGACAAGCTTATTTGCTAAAACCATTTCTGCATGGGCAACACAGATGAAAGAATGAACCATGAGAGAGAGAGAGAGAGATGCTGGGACAACATAGAATCATAGCAACCATTAGGAGAAAAAAGAGTGAGACATGTGAAGTGTTTTCAAAAAAAAATCTTCACTTGTATTCATCCCATTCAGATAAAATGCATAAAGTACATGAAAAGGTAAAGACTAGTCAAACAACTTTTTGAATTGGAAGTGGTAGAAGGAACGTGCGACAATATCAAAGTTACAACATATCAAAAATACAATTAGATTCACCAAAAGGTTGGACTGATCTAAAGGTCAAGCCCACGAATTTTCAGCTAACAATATACCATTTTATGAAGGTTTTTTTTTTATTGATCGACTGGAAATGTTCAATTATGATTTGTATGAAGGCAGCCAGATGAATGTCTTAAGAGAATAGAATCAGGAATGAGTGCATAAATGGAAAACTAAAGATTGCCACAATAGAAGAGAAGTTTAATGAATGCCATTTGAGATGGTTATGTAATAACAGACCAGAGACAAGCCCAATATGAATAATTAAATGTTCACAAGGAACAAGGAGAAGGGCCAGTCCAATAGACTTCGAATCAAGCGATAAGAAAGTGCATGCTAGATTGTGGTGTAATAGGGAGAATGACTTTTGACAGGGTTAAGTGGAAAATTCTACATAATAAAATCCAAAAACCTTGCCAGTCAAGTCAAATGGGATACTTCCCTTGTTATTATTGTGTGAGATGTCTTCTTCTTTTTTGAATGTTCAATTTTGCTGTTATTCTTTGGTACCTGCATGTTTTTGTGATGTATTCTGGTGGTTGTGGCGTTTGTGTGGGTAGGGGGGAAGGTATTGGTCTGGGCCTTTTTATTATCCAACTAGTGTGGTTGGCTAATGTGGAGAATTGTCCTTGCTTGATTTTGTTTCTCTTTGGGTAGAGAGAAACCAAGTTGCTCCCCATGATTTTACTTAAGAATCATGATGAGGACATTTCAATGTCTTCCTCTTCAATTTGAGGTGGAGGTATCTTGTTGGTATTTCTTTTGCAAGTCAAACTCTAGTCTAATATAAATATGCCATGTCATTGGAAGTAGGATGCTGACAAAGTGCTCACAACCTTTACTACACAGTAAAAGCTTTTACAAAGTTTGAAAGTCGAACAAGACGTAAGGCTGGATTCTCTTAAGGGCTCCATTGAAGGGCTAGAGGTATCTTTCAAACATGTCAACCGGTCGGCTAATGGTGTAGCAGACTTCTTTGCAAATAATGGCGCTGATGGACAATTGTTGGGAGTTTTCCATTTGTCGAGAGCATAATTGCTTTTGTATAGTGTTTTTTCTTTTGGGCCTAACCCTCTTAGGCCTCTTTGTTCTTTTTCTTTGTTTCCTTTGTATCTTTGTTATTTTTAATGAAATTTCTCCGTTACCGCTAAAAAAAAAAAAAAAAGATTCTCTAGAGATTCAATGTCTCAACCAAACATGTCAAAGTTGATATGTAGGTTATGTTATAAAAAATAAATATGCAACCAAGTTTTTTAGGAAAAAAGAAAGTCATTGTCTTCCTTTATCTCGTTAGGTTTAGTTAGTAAATACAGTTATAAAAACCAAGGTTGTCAAAATCGGATCGTATCGTGAATCGGTCTAGGGGAGTGAACCGTGAATCGTGAATCATAAATCGTTGAATCGTAAGATTCACAATATTTTTTTAATTATTATTTATACTATAATTACATATAAATGACATAGAATAATGAGATACATTATTCAATTCCACATAATATATGGGTTTAGTTGGCATGAAAATTTGATATTATATAGCTTTTAAAAAAGTTCAATTTATTATAGCAGACATTTTTTTTAAAAGTATCTAGTACAATTTCAAACACTTCTTATTATACAGGTAGACACAAATTAAAATATTTGACTAGATAATGAAAGTTATGAAAATTAATAATGATTGGTTACATAGAGTTATGGAAAGAGGGACACCAGATATCTTAAAATATCTGACTAGATAATGGAAAATATATTATTATAGTTAGTGTACTATTTTAAATAATAACTGTCTAATTGAGATGTGTACTATTTGAAATAATAATTATATTAAAATAGTTAGTGTATTATTTTAAATAATAATTGTTTAATTGAGATGTGTATATTTTAAATAATAATTATGTTAAAATAATTAGTGTACTATTTTAAATAATAACTATTTAATTGAGATGTGTACTATTTTAATAATAATTATATTAAAATAGTAAGTTTACTATTTTAAATAATAACTGTTAATTGAAATCTGATTAGTGTAGTAGATAATAATTCAATAGCATTTAAAATTGTAAATAACTCTAAATAACATCTATCAAATAATTTTTTTAAATAATTAGAATTATTTATTTTTTAAAATAAATATAACTATACAAAAAGTTTAAAAAAATAAAAGATATTTTTAATTAATAACGATAGCAAAAAATTAAGAAATATGAAAATATAGTGTTAGGCTTGTGCAAAATTAAAAGGGAGGATGGCATGGGTCGAAAGTGTCAAAAATGACCTTGTGAAAAATTAAAAGGAAGGATCGCACGAGTAAAAAGGTAAAGGCTAAAGTTGCAGCTGAAAAGGGAAAGTTAGGGTATCGGTAAGGAAGAGACGGAAGCAAGGTTAAGGAAGAGACGGAAGCAGAAGAGGAGAGAATGGGCGATGGAAGAGACGGAAGCAGAGGAGGAGAGAACGGGAGATGGAAGCAGAAGAGGAGAGAACGGGAGATGGAAGAGACGCGAAGCTGCTCAGGTACACTATTTCTTCCTCTCTTAGCACATCTTCCTCTCTTCGTTTCCTTCTTCTTTTTCTTCTTTCCCTAAATCCATACCTCTTCCACTTCTTCGCAGTTCGAATCGCACGATACTGCGATTCGTGCGATTCGAATCGCACGATTCACGATTCTGAAAAAAACGCAATTTTTTTAATTAATTTCGATATTATACCGATTCGTACCGTAAGAACCTCCGATTCGAACCGTGAATCGCACGATTTCGACAACCTTGATAAAAACTGAACTAGCCGCGGTTGAACCGCTCGTCTCCATTACATGCCGGTTTTGTATAAAAACCGTCCAGGTTAAAAACCTTCCTCACCCATCAGAACCGTTTCAAAAAATTTAAACAATTTTCTTAAAAAACTGACCAATACATAAAATTGTGAAAAACCAAATTTGATCATTTTTAAAAAAAACTCATAAATTATGACCCATAAAAAATCATTTTAAAATTAAAATATTAATATTTCAAAAAATTCCGAAAGGGGAAACCTCACTGAGCCACACATCACCCAACCCCAGAAGGTTGAGAGGACACTGATCTTTAAACTCTCAGCTACACCATTTAATAGTCATTTCCTCTCAATATTTTTGCTCCTTGTCGATGTTGGATTGGGAGTGTCACTCTCAGCTACACTTAATACCTCTTAAAAAAAATTGCATTAAAATAATCTTAAAAATTTCGTACTAAATAATCTTGATCCAACTAAAAAATTATTACACAAACTGAATATCTTTCAGGATATTATAGAAACATGCAATCTTCAATCCTTAATTATGTTAGGCCCATAATTGAAAAGCTCCATGCAAAAATAGGAATCAAAGAATAAATGGAAAGAATAAAATAGAAGAAATAAAAAAGAAAAAGGAATCAAGCAAAATGTCATAATAATAAAGAAATTTAAAAAATAAGAATTGATGAAGAAAAATTAAAAAAAAAATGTCAAAAAATAAAAGATCATGTGAATGGTAATAAAACTTTATAGCTTGAAGGCTTGAAGCAACCACCCATGGAACAAGTATTTTCAATATCTTAGCAGCTTGTTCTTTTTGTTACGATTTGGATCTTATGGTGGGAACACAAGAACAGTGTGTTCAAAAATAAAGAAGAGACCCCCTCTAAGGTTGACCAAAGAATTAAGCCAAGTGTGCAAAGTGGGTTTCTACCCTTAAGGAGTTTCAAGATTTCTCTATTCTTGATCTCTTCAACCCTCTCCAGAGCTTGAAAAGAGTTTATTGGATTGATGTAGTCTTTCCTGTTTTTGTGTTTTTCGGGTCTTTATTGTGAGGAGTGTTTCTTTTTATGGGTCTCGGTGCATCTTGGGTTGTCAATTGGGCTTTTTGTTTGTTAGCGGGTGTTTGGGCATAGGGGGGTCTCTTTTTCTATGTTTGTATCTCTCTCCTTCAGTGCAATTCTTCTGCCCTTTTTAACAAAGTTACCATTAAAAAAAAACAATTTGATACATTTATTTAAAGATGAATATAACTAGTATTTGTTTGAGAAACTTACAAATATTTCTTTTGTTTATTTAGTGATTTACGCTGATGACAAGCTAATAGCTTCCAAGAACACATCAAAACAGGTAAGTTAAAAAGCTAATAGCTTCCAAGAACACATCAAAACAGACAAGTTAAAAAGCTCAACTTAGGAGCAACTTGAAGATGAAATATTTGAGTGCTAAAGTTAAAATCTAAAGTGTGGAAATAAAGAGACAGCGAAAAATGGACAAAATGTGTTTGTTTTAAAGGAAGTACATTGAGACATCTTTAGCATGCTTTGGCATAGATAGAACTAAAGCTTGTGGGTACTTTTTAAGCAACAAGCTATTAGTACAACAATCACCAAGAGTGTAGTTGGTAGAACTTTGTGGGCTATAGTGTGAACAAGGCTAAATACTTCACGAAAGCCTGGTTAGCAAATACATGGCAAATCCAAAAAAAGCGCATTGCCAAGTTGTCGAGACTTTTACAATATTTGTGATGTGGGATCGATGCATGCCAGCAGATCGGTCAAAACGAATGGGTTCCTTGTCTTCACCGAGACTGGGAAGAAGTTTCTCTCTCTCTCTCTCTCTCTCTTGGTCGAAAAGAATGGGTTCCTTGTCTTCACCGAGAGAAAAAAAGGGAAAAGAAAGGGGAAAGTAGGAGATAGGCCAAATCGAGAGACCCTTTATACTAAATAAATAAACTTAAATAAGGAAACTAAGCATAGAAGGAAACCAAATTACATATCAGTCCCCTAGTCTTGTAACAAACTCGTCCTTGAGTTGAAATCAGCCAAAACAACTGCATCATCACCATAGGAAGTGAACCTATCCCGAGGTACCAGAAAATGTCCTGAGGAACAAGACTGAGGTGGATTTCAATCCCGAATAGCGGAATGGTGATTTCGTTAACAGCGCGACTGGCAAAGCACATAATACAAGAGCCATCATTCTTTGGGACAAATAAAACAGGAACCGCACACAAGCTCAAGCGAGGACAAATCAATCTATTCGCGAAGGGGTCTTCAAATTGCACTTGAAGGATGTCATAGTCCTTGGGCTTGAAGTGACAGTGTGGAAGGGTGGGAAGGCTAGCATCATGCACCAAAGATAGGACAGGATGAGTGAAGGAAAGTGTACGAACAACCATAAATAGGTTCTCGATATGTACTGTGAATGGGGGAAGGTCGGGGAATGTGCGAGGGTGATGGCGGTGGTATTGGTGGTGGGAGTTGTGGTATTTGTTTGAGTTTTAGAAGTCGGGTCGACCTGATTTGAAGGCTCAGAGTTTCCTTCCACCTTCATGTCTCTCTCTCTCTCACACCGTGCATCATCTCTCAGATTCTAGTAAAGACGATTGAAACTCAAACAACATCTCTTTTAACTCGGATCTAATATCTTTCAACTCAGATATGGTAACATACTCATCACCATCGTGGGGTGTCACCAAGTGCACATGTCAGAGCGGAGGGATCAGATCTAATGATGGGGGTGGGGATGGCATGGTTAAGATTAGTAATGGGTCAAAAGGGTGCAAGAAAACCCGATCCAACTAGGTGGAAACAACAGGGCAACGGGTTAATGGTGGGTTTGGTAAAAAAGAAAAGGGAGGCAAGGATTGATAGACTTGGGAAGTGGGTGCGGCAGTGAGACTCATTTGGGAATGGTTTTGGCGTTCCTAAACATAACAGAGATGGAGGGAAACAACACTGGCACAGTTGGAGACAATGATTGTTGTGGCCGGTGGGCAGTGCTAGCGTGGTAACCGACAGCGCGAGTGGTGAACGTCCGATCAGCGGCGTTGCACGGACGAATGGTCAACCTCGTTCTGTTGGTTTTGCATGGTAGCGGATATGGAAGATCTAGAATCATCAGGAGGGGCCACAGATCTCATATCAGATGATGGGGCAGTAACAAATGAAAAAAAAAAAAAAGAAAACGAAGGCTGGTGGTCGGGAGGCGGACGGTGAAGGAGGGCAGTCGTCTCCGTCGCTTTCAACGCCAGCGAGCGGTAGAAGAGCAGCAGTAGGAACGGTGAAGAGACAAGAAAGGGGTTTCTAAAACCTTTTTTTTTTATATTTCCACAAAACAATCTGAACAGGATCGTACCTGTCAACGCAAGGAGGCTGCTCTGAATACCACTTGATGCGGGATTGACGCACGCAGATCGATCGAAAAGAATGGGTCCCTTCTCTTCATTGAGAGAGGGAAAAAGAAGTTGCTCTCCCTCTACAAGGAGAGAAGGAAGGGAATAAAAATGGGAAAATAAGAGACAAGCCAAATCGAGAGAGTCTCTGTATGCTAATTAAAATTTATTAATCTGATGAATGAAAATTATATACCCTCCAACCTACTTTTTTACTAAAAAATAAAGTTAAATAAGGAAACTAAGCATAAAGAGAAACCTAATTACATATGGAAAGGGAAAAAAAAAAAAAAAATTAATAAAATTAAATTAAAATTAGACGGACACGTGTTCTACATCAATTTGGAAGGCACACAAGAAGATGCACTAGTATTTGACAAGGAGAACAGTACAAAAGGCAATTCGTCGAACATGTTAATGGTGAGTTTGCAAGTGATTTGGACAATAAAGATCAACATAATGTTACAATTTCATCAATGCATAAAATCTTACTAGTCGGAAGTCAATGCTACAGCTGTTAATTGCTCCACCTACTATAATGGTATAATATATAGCCACAGAAGCAAGGAAAAAATTTGATTAAAAAGTTTGGTTGGTTAACTTGATTTGAAATAGGATAAGCTGTGTGTATGGTGATGACCAAAGTGTAACATATTTGGCAAAGAATCAAGTTTACCATGAGAGGACCAAACACAAATATGTGGTATCAATACATCCAAGTAACTCTAAACATATAGTCTCTTTGAAGAAGGTAAACCAAGGACGAAGCTAGAAACATGCTAATAAAGCCAGTTCCAAATTACAAGTTCAAGCATTGTTTAATAAGCAACTTCATGGTGGCTAGATCAGACTCTTGCTAAGGTTGAGATTATTGAAATATTAAAACGTGGCTCAGTTTCAAACATGGAAGGTTCCTTTTGTGATTTTCTTTTTCTCTATATACATAGAAGGTATGAGCAAATGATCAATTCTCACACGGTCTCTAAGTTGAGTACCATGTGCAATATAGCAAAATGTATGCAAGTCCTAAACGAGTGGGTTTTTCAATAAGCTACCTCCTTTCAGATTTTATTTCAGAAGAGATTTTTTCTAGATTTCTTGAAAAAACCATATACAGGAGTGTATTAAAGAGAGATTTTGAGGTATCCTTCTCTTGGGTTTCATCCCTTTTGTACAAGAATTTGGAGAAAGATTTTGCAAGGTGACATTGAGAGTGGATTGTTTCTTGGGTTTGTGCTTGGTGCCCTATAATTCATTCATTCTTCTAATCTTTTTTTTTTTTTTTTTAATTTTGATAAGGCCATCTCCCCATTTACCCATCGGCGTAGCCATCATCGTTGGACCATATAAGATTTTAGTCAACTTGTGTGGAGTATTTGGATTGATTTTCTATTTTGCTTTTCTTACTCCAAAGTTCGGATTACACTTTCTCCAAATGACAAAAAAATTGAGGAACAATATTGTAAGAGAGTAGGAAGTAAACATACGCCAAGGCCACTTTTCTCTGGACATTTATTGCACTGGATACAATTCACCCACAGAATATCGCTCCTGTATCAACTTGCACATAATAATTCCTTGAAGGTGTCCCTAACCCAATTTAAGTAAAGTACAACCTAAAACACATCCAAAGAATAGAAAGACATGAATAACAATCAGTTCCTATTATACATTCATTGGTCAATACCGCTCAAAAAAGCAGTCATTGGTCAAAATAAAAGATAAAAGGTGATATCAAAATAGTGAAGGAAAAAATTTAATAGAAGAAACACTGCCCAGTCCCAAATTCAATATTGACTAAGTAATTAGAGCATCAAACTAGAGATCCAAATCAAATGGCAACACCACATTTAGATAGAGATGAAGTATTCAACAGAGAAAAGTGCAAATCATGGGCAGAATGTGGGTGAGAATTCCACAAACCCGGCTTCAGATGGAAGGCTTATTCCACCCAATGGGAAGTTTATAGCTTGAGAAGGCGACCGTGGCAGTGGGTGTCATGAGCCTTGAAGTCACTGAGAGGCCACCGCCCCTGCCCCGCAAACTTATGTTGAACATTGAAAATGCCATTTGCAGATGCTGGAGAAAAAGATAAAACCACAAGATTAGAAGATAAGATAGAAGTCTTGTCAGATCCATGGAATTGTTGCTGCCCAATATGAGAATTTCTTGGGTCCTCTTCTTATGCTGCATCTTCTATTTTTGTAATTATTTCTTTTTCTTTTTTTCTGTCTCTCCTTTTTTCAAAATAATTTTAGTATGAAAGGCAGCAGCATGGGGAGAATTGAGAGAGGGACAGAAAGAGAGAAAGGGAGGGAAAGGTAGAAATTGAGAGAGAAAGAGGAAGAAAATAAGAGGAACTAAAGAAAGAAAATGCAAGAAGTGGAAGAGAGGAGATGCCAACCCTTTTCAACAGCATCTAATCGACACTGTCAAAAGACGTAAAAGTGAAATTTCATTGTTTTCTTAACCGAATGAAGAGGAAAAGGGTCTGTAGAGGTATCTTTTAAGGAGAATAACGTGTCTTCTCCCCCTTCTCCGAAATTTCCAACACGACCACCAGGAAATAGACGAAAACTATTTAAAAATAATTTTATCAAAATAAATTAAATATTATCAAAATTAAAACTGTAGAATGAAATTATTTTCTGGGCAAAATAGAAAATAAATAAAGTAAACTATATGCGTTGCTGAGTACTGGGCTAATGTGCAAGCTGAAAAGATGGGGTGACAGGACGAAGATGGAAAAATCCAGAAAGGGGTAGGATCGGCCTGATTGGGACTGGCTGGACTTGGTGGGAATGATAGTGGTTGGGACTATGGGGCTGGACAGTGGAATGGAATAAGGAGAGGATGAAGGGGATCGAGTGGATTAGGGAAGACGGTGGATTCTGGCTTGCGTTGGGCGAGCTGGGAGCAGGAAGAGAAGAAGAGATGAAGGTGGAAGAAAAAGAAGGATGGGTGTGTGTGTGAGTACCTGGGTAAAAGGGTTGGGTAAACCAGTAAGACAGAGGCAGAAGTGGCTGGAGGTAACCAAATCTGGGCAGCACTCAGTGGACCAGTAGCAGTCCCAGCGTTGCAGATTTGGGGAAAACCCAACCTACTGCTTGCAGGCAGAGGATGGAAACGGGAAAAAAACCCAAAGAGGAAGACAACACAAACTGAGAAGAAACTCAAAAAGATTTTCATTCGATTACGGGTGATTTCTACAAAGTCCCAAAGAGGTATTGAGCATCTAAAGATAGAAAACAAAAACAAATAAAGAAAGAAGAAAAAGAAAGGATATGCAGTCGGTTGTGCAACGCCGGTGTTTTCCATGCCTTCATCGTTGGTGCTTGCACAGTCGAGAATGGACAGAAAAGAAAGAAGGAAAGAGGGATGATGGGAAAGCTAGTAAAGGAAGTTTTCCTTTTATTTTGTTTTGCCCATGAATAAATGTTCACAGGTCACACGCAACACGTGCTACATCATTTTCTTTCAATTATACAAGGTTAAAAAAACTCATGTAAATACTAAATTTTATTTAATTTGATTGAGCTATGATAATTTAATGAATCAATTATGTATTTATGAAGTGTCTGGAGTATCATTCAAATTATGATAATTTCACTAAATATAAGTTATTAAATTTTAAAAGTTTTAAATCGAAAAATACAATAATAAAATAGAGCTGAAACTATGTAAAATTTAAAACCTATATAGTTTAGACAAATGATCCACTTCACATCACACTCAATAAAGTAGAGTTTAAAGCCCATTTAAAGAAAAGTCTCGCTAAATAGTCTCTTTACAGATTTGTTTTCAAATGAGATTGGTCGACAATGACAAAAAAAAATTATACCTTATTTAATTATTTAGTTTTACAATTTTAGACTTTGAAAATCCATCTAATTGTTATAGTTTGTTTATTTTCGTGACTCTCACAAACTTATAATTATTGGATAGATTTTTTCCATTATATCATTCATGAATGATATGATTAAACAATATGAATAATTGAGATGGACACACAATTTTATGGATAATATGATGGAATAAAAATAGGGCACCAATCAATGATCTCATTGTCAATGGAAGTCCTGAATAGTGCTCCCACGTTACTTATGAATGGTGTTTAAGCAGTTATGCTTATGTATGTTTTATTGCCCATGCCTTTGATGGTTATCTACTTGTACTTGATCTATATATTAGAATTTTGATTTATTTATTTATTTTCCATCAAACTTGCCCAGTCATGAATCGATGACTAAGATGCCTAGCTTCAACGGAACCTAAGGAGAAGGCAACAATTTCGAGTTTAGTGGGTAAAGTTGATAATCATAATGTACAGTGACATTTCCTCTATTTGCTGTGAAGAATATGAGTTTTCAGAGAAAGATGAATAGCATGAATAGAAAAACGCTTTTTTTGGAGTAAGATGGAAAATACGGTAGGACGAAGGTCTATTTTCAGACAAAGGATAAAAAACAAGGAAAAACTATTTTCTGAACATCAATTCTAAATTATGATAAACTTTTAATAGGATCAAATTTGAGAATTATTAACCAATAAATGAGTCAACATTGTATTAATGAATTTCAATTTAAATATGATAGAGACCACAGTTTTAATTCAAGTCATCAGCATGGGACCTACGTGATAATCACTCTAATCAAACAAAGCAAAATCCACATGACAACAATCTGAAAAGGTTGTCAAAAGTGAGACAAGGCCTAAGCGAGACTAAGAAACTCATTTATTGCTTTCTATCTTTCGTGTCTAATAAAAAGGGAGAAAAAAAAAAATCCAAATCATAGTATATCCAGTCAGCTAGCTAAGTCTTCTTTTCTTCTTATTATGTGATAAAATATGGGTAAAGATACAGAAACCGGGAAAGCATTTTATATGCACCGCTTACATCTAATTTTTTCTGATTTCCCTTTTTACTCTGGGTGGAATTCTAGGATATTCTTCCCCTCTCTTCTTCACTCACTGCAAACGGGAGACGGTGATCTCCTTGGCTCTCTCTCCATGACAGCATACCTCCTCTTCTCCTTTCTTTCCCTTTCCTCTCACCAGAACCAACAGGGATCGATGAATCCCTGCTCGCTGGCCGAGAGCAACAGAAACCATAGCTGGTGCACAGAACCAACATGTCTGTAATGTCTATAATGTTTAGTACGACAACAAGCAGCTTCCTTTCCTTTACCATAGAAATTTCAAATTTGGATGGAGAGAGAATGTCTTTTGAATCAGTATTTGCAGTGAAGTTGATTGATTACCTTGTTTTTTAGATGGGTATTTCTTCTTTCTCATCACATGTTCCTTTTTCCTTTTGGGTCATTGGGTACTGTTGAAAACTGGAAATGTTGTCTGCTGCAAAATCCTTCAACTAGTACTCTGCAAAGCAAGAGAAAACAAAACCAAGAAAGCAAAAACAAGATCCCTTCAAAATCTATTTTTTCTTGCCTCTACCGGCCTGGACTCCATTCTCTCTACTTGTGACAGCATGTCCATGAGGAATTCTTCTTTATGAATTCAGGAGGGTGAGGATGGCCATGGATGAACTGAGAGCAGAGCTAGAGAGGAGGTCTCAGGATCAATGGATTGTGATTCTAAGGGTGGGATTTGTGAAATAATTGAAAATTTGAAGGGTTGCTTTGGGATGTTGAAATCTGGAACTGAGAGCATTTCTAGACAGCTTGATGATTTCTTCGATGAGATTGTGGAAGAGACAAAGAAGCTCATGGACAAATGCGGTCACAGGTAGAGAGAATGGAGTCGAGGGCGGCAGAGGCAAGAGAAAACAGGCTCACCATTCCTGCCGCAGCTGAAGAAGAAGAAGTGACGCAGTTGCAGATCACTTGGAATGGCTGATGGGTCTGATTTAGGTTGCAAGGAGATCACTGTCTCCTGTTTGCAATGGGCGAAGAAGACTAGGTTCTTAATCCTAATCAAGGAGATCACCCTCTCCCTATTGAAGTGGGTGAAGAAAAGAGATGAATTATATCCTTGAATTCTACCCGGGGTAAAATGAGAAATCAGATAAAATTGAATGTAACTAGTGCATATAAAATGTTCTTCCCGATTTCTATAACATTACCCTAAAGTATAATAATTAGACACAAAATCAAGACCAAGTAAACATCTTGATTGTAACAGTAAGCACCTTTCAATTGTGCTGATAGCTCTTGTTCAATTCATCAATTTGACTTTAGTAGTATTTTAGAATTAATATGTTTGGAGAAGTCAAAACCAATGCTGGCCATCAATCATGGAGGCATTCAAGAATGGTGCAGCTTCAATGCTTCGAAGTTGGTGGGACCAACTCACTCTCTATGAGACATTAGAACCAGGTCCATGAGCTACAACCGTAAAGATTGTAGATTTGAATTATCCATTTGATTATTGAATGGTTGTCATTTGCATCTAAGTTAACAAAGAAAATCATTGAATTACCTGTATTGTGAGAAATCTTGCTACGAAATTAGAAGCAAGGACAGGCATAGTTGCAGAATCAAATAAACCACCACTATCTCTGCAAATTAAAATCGTCAGGCTCATCGAGTTTGATCCTTCCAATGTCATGTAGGGTTTATTGGCTGGTAAAACAATCTTTTCTCTATAATATGAATCAGAAAAATAAAGTCATCCACCCAAAGAAAATCAGAAAAGATCATGAAAAGGATAGTGCATTAGCTCTATATTACTTACTCTGAAGTGAGATTAAGGGAACACTAATTTATGTCATGAAGAGCCTTCACAAGTTTCCTCTTGACAGCCAGCATCACCATGTCAATTATCTCTATGCTGTCAGTGCAAATCCAGGGATCACAGGAATTAAATTACGCAAATAAAACTTTACTAACAAAAATTACACGATTAAAAAGACAATGCATTCTACAGTCACTTGGTTACTTCACTAACAAAATTGTGAGGTTAAATTACACGAATAAAATTTTACTAACAAAAATTACATGAATAAACGGACATTACATTTTTTTTTTGTTTATGGTTCAAACAGAAAACAATATAATTCCGTTCTTAAAAAAATCAAAAATGAAAATAATTCATATTAACATTCTAAATTGTGATGTCATCATTGACAAGAGTCACTCTCCTTTTGCATTTGTGACCTTATGTATCCGAAAAGATAAAGTAAATATCAGGTATGAACTGTTTTATATAATAGCATATGCGATTCATTACAGCAGCAGCATTTAAACAAGTTCTTATTGTATCAGAAGCTTAAAGAAACTGAATTGCCATCCTAAGTTCTGCATTACTGTCTGATGAATCACAAGTATTTCAAATCATCAACAAACAAGATCTGATGTATCCGAAAAGATAAACACAACAGGAATCAATCACAATTGTGACTATTCAAATAGTTCACGTCTAATTCACAAAAATTGAAAATCATCAAAAAAACAATTTAGAACCACACCCAAAATTCATCTAAATTTTTTTTCTTATTTCTTCACCTATTTTTCCTTACCAAATCGCATTAGATGAATTTGAACAAATCTATCCATTCAAAATTATAATGAATCAAAATACTTCATATAACTTCAATCAGAAAGAAATAGCAACAAAAAAAAAAACTTACAACATAATATAAAAAAACTGATATTTTAGGTTTCTTGAAGAATACCTAATATCTCTTTATTCTTCTTCTAATGAAGAGGAGAAAGATACGTATGAAATGACCTGCCATTAAGGGAAAGAGAAAATTGGCCTCCTTCATTGATTTCATACCTATCTTGATGTAGCAAGATAAGGAGATGTAGTTTTTTTTTAAATCAGATAGCTTCTTAATTTTGTATTTTAATTTTGTATTTTCTCTTGTATGAATACCCCTGTTGGGGATGGAGTTAGGGAACAACATTATCAATAATGAATTGATTCTTGGGATTTTTCTCCTTTACCTTCTCTTCCGCTACTACATCTTTAAAAGAGGTATTTATACAAGAGAAAATAGAAAAATAAGAAGCCATCTGATTTCAATTTTGATTTCAAAAAAACTACAATCTCCTTATCTTGATACATCATATCTTAAGACATGCAAAGAAGAAAGAAGACCAAATCAGATCTGTTGATATGATAACAAAATGGAGCATCAATGAATTGCTTAAGACATACCCCAACAAAAGGTGTGAAGAAATAAGGGACCCACTTATTCTAATAGAACATAATCATTATGGACATTTATTTGATACCATATGAAGGCAAACAATATTGTTGGAATTAATAAAAGCAAATAATAATTACATTCAATCAAGGTAAGTGAATGACCTGCTCACAAGTGATGAAGACATTCTAGAATTATAGGAACTTGTAAAGTCGGATTTCAATTTTGGAAGAGCATGTCCTTTTGCATTTTTTCTATTTTTGTGGACCTCATACCACCCTTGATCATAACTGTCCAAATCGTGGGATATCTCTTGGCAGGAGATATCTTTTAGGAGAAGTTTTTTTATTAATTTCTATCTCTTAAAGCTCACCAGTGCAGCAAGGACAGGCCCTGCCTAGTTACGATAGACAAGGAAGGTAATTCTTCTACAATGATGAGTTGAACAGAATTCAGAATATTGGCGACTATCTTGTTACCCAAATTTAAAATGAAGAGTTATGCCTGGCATCAATTTTAGTTTTTTCACTGGGTATTCTGGTCACCAAGTGATTCATAAAGGATCCAGATCAGATATCATCCCTTTATAACTGCATTTCACAAAACATTCAAAATATTTTTGAAATTAAAGCAAGTTCAAATATAACCTATACACCAGATTATCATCAAACTATGATTAATACAGGTAAGTCAATCAGTTCCAATCTTCAACCAGATAATTCTGTAGGTACTGGGATACAACTACAGAACCCTATGAAGGATCTCACTTGGATATAGCCAGCAGAACGGGTGCATTGTGGACTGCATGCATGCAAGTGGAGTTCTCTATGTAGGAGAGAGTCATGTCCACAAACAAAGCAATTCTATAAGACAACAGTCAGATGGATGCCATATGGAGTAAAATGTTAAGTTACAAAAAAATACAAATAAGGTAGCAGTAACAGCGATGCATATGTTTAGATAGATATGTGAAATAATATTAAAAGGTAAAATTAGAAATGATCGATTAAAGAAACTATAGAGCTATGTCCACTCAATGAGAAGATGAATAAACAGTATTTAAAATAACTTGGCCACATACATAGGAGAATAAAAACTGCCTTGGTAAGAAGATGTAACAGATTATAAGGACTTAAAATTGGGAACCGTTAAAGAGTTAGATTGAAGTGATTTTTTTCAAAAAAAGACTACAGTAGATTCTTTTTGGGAGACAAATGAAAAGTTACTGGTGAGTGACAAATACTCAAATAGTATGATCTTTTATAGGTAGAATGGATATAACTCAGAAGGCAGAACCCAAATAAATGGAAAAAGCTCCATGATAATAAGAATTTATATACCACCATACATTGAGAAACAAGAGCCATAGCATTTGAACAAAGGAATCTAATACATAACATGCAATATAATACCAACTTATATGAGGCACGCTATATAAATGGATCCTTGTTAGATCTCCATTTCTCCCTAAGTTGGAAAAGCTTGCTGTATCTGAGAGAAACTGCATTATAAGTTAGAAAGCCTAGCGGCAAGGCTGCCACTGTCCATTTAGTGAAAATGGGTGGAAGGGAATTGATGGCAAATGAAATGGAGAACCAAAATAAAATCAACAATTGGTTTTGATGAGCCATTTTTCAAAACCGAGGACCACAATCTTAAGAAAATTACAATTGAAGAGACCAACAAAGCATAATGCTCAGCATTATTCGATCCGGTAAAACTTACTTCTTTCTGCATAAACATTTGGGAAGAAACACAAAATCAAAAATTATATGGCATAACAACTATAAAATAATAACGATGACAACTACAATGATAACAATTAAAATAGCATCTGAAGTGGATTTATGAAAAATAAGTATAGCCATAGCCGAGATTTCTTGAAAGAAATTCACCATTGGTCACAAAAACGTTGAAAATCCATCAAGATATGATTTCAAACGTTTGGAAATTTCTTCATCTTTCTCCTCTTCTTACAAGAGTTACTGATGATGAAGGCTTGCGTAACCCATCAATGAAGTATATCATTGTTGCTTGAGTGATCAAGAGGGCCTTTTCTCTCCACCATTCACACATATGGCCATTTTTATATACTAAAATAGCTATCAACACCTAACTAGGATAGAATCATAACTTCAATGTATCTAGCTTTTAGCTTCTAAAACATAACACAGCAAACCTCAAACCTTTTTTACACGAGGCATTTCCACTCTTCCTTCATCACCCTGTTTTGATAATATGTGACAATGGCGAATAATACTCTTCCATTCAATTTTGTAGCAATCTTACACAATCAACCACTTTTCATTTGTGGAGGACAATATTTATAAAAATGCTTCTAAAAATAAAACAGAGGCGGCATCTGACAATTGTTATAATAAAAAAGGTTAACTCCAAAGAGATTATCTGTTAATTCAGTTCAGTTGTATAGTAGAAACGAATTTGGTTTGCTTTCTAGTTTCCATTATTCAGGACTCCTTATTGCAAAAACTGAAATCCATTTTTTTGGTTGTTCAACTAACCAAATGAATTTCCTTGGAAGGGAAACGATCTAACAGATACAGATATCTTATTAAACAGGTCGGTGATGATTCTGTTAAACTTTTTCTCACCTTTTGCTTCCCAAGATTGCTTCGGTTTCTTTCTTTAACTAAGATTCTAGAAATTGATAAATGAGAAATAAGCACATATATTGGAATGACTATTAGAATTTCACGAAATAGACCATGAGCATCAAACAGTGATTAAAGGAAAAAGAAACTGATGTTGCAAAGAGAGAGAGCATTTGGAAACCCTTATAAAATACGAACATCTACTGAATCCACGAACGCCACAGAGCAAAACTGCATTCATATATAACATAAATGAGGTGAACCACTAAATAAGAAGTCTCGTCTAATGACTTTCAGCAGTAAAAGATAAAATAAAATAAAAGCAAATCAAAAAATGAAGTCTAAAATGGGTGGGAGAAGAAGGCACTCAGTATCTGATAAAAATGGATTTGGAGTGTCCTCATGTAACACACAAAAGAGAGTTCAGATTAACGAGAGAGCCATCACTGCGCCTCCTTCTTCCCAAATCATTTTAATAGTGACTAAAGGAAAAAGTAACTGATTATGGAGAAGAGAGAGATAGAGAGAGAACATTCGAAAACCCTAATAAAATATGACCATCTACCAAATCCACAAACGCCACAGAGCAAAACTGCCTTCGTATATGACAAAAATGGGTAAACCATAAAATATGAGATCACATCTAATGACTTTCGGCAGAAAAAATAAAATAAAATAAATGAATTCTAAAATGGTAGACTGGGCATACTAAGATGAAAAAAAGGTGGGAGAAGAACTCAGTATCTGATATGAATGGATTTGGAGTGTCACTCCACCTTCTTCCCAAATCATTGGCATTTTTTCACGAAATAGACCATAAGCATCAAAAAGTAAATGATGTTGCAGAATAGTGAGAGAGAGCATTGGAGAGAACAGAGGCATGGCTAAAAAATAAAATAAAAAAAAAATAAAAAAATGAAGTCTAAAATGGTAGAGTGGGGATAATAAGATGAAATAAAAAGGTGGGAGAAGAAGGCGCTCAGTATCAGATATCAATGGATTTGGAGTGTCCTCATGTAACACACCCACAAAGGAGAGTTCAGATTAACGAGAGAACCATCGCTGCGCCTTCTTCCCAAATCATTCGCAACGGATAGACCATGTGCATCAAACAATGAATGGAGGAAAAAGTATCTGATGATGCAGAAGAGTGAAACAGAGAGACCATTCGAAAACCCTAATAATACTGGAGTGGAGAGTGCAGATGCATTGGTCCAGGATTTTATACAGTACTTGGCCAACAATAATTTTGCTACCTAATGGGGGGCAGAAGGCTAAGTGGAGAGTAATCTTTCCACTCTCCAGTACCATTTTACAGCCACTCCTCTCTCAAAATCTTTCAAGTTAGGAATGAGTTTTTATTATTTAAAAAAAATATCTTGAATAATGTTTATAGAATCATTAATTTAGTTAATTTAGAGTTATTCATCGTTTATCTATTAATTAATAATTTAATATTATTTATAATATAAAATTCATAGCATGGATTTAGTTGGATTTGGCCAAGGTTGAATCTAGTTAAATGTTATTTATTCTGACCTTCTTCCACCAAGAAGATTCGATACACAGACTGAATTTTATAATTTTGGATATGTTTTTTACTTGAGAGATCTTGGACTAGGCACCAACCCATTACAACTTTAAAAGAATAACTTAAGCACTTTATTTTTTTATTTTATCTATCAATTTTAGACCATGTACTCCATCTAAAGTTTTAAAAAAAAATTAGTCAATTGCTTCTATTCTCTATAACCCAATAGCCTCACATGGAAAGAAGGTCTGTCCTCGTATCTTTCTCATCCTTTTTTTTTTATCTATTTGTATAGTAAATTAAGTTGAATTAGATTAAGTCCAAAAAATAAATTTTAAATTGGATCGAGACAGACATTTAATAACTGATTTAACATAACCTAGTGCTGACCCATTGCATGTGTAGCTTTAATGAAATAAAAAAGAAACGCCTAAATTTAGTTATTCGAATTGAATGAATTTCGACTCGAAGTTAAGTATTACAGTGTGTTTCTAGTCAATTTATATATATAGAAATAGAAATGAGAAAATATTAATTACTATCTTTTATATACATGTAAGATCATTTTTACAACCTCGGCATTCCACACAACGTTTCTTGAAAATTAATTTCCATATTTTAACATAACTAAAGTGAACAATACCTAAAGAAAATTTCAACTGGCTCCTCTATTTTATTTTGAAGGTTACCCACAAAAGTTGAGGGATTGAAATGGAATGGGTGTGAAAAAAGTAAGGGAAATCTTGGTTTTGATTTTTATTAAAGAGTGCTAAAATAAATAATGTTATGTGATATCTTAACCCATGAGCCATAGATCAGGCTTTAGAAGGGCTGATCCAAATAAAATTGGCCTCTGTCGGTCAGACCAGCAGTGTGGGCCGGTCGGATCCCACAAGCCCATCAAGTGGGAGTGTATGTGGGAATTTTAGAGAGTCCCACGTTGGAAGTTGAGGACTTTTGGATGAGGTTTATAAGTGGTTGCCCCTCCTTAAATCATGTGAGGCTTTTTGGGCCTACCAAGTTGGACCAGGCCCAAAGGCAAAACATTGAGGGCCATGTATTTGGACCCAGAGCGGGCAATTTCACACTAAGTTGGACCATAAGCCCTGTTCACAAGTTGGATCGTTACAAATTTAGTATCAGAGCTCCGGGTTCTACACTCGGACTGTGTGGGCTTACTGCCCCCCACATCCGAAGTTGAAGACTTTTGGATGGGGTTTATAAATGGTTGCCCCTCCTTAAATCATGTGACGCATTTTGGAATTATCGGGTTACGCCAAGCCCAAAGGCAAAACCGTGAGGGCCATGTTTTTGGACCCAGAGCGGACAATTTCACACTGAGTTGGACCCTAAGCCCTGTTCACGAGTTAGGTTGTTACAAATTTGGTATCAGAGCTCCGGGTTCTACATTCGGACTGTGTGGGCTTATTGTCTTCCATTGAGTTCATTGGGTCGAGCCGAGGGCAGCTTTGGACTTTAGAGGGTGGATTGTGATATCTTGACCCATGAGCCAGAGGCCAAGCCTTAGAAGGGCAGATCCAAGTGAAACTGGGCCCTGTCGGTTGGACCAGTAGTGTGGGCCGGTCAGATCCGACAACCCTAGCAAGTGGGAGTGCATGTGGGAATTTTGGAGTGTCCCACATTGGAAGTTGAGGACTTTCGGATGGGGTTTATAAATGGTTGCCCTTCCTTAACTCATGTGACGCGTTTTGGACCTAACGAGTTGGACCATGCCCAAAGGCAAAACCGTGAGGGCCATATATTTGGACCTAGAGCGGACAATTTCACATTGAGTTGGACGCTAAGCTCTGTCCACGAGTCGGGTCTGTAATGTGTTTTTTTTTTTTTTCTAAATGTGAAAGATGAGCAGTACATCGGTATGGGTAAAGTGAGAATTTCATTCAATCTTGAGTATCTTGACAAATTTTGCCTGTGTTAGGATAGTTGACCAACTTTTAATTATAAAACTAGCTTATGGGGCCACGTTTGAAACACGGTTTTTTTATAATATAAAATAGAAACAATAATTAATTAGCAAATAAATATTAAAAATTTATTAATAAAATTGATATATTTTTTAAAATCTATTAATCTAGTAAAGGTAATTTATTTAAGTCTTATAACTACAAAACCTTTTTTCAACAAACTCATTATAAGGCAAATGAAAAAAATTAAGCACCAAAACTTTAAATAATTTTTAAAATATGACGTAAATAATTCAATGAAAGTATTATTTTAAATCTCATATTCGTATTTGGTCTTTTTCAACATCTTGATTACAGTTTTCATATGAGCCATATCCGGGTGGAGGAGAGAGGAAAATTAATCAATTTTTCAAAACTAAAAGATTAAACCGTCTACGAATTTTGTCATGTAGTAGTCCAAAGTATTGGAATATATCAATTGCAGAATTTTAAATTATCTTGAACCACGTTCTAAGACTAAAATTTATTCATAATCATTTGATCTAAATAATTGAAATGATTAATTATCTCATAGTTGATTTTGAATTATTTGAATTTGATAATTGCAATTAACTTCTGATTTTAAAATTTTGGTGTCAAAGAATTCATAATATTTAATACAATATGGTAGAATTTATTGGCTAACAAAAGTAATGCAATAATGAATATATTTTAAGTTTTTAAAGCTCATTTAAAAAAAATTTAATAGTCCCATTGCATGTTTGATGTTTCAAAGTTCTAATAAAGTGCTGAATAGAATAGATTATGAATCAATAATAGAATTCTAAATCGATTTTAAATTTATTGATCAAAATAGGAGTGAAAACTTAAAATAAAAACTGAGTGAAGGGTGTCAACCCAGCTTTTACCGCCGTTGAATTAGAAACTAGCAAGGAGTTCAAAAATGATATGGGTTGCAGGAAGAGGACAGAAAAATGAACACGTTTTCTCCGGTCAAAGACGCAGCCAAACAGCCGCCAAACTTGATTTTGCCGCCTACAAACACTTCACGAAAGCCCCCCATTCTTTCCTATTTATTTCCTCCTTAAGCCCTGAAGATCAATTCCTTGTTCCTTGGAACTGATTTTATCTACAACTCCAGAGCAATTTGCAGTCAATCAGCGAGTAGATTAGAGAAAGGAATTGAGAAAAGAAGGTTGTGAAGCAAAGGATGGAGACTTTGGGAGAGGAAGAAGAGTACAACTGGAGGGAGGTGATGTTGCCATCTCTAATCCCGATTGTTCCAGAGCCGGAGCTGGACAGGGAGAGAGGAGAGAGAAGAAGAGGAAGAGACATCATCATTGCCATTGATCATGGTCCCAACAGCAAACACGCCTTCGACTGGGTCATCTCCCACTTCTGCCGGCTCGCCGACACCATCCACCTTGTTCACGCCGTTTCCAGTAAGCATACCATCCAATCTCCAATATCCTCCTTCATTTCAATCCAACATCTCATGCTCAAGTTTCCTTCTTAATTTTTTCTCTACGTCCTCAGGTGTGCAAAACCAGGTTGTTTACGACACGACCCGGGTCCTCATGGAGAAGCTAGCAGTTGAAGCTTTCCAGGTTGCCATGGTCAGTACCCACCTGGGTCTTTTTCTTTTAATCTTCTGTCCGTTTTATTTGATTTTATTTATTCTTTCCTTTCTGGGTTCTTGCTGGTTCGTAAGTTGGATGGCAAATGATAGAGGTAATGTGTGTGTGTGTGTGTGTTTAGGTGAAGACGGTGGCTCGGATCGTGGAAGGTGATGCAGGGAAGGCTATATGCAAAGAAGCGGAAAGGTTGAAGCCTGTTGCTGTGGTCATGGGAACCAGAGGAAGAAGTTTAATTAAGAGGTATTAGTGTAGAGAAATTATCCAAATTCGGAATCAGTTTTTTTCTAATTGAATGACTAATATTTTCGACAAGAATGAGTGAAGTTTAATGATTTGTTCTTGTACAAGAAATGTGTCAAAATTCAATTTGAAGGTTTGAACAACTCATTCTAGTTGCCATTTAAGACTACAAAGTTTTAACCATCTACATGTCTTAAGCTCGATTCAGAGGTGAATTTATCTCAAAATGAATTCAAATCGAGTATGAATCCATAAATATGAGGGAGAAAATTGGTATAGTTAGTCTCAGAAAAAAGTTAATTATCCAGAGTTTACAACAAATTTGATTACAACAGATACTTTCTCATCTACTGTAGTCTCCTTTATATCATCATCATGGTCGTGAAATCACATAGCCCAAGCAATTTCTTTTACTCTCATTTTTTCTTACAACATTAATTGAAGTATCCAGCATCCTGATCATCACAGTGCCCTGTTTCTGCAGAGGCTGTTCATGGTGTTCAACTCTTTTTTCAGACCATCTCACACTCCATTTCCCATTGTTTTTTAGACATACAAACTCTAAATTTTCTCTGATGCACTCATTTTTAACTATATCTCATTATTCATTTTCTAACTTGTTTGGTTTTATCATAAACTAAAGATGCATTTGGTGCTTCAGTGTCCTGCAGGGAAGCTTTAGTGAATATTGCTTTCACAACTGCAAAACAGCTCCTGTTATAATTGTCCCAGGAAAAGGTATGCCCCCAGCTTTGTTTACTCATCTATAAACCATAAATTCATTCCTTAACTTCTCTTAATCTCCTTGTAATATATTAGTAAAACCCTTTGGTTGGGCAGAAGCAGGAGAGGAATCAGTGACCTAAAGCATCAGAAAGATACATTTAAATTAGCCTTGGCTTGGTTTGCTGTGGATTGGATTGGATTGACATTAAGCACTTGCTCGTGTTTTGGGTGGGGTTTGTAGAAGCTGAGAGCAGCATCTCTTCATTTTTATTTTTTCGTGTGTAGTTGATACTTCTTCCAATGGAATGGAAGACTAGCCATTGTAGTTATTTATATTAGGCCTTTTTAAGGTTAATATCGTGACAAGACTGTGGTTTGTGTACTCATTTGAGAAAGTTATTTATGTAATTTGTTGTCTTCGTTTTGTCATTTTCTTTTCACATATGATGGTGTTTAGTATAAGTTTGTGTGGCCAACTATTTTTATAAGATTTTGATTTTCGCACTCAAATTTTCTTTATATTTTTTTATTTTGGCCCATGTATTTGAGCATCCAATTAGTTTGATAATGGTGTTTTGTTTACCTTTTTTAAGATTTGAATGGTGACATCCATTAAAAAGAGGACCACCGTTTATTTTTAATCATAGGAATGATCATACATTAGTTGTAAATTGAGATTTGTAAGTTGATTGGTGTGTGACAGTGATTCATTTTTAAAAATAATGAAAATTCTCCAATTCATGTAGTAGCATATTGAAAATAGGGAACTATCTGGCTACAATAAATGTAGGTAAAAGAATCTGGAACTAATAAAATCATGAGCAAATGTTCACCTGCGCATTATTAGAATCTTAGCTGATAACAAGAATATCATAGAACTTTAGCCAAGAGTTGCCCTGTTTGGAGGCCTAAAAGTATGAAGTAGAATTCGATTACATGTAACCCTACCCTCATCAGCTGAAGTATCCCAGTTCTATTAGGAAATTTAAGCCAAAAAATAATCAGACTCGAGACCAAAACAGAGTAGAATCTGGCCAATGAGCAAATTGCGATATCTCAATGTATCTTGCAAATCTTACTGGTAAGGTTCCAGTGGGTAAACCCCATAGATTTGAGTGACTTGTAGTCTCTCTCCCAAAGCTACTTTGGACTGGGAAATACAGTTGATGCTTGAGAAACATGGTGAGGAAACCTCTACCCACGTGGAGGCTAGCAAAATCAAGAAGTCCAAGAACAGAGATGCAAATAAGCATAAATCTGCTCATCCATGGAGCTTCTATGCTATCTAATCTAGACACGGGCTGAAGACATTTCTGAAAACCAATTGAAGATGGTAGATTTTCTTTGAAAGGTAAGGAGTTAAGAGTAGAAAATATGAACAAATGAACCTTCTAAAGTTTCATATATTTAATAGGGATGAGATCCAGAGTTCTCAGCTAAATGCACAATGTACAAGGAATGGGGTAGTGTGGAGCCTCATAAGTCACACCTGTTAGGTTTATAACTGATGTGGAATAAAATAACAACAGAACAATCACAGCACAAAACTCAGAGATTTACGTGCTTCGGCCAAATTTGGCCTACGTCCCCGGAGCTTGTAACCTTTGTATTAAGAGAAAATGAGAGAAATATACATACAAGAATAAACCCTTAGATTGTTAACCCCATCAAACCCGGGATCTATCGGCCATGTATAAGGCTCCTTTGATATATGTAGCCCGCAACTCTCTTAGTTGCTGCTATCTGATTTCTCTTTGTGTCAATCTATCTCAGGCTTTCACACCTCTCTGCTGTGTGCACTTTCTGCCCAATGTAACCACTAAAGAAACAAAAGAACAGAGATTGTTTCACAGTAAAATTCTTTAATCACTGTATGATTTCTATATTGATTTACAATATAATTTCTCCACACTGCTTAGGTGATACAAATGTGATATTTATAACAAAAGATAAATAAGATAGATAAGAAGATAGATGAGAAGAAAGAAGTATGTTGTAATTAGACTTCTTTGACTTTTGAACCACCGACCCTTATCTTCTGTAGATGAGGATCGGTTAGAGTTCTTTGAATTTTGAATCTGGGTCTCTCCATCAGTGATGAGCCTTATCCTCTTGAGATGAGGATCGGTGGTTTGAATTTTGAATTTGGCTGAATGAGCTTGAATGCCCTGATTTCTGTGTTTGAAATCAGGGGTTGTACTGTCAATATCCTCCTTCAAACTGAGCCGTGGGTGACGCCAGAGGCCCAGTTTGGTACATAACAAGTGATGTTGTTGTCGTGTAAGAGCTTTAGTAAAGATGTCAGCAACTTGTTGAGAAGATGATACAAACTTTGTGACTAGAGAACCAAGAGCAACCTTTTCTCTCGAACAAAGTGATAATCAATTTCAATATGCTTAGTGCGCGCATGAAAGACATGATTGATAGTCAGGTGTAATGCTGAAATATTATCAGAGTGAAGAATCGGGGGAGATGAGAGATGGAGACCGATATCACGGAGAAGATAAGTAAGCCATGTGAGTTCAGCAGCGGCAGAGGCGAGATCTCGATACTCTGATTCTGTACTAGATCTGGCCATAGTAGGTTGTTTTTTTGCAGACCAGGAGATACAATTACTTCCTAGATAGGTGCAAAAACCTGTTGTGGACCGACAAGTAGTTGGACAACCAGCCCAATCAGCATCTGAGAAGGCGTAAAGTTGCATATGACAGCGAGCCAGAAGACGAAATCCGTAATTGACAGTTCCTTGAATATAGCGAAGAATACGCTTTACCATCTGAAATTGCAGAAGAGTAGGGTTGTGCAAACCTCCAACAATGCTGTGATAAAAGAAGGGATCCGGATAAGGATCATTATCGGTTGGATTTGGGTGCAACTTGGTGGCCATCGGTGTGGAGATGGGCTTACAACCTTGCATACGGGCATGTTGACGGTGGCTCAATTCCTCCGAGTATTCATCGGTAATTACTTAATACTTGTCTAGCCTATTCTTAGCAAGGGGATAAGGCCTGACTGTATAGAAGTAATTAAGAAGGGACCGATTACATAGAATCTACAAATTAGTTTCGGCTGAATTGCAAGAGGAGTTCTCGGCAGTTGCCTTGTGTGGAATAGCAGGTTGTCATAAGAAACTGCTATTTCTTAGAGAGGGTACACGGCAGCCAGCAGGGAAGATTGCCAGTAGAATAAGATTCTATCTTATTCTTGCGATGAGGTGTGGAGCAATAAACAATAGGTTGCTGCTTATAAGAGGGACACTACACACGGCATTCAGTAAGGGCATTGAGAGAGAAGAACCAAAAGGGGATGGCCTTTTGGCCGTGGGCTTCTCATCAAGGAGATGTGCCTTCAAGAAGGATCCGCAGATCTGATACTATCTAGAGGACAGCTCGATGGCCGGAGAGGAGCGTAAGCAACAGTGCAATACCGCTGCAGATCTGGATTGTCAGATCTGTGAGTGGCAGCCAGCAGGAGTGCGGCTGGAGAGAGGAAGCCCCTTCGCCAGAGCAGAGGTGGAGATCTGTGTGTGTGTGGGACACACCATCATCGGAGACGCTCGCGTTTGAGAAGCATATCGGGAGTTGCTCGTAGGACGCAGGAAGCGTAGAGGGAGGAACACAGAAGTTGGGTTCACTATTGTGGGTATGAGAAATATTCACATCAACTGAGAGGTGATGTTGATGTGTCTTATAGATGGGTGTACAAGGGGCTTGGGACTTCGGGTTTGGGCTCATTACTCAAGGGAGTCATTAATATTGTACATGTATTTCTTTCTCATTTATAGTGAATATTCTGTCGCTCCGTGGACGTAGGCCAGGTGGGCCGAACCACGTTAAAATATTGTGTTGTGCTCTGTGTTTATTTCCGTTCAATTTTTCTTGTTTCCGCGCGTAACGCCAACATGGCACGCTCCAAAAGATAGAATGTGAGCTCTTGTGCCACTGAAGGATGACAAATCAGAAAGGATTTTGACAGCCTGCTGTACCAGGACTTCTTTATCTTGGAAGCTGATAATCTTTATGATGGAAGGAAGACTGCCAAATGCAATAATTTGGGATTTTAAGCACAGGTGGCTTGACAAGATTTGGATGATTTCCAAAGCTTCTTCTAATGCTTCAGAACCAAGCATAGAGGCCAACAGCTGAAATGCATCCTCATGTAAGGATGGTATCTCATTTCTGCAGGGAATGCTAGTAGAAGGTTATGCATAGTGCCAAGGTCAAAACTTATGGATTAACAGTGAGAAGATGTATAAAATCATTGCATGACCAGAAAAGAAAAAAAAGGACCTCAACATCCAAATGCAGCAAAGAACAGGTGCAGGCTTGGAGGAGCAAATAGGAAAATAAGATTTAAATTCTAGGAAACACAGGATGTAAAGTGAGTCTCAAGCAAACTGATAATAGGATTTTACAAATCAGGTACCCATAACTAAAGGTAAGCAAGTATTAGACACAGAAGAGCCTGTGAAGTGGTAGATGGTGCTGATTCAGATATTCAATGAAAAGGTCAGTTATTCCAAAGCAATGAGATTGCAATTGGAGCTCTTGAAGCTTTCAATTTTGTTAATGGTGTGGGCATCCCCATCAATAATAACATGCAGCATGAAGATGAACTCATAGAAGAAATGAGCCAAGAAAATTAAGACAATGTCAAATTGGCACTTGAATCACAAAAAAAAAAAATGGGTGCCAAAAGGTCCATTATGGTTTTCTTTGGGACCCAATCATCAAAATAATTGGCTCATGGGCTGATTTGTTGGATGAGTCCTTCAAGTACACGATTTTAGGGTCAATACAGTCCAAGAAAGGAGCTCACTTGCTGAGCACAAAGAAGAGTTAAGTGATTACAAATTCTCTTCTTTCATCTCCACCTCCTCAACATAGAAGATCCCTATCCCTACTTTGATGGATCTAAGGAAAAGGAAATAGAAGCAAGATCTCTTTCTCTAAGCAAACTTGGACGCCGCCTCTTCTCTATTTAGTATTTCTTTTTAGATAGGAACAAGCCACTTAAGGATTGCCAAAAAATAGGGGAGCCATACAGACATCTGAATTTTTTTCCTCTATACACTTGTTTTCGAATTTTTGGATGAAATTACTATTCTTCCCGCGTATAAATTCATTCGAACGAATTTTCAGTTCATTCTCAATTCGTTCGAATGAATATACTAATCCGAACGAACACCATAGTCTAATTTTCGTTCCTTCGAACAAGTGTTCATTTGTTCGAATGAACAAATATATATCTATCCTTCGCAAAATTCGACTCATTCATTCCAATAAACTAAATTGTTCATTCGAATGAATGAACACTCATTCGAACGAACTGAAATTACACTGATTTGTTCGTTCGGATGAGTATATTCATCTGAACGAACTGAAAATGAACTGACAGTTCGTTCGGATGAATAAAACACGGATGGGTAGAATGGTAATTTCACCTGATTTTTTGAAATCGGATGTTTAGAGGCAGAAAAATCGAGTGTCTATATGGGATGCCAAAAAATATGGTTTTGCAATCATATAAAACGATATTGGATTTTCATAAAATTAGATTTTTTGGAAAGCTTATTCAATTGCAACAAATCCAAATTTGTGACTTTTTGACATACATAGACAAAAGTGATGATTAGTTTATAACCAAGAGTGGAGGAAAAGTTTATTTTTAATCCAAGTTAGAGTTTTTAAAATACATGTGATACTATTTGCATCTCAAAAGATATAACAAAATCCACATTTATCTAGGCTCTCAAAAGATGAGAGATTTTTTATTTTTTTTGATATAATATGTATTGGTTGATACATATTGTACTTGACATAGTTTGTTGTGTATGGTAGTTTTGTAGGCCAATACGGATTAAAGAATGGTTTAGGGTTTAGGGTTTAGGGACACCCCACACTCACATAGAGTGCCCCCCCACCTGGGATTGAATTTGCTCTCTCTAACTGAAAGCAGGGGGAAGCAACCAGTTCGGATAGAGTTCGGATAGCCAGTGTTGGATAATTTCATTAGATTATAGTAAATTATTTTACATTTATTAATGTTATTGATATTATAACAATAACAGAGAGCATTTTTTTCCATATTATAAGTCAAGTTTGACCTGTCCTAACTTAGGAGACCTCAAGTCAACCTATTTCGGCCAATGAAATTCAAAAGTTTTCAAAATTGAATCCACCATATTAAAACCCCCAATATGACTCAATCTAAACCATTGTTTATAGAGAATATTAAAGTGTAATAGACTTGATTATAATCTTATGGTAAAATTTTAAATTTTTAGGTTTTATTATTTTTTACATAAATAATAGAGATGTAAGACCTACTTATTCATTGTTTAAAAGTATGGTTGAACAATATAACTCAACTGAGTCAACTCGACAAATTATCAAGCATGATGTATTACATTGTATAATTAGGCATGGAGCCGCATAGCAATAGGTAGAAAGGATTTTTGTTTTGAATTTGAGCCCATCACTATGATTGGATCAATTTGATCATGTGTTTTCAGTCATCTTTAAACTTTACCACGTTGAAAAATATCAATTAATTAATTTAATTAGAATATTTTTTTGGAAACTATAAACTAAAAAAATTCAACGCATCCATCTCCACCTAATTTTTTTGTCAATGTCTCATCTAATATGTGGAAATAGTGATACGTCTTACTACACGAATTTCTATTAGAGAGATTGCATGAATGAGATCATTCAACAATACATACGATAATAAAGTAAGTCTTATATCTACAGGAATTTCTATCAAAGAGGTTGCATATTTATCATTGATTAAGACCCACATGATTTCTTGCAATAGATAAAAGAATTCATGAAATGTGGAAAAAAAATCACTCCAACGAGACACTATTCAATGAAACTTATTTTTAAATGGATATCTCCACCTCCAAACTTATTTTTTATGGCCGCCCATTCTAACACGCGTCTTTTCTGTCAAGAGACATGGATTTTCAAAATTTCAAGTGAAAAGTCCATTTTACCCTTTAAAAAAAGCAAACGTTAGCGGTGTACCTGCCTTTTGAACCAAGCGGTGCACTGATAATTCTCAGCGGTCCAACGCTCAATATTTCACTGATAATTTTTAAAAATTTAGTGCTCAATATCTCTTTTAAAACTTCAAAGTTATTTTTTAAGCAATATGTATTTTTAAAATTTCTCAAATTTAATATCTGGATTAATTACAATAACCTCGTAAAAATACTTTAAGATTTCAATATTTTTTGACACTCCCAAATACTTAAAACATTGTTTTACAAATAAGGGTATCCCTTGGCTGTGCCGAAACACATTTGGGAGTGTCAAAAGACCTTAAAGTCTTACAATATTTTTATCACATTATCGTAATTAGTCTGGATATTAAATTTGAAAATTTTTGGAAATACATATTAATTAAAATTAACAATCTATGTTACACATGCTACAGTAATGCATAGTGTTTAGTTAAATAGTAAAATTTCCTTTAAAACTTTAAATTTACTTTTTAAACATTATATTTCTAAAATTTCTCAAATTGAATATCCGGGCTAATTACGATAACGTGATAAAAATACTTTCAGACTTCAATGTCTTTTGACATCCCAAATGCTTAAAACACAGTGTTTTACAAATAAGGGTATCCCTTGGCTGTGCTGAAACACATTTGAGAGTGTCAAAAGAACTTAAAGTCTTAAAGAATTTTTATGAGGTTATCATAATTAGTCCGAATATTCAATTTGAGAAATTTTGGAAATATATACAGCTTAAAAAATAACAGTCTATGTTGCAGAGGCTAAAGTAATGCATAGTACATTAGTTAAATTAGAAATTATTTTTTAAGCACTCTCTATTTTCAAAAAATTTCAAATTAAATATCCGGACTAATTACGATAACCTGATAAAAATACTTTAAGACTTAAAGGTGTTTCGACAGCCCCAAATGTGTTTTCGGCACAACCGGGATACCCTTATTGATAAAACAAGGTGTTTCAAGCGTTTGGGAGTGTCAAAAGACCTTAACATCTTAAAGTATTTTTACAATGTTATTGTACTTAATCTGAATATTCAATTTAAGAAATTTTAGAAATACAAAGTGTTTAAAAAATAACTATAAAATTTTAAAAGAGAAACTGAACACTGAATTTTTTTAAATTATCGCATCGAAGGGTAAATTTCAGGTTGCCATTTATCAAATATGTCAAGTCGTTTGACCTTCTTAATCCAGTATTCCCATCTCCTACAACTTCAGTTCCTATGTGGACTCTTCTAAATTGGCCGAAATAACCAACTCTCTCATGTATCAAATATGTCAAGTCTTTCGATCCAGGAAATCTTCTAATCTCACATCTCGACAACCGAGTTGGCTAAACATAAAAGAGGGGGTTTTGGCTAAAAGCATTGTCTTTTCAAACTCTTCCTCTCCTTCTCTTTCTCTACTGCCCAGATCTACCTGCTGATTACCGATTGCTGCAACCCATCCGTCTCCGATTCCAGCGACTGTCTTCGTCCTTTCCTCACCACCCTTCTCGCGCCCAGGGTCCAACCATTTTCAATCCAACCCCTTATTGTTGACGTGGGTGGCTCGAATCTGATTTTTGGGCAAAGTCTTCAATCGACATTTGCTAATTTCGAAGACTTAGGCAATTGCTAAAAGGGCTGAATCAATAGTTGCTTTGTAAGAGGGATACTCGTCTATATTTCCTTTTCTAATTGGGACTCGCCAAGAGGTTGACTTCTATTAGGAAACTGCTATGTTTGAAACATAGAAGGACACGTCAAAGTGGAATAGAAGTTGCCTTCCATGGAAGACACGACAGCTGAGAGGGGACCGACTGTATATCTATATATACAGGCTGCTGGCTGGTCGAGAGGTGTACTTAGTATACACATCAAGAGGGTATTAAGAGAGAGAAGCAATTGGTGCTGGATTTACATATCAGAGAAGAGTCTGATATTCAGAGGGATAACTCTCTACATCAGCGTGAAGGAGACTCATCAGAGATAGAGGTGCTGCTGATTGGGGCGCTGATCACAGAGGGAACGGCTGTTGTTCAGGCAAGAGGCGTCAGCGAGAGGCTGCAATAGTTGTTCTTGGTTCAGCTAGTCTGTACAACAGACTTTTACTGAAAGGAACAACAAAGCAGCGAGATCCTTTGCATAGGCAGGTTCATGACTTCTTCCTTTACACGACAGTGGGTGTGTGAATATTGTCTCCGGGAATAGAGGGGTAACCACACTTGCAGCAGGAACAACAGTCTGGATCTGTTGCAAACACAGAGTTATTCTTGTAAATCTGTATTATTCTTCTCTTAATAATAATAATCTGATTGCTGCCTGGTGATTACCGGACTCCTGTTGGCTGCTGCAACCCATCCGTCTCCGATTCCAGCCATTGCCTTCGTTCTTTCCTCACCACCCTTCTCGCGCCCAAGTTCGAACCATTTTCAATCCAACCCCCTTCTCCCATCAATCACCATCGTCCATTCCAAGTCATCCTCTGCCCAGTTTTCTACTTTCACATCCAACACCCATTTAACCATTCCGTCCTTCCACCTATTAGCGTTTATTAGTGGAAATAATAAACACACTCTAAAATAATGTCGGAATAAATTACACAAGTACAACACCAAAGATTTACGTGGTTCAGCCCACCTTTGACCTACGTCCACAGAGCGTGAAAATCCTTTTATTAGGAGAGGAAATTACAAGAGATTTACATACAAGAATAACCCCTCTTTTTGAACCCAACCAAACCTGAATACTGAGATGTAAACTCAATCACTGAGAACCCAAATCTCAGTCAAGACTGCTGCCTGAATACAACCCTCTTTATCAAGCCTATCTTGATGAATCAGCCCACACAGATCAGCCAATGTATCTGATCTAGACTGCTGCCCGAATACAACCCTCTTTATCAAGCCTATCTTGATGAATCTCAGCCCACACAGACCAGCCAATGTATCTGATCTATTTGTTCTTGTATGCTCCTTTGAGGTGCTTCTCTGCTCAAGCTGGTAGCACCTTGAGATGCAGTGGGCTCCACAGCCCTGCACACGTTCCTTCTTGCTGAAGATAGAATCTTCCCACGATGGATCAAATCCAGAGAACTCCCTCTTTGTTTGCTTTCTCCTCAGCCAATCAGCAAGCACCTCTGCAGCCCCTCTCTGTTGAACGGTGAACCTACCCCTTTTGCTTATGGCAATAGCCTCTTTACAGTTCCTGCCCAATATTGGGTTTAGCAACTTTCCAAAAAACACATATAGCAACTGCCGTGATTTCCATTTGACTAAGCATAAATAAGAAATCCATTTAAAATTAGAATTCTTCTAATTCTTCTACCGAGTCCCATATAGATATCAATTGCTATTTTGCTTCATGTTTCCAAACTGAAATTAGTCGGTGTTTCTGACTGTGAATTTGAGCCACATCTTCAACAAAACCAACCTTTACCCAACCCATTCAATTCTAATATTATCCCTTTTCCTTCGCTTAATCACGTTTTCCGAACCAAGTCCTTCAAATCTGATCTCCCGCTGTATTATCACGGGACTTAGCTATGGTTTTTCACAATCTAATATGCAATGTTCTTGTCAAGTACCTCCCTTACCCTCAGCGAAATCAAACCTTTGAAACCATATGCATTCGTTAAAGGACAATATTGTATTTTAGGTATTGACGGTGGTTGCAATACGAATATGGTCTTGAAGGATCTCGTTGATAAGCTGCGGCTCCCTCTTCAGCCACACTCAAATGCTTAAAACACTGTTTAACAAATAAGGGTATACCTTGATTGTGCCGAAACACATTTGAGAGTGTAAAAAAACCTTAAAGTCTTACAGTATTTTTATCACGTTATCGTATTTAGTCCGGATATTCAATTTGAGAAAATTTAGATATATAGTGATTAAAAATTAACGATCTATGTTGCAGATGCTACAGTAACTTATAGTGTTCAGTTAAATAATAAAATATCCTTTAAAACTTTAAATTTACTTTTTAAGCATTATGTATTTTTAAAATTTCTCAAATTGAATATTCAGGCTAATTACGATAACTTGATAAAAATGCTTTTAGACTTTAAGGTATTTTGACACTCCCAAATGCTTAAAACACAATGTTTTACAAATAAGGGTATCACTTGGCTGTGCCGAAACACATTTGAGAGTGTAAAAAGAACTTAAAGTCTTAAAGTATTTTTATCAGGTTATCATAATTAGTTCAGATATTCAATTTGAGAAATTTTAGAAATATACAGAGTTTAAAAAATAACGGTCTATGTTGCAAATACTACATTAATGCATAGTACATTATTTAAATAATAGAATATTCTTTAAAATTTTAAAGTTATTTTTTAAGCATTTTCTATTTTCAAACATTTTCAAATTAAATATATAGATTAATTACGATAACCTGATAAAAATACTTTAAAACTTAAAGGTGTTTTGACAGTCCTAAATGTATTTTTGGCACAATCGGGGGATACCCTTATTTGTAGAACACTATATTTTAAGCGTTTGGGAGTGTCAAAAGAGATTGAAATCTTAAAATATATTTACGAGGTTATTGTAGTTAGTCCGAATGTATAATTTAAGAAATTTTAGAAATACACATTGCTTAAAAAATAATTATAAAATTTTAAAAGAGAAACTGAGCACTGAATTTTTGAAAATTATCACATCGAAGAGTAAATTCCAGGCTGCCATTTATCAAATATGTCAAGTCGTTTGACCTTCTTAATCTAGTATTCCCCCCTCTCCTACAACTTCGATTCCTACGTGGAGTCTTCTAAATTGGCCGAAATAAACCATTTCTCTCATGTATCAAATATGTCAAGTCCTTCGATCCAGGAAATCTTCTAATCTTACATCTCGACGACCGAGTTGGCTAAACATAAAAGAGGGGGTTTTGGCCAAAAGCATTGTCTTTTCGAACTCTTCCTCTCATTCTCTCTCTACTGCCCAGATCTACCTGTTGATTACCGATTGCTGCAACCCATCCGTCTCCGATTCCAGCGACTGTCTTTGTCCTTTCCTCACCACCCTTCTCGCCCCCAGGTACCAACCATTTTCAATCCACCCTTATTGTTGACGTAGGTGGCTCGAATATGATTTTTGGGCAAAGTCTTCAATCGGCAATTGCTAATTTCGAAGACTTAGGCAATTGGTAAAAGGGCTGAATCAACAGTTGCTTTGTACGAGGGATACTCGGCTGTATTTCCTTTTCTAATTGGACTCGGCAAGAGGTTGACTTCTATTAGGAAACTGCTATGTTTGAAACATAGAACGACACGTCAAAGTGGAATAGAAGTTGCCTGCCATGGAAGACACGACAGCTGAGAGGGGACCGACTGTATATCTATATATACAGGCTGCTAGCTGGTCGAGAGGTGTACTTAGTATACACATCAAGAGGGTATTAAGAGAGAGAAGCAGTTGGTGCTGGATTTGCATATCAGAGAAGAGACTCTGATATTCAGAGGGATAACTCTCTACATCAGCGTGAAGGAGACTCATCAAAGATAGAGGTGCTGCTGATTGGGGCGCTGATCACAGAGGGAACGGCTGTTGTTCAGGCAAGAGGCTTCAGCGAGAGGCTGCAATAGTTGTTTTTGGTTCAGCCAGTCTGCACAGCAGACTTTTACTGAAAGGAACAACAAAGCAGCGAGATCCTTTGCATAGGCAGGTTCGTGACTTCTTCCTTTACACGACAGTGGGTGTGTGAGTACTGTCTCAGGGAATAGAGGGGCAGCCAAACTTGCAGCGGGAACAACAGTCTGGATCTGTTGCAAACACAGTTATTATTGTAAATCTGTATTATTCTTTTCTTAATAATAATAATCTGATTGCTGCCTGGTGATTACCGGACTCTTGTTGGCTGCTGCAACCCATCCGTCTCCGATTCCAGGCACTACCTTCATTCTTTCCACACCACCCTTCTCGCGCCCAAGCTCGAACCATTTTCAATCCAACCCCCTTCTCCTATCAGTCACCATCGTCCATTCCAAGTCATCCACTGCCCAGTTTTCTAGTGTCACATCCAGCACCCATTTAACCATTCCGTCCTTCCACGAACCTTTACCCAACCCATTCAATCCTAATATTAACCCCTTTCCTTCGCTTAACTACATTTTTCGAACCAAGTCCTTCAAATCCGATCTCCCGCTGCATTACCAGGGGACTTAGCTATGGTTTTTCGCAATCTAATATGCAATGTTCATGTCAAGTACCTCCCTTACCCTCAGCGAAATCAAATCTTTGAAACCATATGCATCATTAAAGGACAATATTGTATTTTAGGTATTGACAGTGGTTGCAGTGCGAATATGGTCTCGAAGGATTTCGTTGATAAGCTGCGGCTCCCTCTTCAGCCACACCCTGAACCTTATTCTGTTAGGCAGCTAATACTTACTTGTCTACCTAAGGTTACATCTCAATGCAATATTCCTTTTTCTATAGGTAAATATTGTGATATGATTCTTTTTGATGTTATCAAAATGAATGCGAATGACCCCGATGTGATGCTTGGTCGCCCTTGACAGTTTAATGTTGACGCCACCTATCGAGGCAGAGCTAACACTTATACTTTTTTGAAAGATGGCTTCAAATTTGTTCTTGCACCCTCTAGGATGAGTAAAATATGCGAGGTCAAGAGGCTGCAATTGCTTTCATGTTCACATGAGGCCGACTCGACTCCTACATCTCACACACAATCTCCTCCACCACCAATGTCGGAGGATTGATGTAGGCCTACTTAATTTATTTTTATCCCTCATTTCCTAATTAGATTATGATATCTCTTAGTTAGTTTCCTATTATAATTAGAATTTTTTCTAATTAGTTTATGATTTGATTTCCTTCTTTAGGTGTGTTTTTATATATGTATGGAATGAGAAGAAGCCAGTCTAGTATGAAATAAAAGGGAATAGAAATTAGAAATTTTATTTTTCCTATCCTATTTTCTCTTTCTTTCTCCTTACTAGGGCTGCATGTTTTTTTTTTTTTTCAACCCTCTCTTGGCGAAGACGAGAGGGAACTATTTTGGTGGATCAAATAGCCGCGTGCAACAATCCTGCATCATTAAAAGTGTTTGTAGATGAGTTTTTTAGGTTGAATTTTATCTTCATTCATATTTAAGGATGTAGATCTATCAAACTAACTGATTCTCATAGTGTATTATAAGTTCTATAAAAGCCCTAGCCTTTTTATTTATGGAGTGCTAATATCTGCCAAATTACATTAAAGAATCAACTCAGATTGTCGTACGTTAGTGGATAATTTAACACTTTCTCATAAAGTGAATATAGTATAGATGGTTAAGGAAGCCATCACCCAAAATAGTTTAAGGAAATCCATGATTATGGACCTTAGTGACATAATTCTTAAATCTTTCAAAGTTAAGAATTACTCAAATTAGCTAGACTTTGTAGCTCTTATTAAATGTGTGAACATGTAAAGTTCAATGATGTATTGAAAAATGAGAACTCATTCAGTCCAAATGTAATGTATGTTACACCAAAATGGATTGGATCAATATGGACTTGCTCCTTCTAATTCCAACTACAAATCTATTAAAAGATAAGTTAATCACGTTATCAATTCAACAGTAAGTTGTGTTTTAAATGAATTCAAAATTAGAGATGTATCCAATTCAACTATAACGATGAAAAAAATATTTGGAATCATGAAAGGTGGGCGCATACATGTAAACACGGTTAGTCTAAGCTTTTAAAATTAGAGTAAAGGTCTTAGATTTGACTTCTCTTGTATGTACATAATAGATTAGGTTTGTGGGTAGTTTCATGTATCCGTGGAATGAGTCTCAGCGTCAATAAGAGATGAAGATACAAAGAAAATTCTAATTTAAAGAAAATTTGTATAAGAAGACTTGTCATTCAAGTCAAAGTCTATAACTCTATATTGCACAAGACCATCTGATGTGGGCTTGAGAGTAGAGAAAATTTCATTTTTGATCTAAGCGGGTGTGCAAGTAATTTGACAAATTGGAGCTTCAAGTTAGTGCATGGGACCCATTCTTGAGCCAAAGCCCAATTAGAATTTGTATCTGAGAGAGCGAGAGAGTTGCAGAGAAACTTTGTATCTTATATCTCTTTTTGAAATTAGTAAAATTTTCCAATTGCTATTCATAGACGTATGCCTTGGCTAAATCATGTAAAATTTTGTGTTTTTTGCTGTTTTTTCTTCAGATAGATGCACAACATATCTTAATATGTCAATGTTGGACCCCTTATATTTCATTTCGGCTAATATTTGTAACCATAGGAGATGACGTGAATAAGGGGTCTGGGACTCAAGAATGATGGAATTCCTATAAAATTAAATGACAATAGAACCGAATAATAAGAACTATTTCCCCTTGAACCCTTAATCTTCCAGCTATGAAAAATAAAAAACTTGGAAAATGAGACTTCTTTCTTCTTCTATAAAATAAAAGCTCTTTGTTAAGACTTAAGAAATGTGATATTTTTATCGCCTTCCAAGGAACCCATTTTCCATAGGGAGGGTAAGAAAATTTATTGAAGAAAAAAATAAGAAGTTTTCCTTACTTACTCACTGATACAATGTTTCATTCGTATTCGACAATAAAGATTTTGACGCAAATAACCAAAACGTCTTGAATAATACGAGTAAAACTCTAATATAATTTTTTTTATGAAATTGATTTTCTTGAAGAGATAGACAAACGATTTCATGAGCATGGTGTGCATATAGGAAAATTTTCCTTCATTGCCATTAGGACTCTGGAGTATATCTGGCATTTGCGTGTCTAAATAATTCAAGAATCCCATGTCTTAGATTTTTACACAGAAGGAATCCGTATGTCCAGGAGACCAGATTTTCAAAGCAATGGGCCCTCGCAATCCAATTCCTTGAGACAATTCTAAAGATTCTTGCAGTTTCTGTTCTCCGCAGTTTTTCACCATGAGAATACTTGACCCATTTTTAAATTCTGAATTCTCTCGTAAAAATAAAAATTGAATAAAAAGGAAGAAACACAAAATCTCATGAAATTGGTGTGAGATACATATGACATGCTTTGTATTTTGAGAGCCAAATTTACCCTGGTTATGCAAAATCTGGGTCCAAGGAAAAAAGCATTGGCACCACCACTAAGTTTAGAGTCCAAACCAGCAAAAAGAAAGCCCTTGTCCCTTACATGGCAAACTGAAGTTGTCTCGAGGTACCCATGATATTCAAAAATCAACATGAGAGGGTCAACTGAAGAGAGCTGATGCAGAGCAGGCACTAGCAGCTGAGGCAATAATGGGATTGAGAAGGTTTTCCACTCGATAGGGCCGGCTCTACACTTGAGAGAGAAAAGCAACCGCTTTAGTCCCCAATATTAAAATGCCTTGATAAATTATAGAATTATTTTTTAAGGACTGTTTATTTTTAAAGTTTTTTAAGTTGAATATCCAGACTAATTACGATAAACTGATAAAAATACTTTAAAATTTTAAGATATTTTAAGACTCCCAAATGCTTAAAATATAGTATTTTACAAATAAAGATATCTCTCGGCTGTGCCGAAACATATTTAAGAGTGTCAAAAGACCTTAAAGTTTTAAAATATTTTTATTAGGTTATCGTAATTAGTCCGAATATTCAATTTGAGAAATTTTGAAAGTACACAGTGCTTAAAAAATAACGGTGCAGATCCTACAGCACAGTACATTAGTTAAATAATTAAATATTCTTTAAAATTTTAAAGTTATTTTTTAAGCAATGTGTATTTTTAAAATTTCTCAAATTGAATATCCAGACTAATTACGATAACCTGATAAAAATACTTTAAGACTTTAAGGTCTTTTGACACTCCCAAATGTGTTTTAGGCACACATTGAAATCTTAAAGTATTTTTACTAGGGCAATTTGAGAAATTTTGGAAATACATATTAATTAAAAAATAATTTTGAAGTTTTAAAAGAGACACTGAGTACTGAATTTTTGAAAATTATCACACCGGTGAAAGGGTAAAATAGACTTTCCATTTGAAATTTTGAAAATCCTTTGGGATTGGACTCTTCTAAGTTGACCAAAATAACCATCCATCTCATGTATCAAATATGTCTAAGTCCTTCAACCTTCTTTCTATCCCTTTGCATCCAACATCGATCCTTAGATGTCGCTCGGATTACACCTAATAATCTTTAGGAGATACAAGTGTACTCTTAAAAGGACGACTAATGAGAACTGTAACAAATACTCGGCAACTTCTTATTTTAGTTGGGTTTATTTCTGGCGAGAGAAACATACGACAATTGCTAAACTGAGAATCTAAGAAGGACACGGCATGACCGACTGTATGGGGGCTGTTTTGTAGGCAACACATGTTATAAATATGTGGGTGTAAGAAGAGAAGTCCAACAAGAAAAGGAGGTGAGAATCAAGAGAGAGAAGACGGCAAGCAGCTCTGTTGACGCTGTTGCTGGGATATACAGAAGAGGGTCTTCTTCAAGAACCAGCAAAAGTGGGTTTCTCGGTTTCGGATCTATAGTGGAGCACGTCCATCGGTGGGTGAAGAATCCAAAGCTTGTTGTTAGCAGGCAGCCTTAATCCAATCTTCTCTGTGAGAGGCAATACAGAGAAGAAGGGGTTTCTTTTTGTGCTGACAGCAAGCCGTTGAAAGATGGGTCTTTGCCAGGTACCATCGTCAGATCTGAACCTTGAACAAGGTGGACTCTTCAACAATACTCTGGTTAGTTGGAGACTATCAGAGAGTAGCAGCTAGTTCATATCTGCTGATAGAGGTGGAGAAGCAAGTCTGAATATAGAGTTTGGGTTCTTCAATCCTTTTTGTTATTCTACCTTGTAATAGTGTTTATCACCTTCTCTTAATAAAATCTCTCACGCTCACGTAGACCGGGTGGGGCGAAATACGTAAATTTGCCATCTGCCTCCGATTCAAGCCCATCTGCTTTCGTTCTTTCCTCACCACCCTTCTCGCGCCCAGGTTCCAACCATTTTCAATCCAACCCCCTTCTCCCATCAGTCACCATCGTTCATTCCAAATAATCCACTTCTCAATTTTCTACTGTCACATCCAGCACCCATTTAACCATTCCGTCCTTCCACCAACCTTTACCCAACCCATTCAATCCTAATAGTATCCCTTTTCCTTCGCTTAACCACGTTTCCCGAACCAAGTCCTTCGAAACCAATCTCCCGCTGCATTACCAGAGGACTTAGCTATGGTTTTTCGCAATCTAATATGCAATGTTCATGTCAAGTACCTCCCTTACCCTCAGCGAAATCAAATCTTTAAAACCATATGCATGGTTAAAGGACAATACTGTATTTTAGGTATTGACGGTGGTTGCAGTACAAATATGGTCTCGAAGGATCTCGTTGATAAGCTGCAGCTCCCTCTTCAGCCACACCCTGAACCGTATTCTGTTAGGCAGCTAATACGTACTTGTCTACCTAAGGTTACATCTCAATGCAATATTCCTTTTTCTATCGGTAAATATCGTGATACGATTCTTTTTGATGTTATCAAAATGAATGCGGATGACCCCGATGTGATGCTTGGTCGCCCTTGGCAGTTTGATGTTGACGCCACCTATTGAGGCAGAGCTAACACTTATACTTTTGTGAAAGGTGGCTTCAAATTTGTTCTTGCACCCTCTAGGATGAGTAAAATATGTGAGGTCAAGAGGCTGCAATTGCTTTCATGTTCACATGAGGCCGACTCGACTCTTACATCTCACACACAATCTCCTCCACCACCAGTGTCGGAGGATTGATGTAGGCCTACTTAATTTATTTTATTTATTTATTTTTATCTCCTCATTTCCTAATTAGATTATGATATTTCATAGTTAGTTTCCTATTATAATTAGAATTTTTTCTAATTAGTTTAGGATCAGATTTCCTTCTTTAGATGTGTTTTTATATATGTATGGAATGAGAAGAAGCCAGTCTAGTATGAAATAAAAGGGAATAGAAATTAGAAATTTTATTTTTCCTATCCTATTTTCTCTTTCTTTCTCCTTATATGTGCTGCATGCTTCTTTTTTTTTTCAACCCTCTCTTGGCAAAGACGAGAGGAAACTGTTTTGGTGGATCAAATAGCCGCGTGCAACAATCCCGCATTAAAAGTGTATGTAGATGAGTTTTTCAAGTTGAATTTTATCTTCATTCATATTTAAGGGTGTAGATCTATCAAACTAACTGATTCTCATAGTCTATTATAAGTTCTATAAAAGCCCTAGCCTTTTTATTTATGTAGTGCTAATTTCTGCCAAATTACATTAAAGAATCAACTCAGATTGTCGTACCTTAGTGGATAATTTAACACTCTCTCATAAAGTGAATATAGTATAGATGGAAAAGGAAGCCATCACCCAAAATAGTTTAAGGAAATCCATGATTATGGACCTTAGTGACATAATTCTTAAATCTTTCAAAGTTAAGAATTACTCAAATTAGCTAGACTTTGTAGCTCTTATTAAATGTGCGAACATGTAAAGTTCAATGATGTATTGAAAAATGAGAACTCATTCAGTCCAAATGTAATGTATGTTACACCAAAATGGATTGGATCAATATGGACTTGCTCCTTCTAATTCCAACTACAAATCTATTAAAAGATAAGTTAATCACGTTATCAATTCAATAGTAAGTTGTGTTTCAAATGAATTCAAAATTAGAGATGTATCCAATTCAAGTATAGTGATGAAAAAAATATTTGGAATCATGAAAGGTGTGCGCATACATGTAAACACGGTTAGTCTAAGCTTTTAAAATTAGAGTAAAGGTCTTATATTTGACTTCTCTCGGATGTACATGATGGACTAGGTTTGTAGGTGGTTTCGTGTATATGTGGGATTAGTCTCATCTTCGATAAGCTATAGAGATACAAAGAAAATTCTAATTTAAAGAAAATTTGTATAAGAAGACTTGTCACTCAAGTCAAAGTCTATATTTGTGACGCCCTGCCCCTTTCTACAGCCTGAACGGGTCATGACTCGCTCAACTGCAAATTGAACGGGCGTTACTCAACGCAACAACGCATATAACGGGCCTTACATCACAGATTTGTGGCTCGGGGAAAATAAGTATATATTTTTTTTTAAAATTGTGAATGAAATAAGGAAGCCATCAAATCCTTCAAGCCCAATTTACACATTACATAAATCATAATGTCATTGACAATATAAAATAAATAACATCTATTATCAATATCAAATCTAATCTCACTGCTCACATCCCATTCCATAAAATAAAACATAAATCAATATTCTCAAAGTTCTCAATTATTTCAAGCTAACCGATCAAATCTCTTAAAATACGTAATATCAAATAAAATAAATTCAATCATACGAAACCACGACTATACTAAGAAATTAAATATTCATCTTGAGTCTCTAAACATCAGTTGTCTCTTCTAATCCTAAGTCCAGAGGAGTACCTGCAATGTAAGGGGTGTGAGCTCCAAGCCCAGTGAAGGAATACAATAATTCATACCCAACATAATGTCATCATTGTTCTCTATAGATATGAACTTAAAACATAATTAAATAATATGCTTTTAATATCCATGCATTATGCCATGCAATGCACAATGCTCAATGCAATGTTCAATATCTCATTCCTCCACAACATACCCACTGTATTTAGTGGCCATCCCGCCGAAGCGAGGCCTATAACTTACCACAGAGTGGTACTTCCCATATCAAATGGGGCCTACATAACACAACTACCACCAAATATCAGTCTTCGTGATCTTTCATGGCCTAAAAACCAAACCTACCACATATGTGGTACTTCTCACTAATAGCGAGGCCTGAAACTACCACCGTCGTGGTCATCATAAAAGATCACGGCCAACACCTTCATACCCATCCCATGAATATGAAGATGTCATGCACAATGCCATGTCTACTATGCATCATCTATATCATCATGCCACATGTTATGAATTATATTAACATGTCATGAATAAAATCATTGCCATCATACCCAAACATGATTAAAATCTCAATTAACTATAAACATCATGTACTTATTTTAAAACATCAAAATCAATGTCAACAATATCCCACATGCATAATAATAATTCATATCACAATGTTATTACCATGACAACACTATATCATAAATCCATCTTAATAACATAAAAATAACTCTATAATAGACAATAAAACATCCATCCAATACGAACATAATTATTGGACCTTTCAACAAGATTAGTGGTTGACTTCTAACTATCCGGGCAGACTGAGTTCCTCACGGCCATTAGACATTTAGCCTATCCCCTTATATTACTGTGAGTAAGCACCGGATTACAACCACTATTCTAAGATATAACTCAGTCTATTTCCTAGATTCAATATTACATTCCAAATACATGCCATACAATATTCTTTTCTATTGCTCAATCATACAAATAACATAGAGAATGTCATGCTCGATAAAAGTACAAAGTATTATTTTCCCTCACCTAGAATCGCGTGAAATGTATAGTGCTAGCAAGAAATCCAAAGCTATATATACAAGCCTTTTACTCCAAAGTTGCTGTAACCAAGAGAAGCTTCTGGAGCAACCGCGCTGGTCCGGAACTCTGCTGCTCGAACCAGAACTCAAGAAGGAGATTTGGGGTTTTTCTTTCCCTTCTTCTGCTGAGGTTTCCGCTGCGATTTCCGTTGGGATTTGGTTGTTGTTTCGAAAACGGTAAAAGAAGGGAAAGGTTCGCAGATCTCTTAAAAGGAGGAGAGTCCTATTGGTAAAGGAATCCCATCAGTGAAAGGATTTTGGAAAGTTTCCATTTAGGTAGGGATTTGAGTCCCAAACGAAGAAGGAAGAAGAATCCAATTTGAACAAGGAGTCCCATCGGTGAAAAGATTTTAATAAATTGTCATTTATTTCTCTTTTATTAATTTTGTCAATCATCGATGAAATTCAATACACTTAAAATTGGAACTTATTTATTGATTTCACATTTTTAATTAAATATCTCCAATTGAGATTCTAACTTAGGGGAATTAAAATCTAAGTTGATAATTTATTTTTCATTCCCTTAATTTATTTCGCAGGGGAGAAATTTCTAAATTCTTATTGGGGAGAAAGTGTGAAATCGGGGTCTAATATTAAATCCTTAAATTCAATTGTGTTTTTTCAAAATAAAATTATCAAATTAAACTAACAAATCAATTTAAACTACAATCATTTTCTAAATTAATTTTACTCGTCATAACTGACCCGTTACCCCGGGTCGGGTCATTACAATATTGCACAAGATCCTCTGATGGGGGCATGATAGTAGAGAAAATTTCATTTTTGACCCGCGGATGTGCAAGTAATTTGACAAATTGGGGCTCCAAGTCGGTGCACCAATAATTTCATTTTTTAAAAGGTTAGGAAGGGTGAAAGGTAAAGTGGAGTTTTCATATAAATTTTTTAAAATCCGTGTCTCCTAACAAAAAACACCCGTTTTAGAATGGGTGGCCAAATTTTTATATTATTTTGGACCGTTGTACTTTCTTTTTACCTTTTGGCATTATGTTGGTTTATACCTCTTGGACTCATTGTTGATGCCTTATATACTTTACTTTTTATACATACAATTCATTCTCTTTATTACTGTTACCAAATGTTAATTTATATATGCATTAGTTGTATTTTTTTAACGGTAGTTACTTTTATCATTGGTCTGAAGCATAAATATGAGGGAGAAAATTGGTATAATGAGTCTCAATAAAAAGTTAGTTATTTAGAGTATACAACAAATTTAATCACTTAAAGGTGTAGCGGACTTCTTCACTAAAAATAGGGTTGAAGGATTGGTTCGGAGTGTCTTTTATTTATTGCGAGTATAATTACTTTTGTAGTGGATTGGTTTTTTTGTTGTTATTTTGCTTTTCTTGTTGTTTGGCATTTTTAAGCTCCCTTTTGTTGCTTTTTTTAATTAATGAATTTTCTTCTTTACAGCTCAAATTTTTTTTTTTTTTATTACAATCGATACTTTCTCATCTACTGTAGTCTCCTTTATATCATCATCATGGTCGTGAAATCACATAGCCCAAGCAATTTCTTTTACTCTCTTTTTTTCTTACAACATTAATTGAAGTATCCAGCATCCTGATCATCACAGTGCCCTGTTTCTGCAGAGGCTGTTCATGGTGTTCAACTCTTTTTTCAGACCATCTCACACTCCATTTCCCATTGTTTTTGAGACATACAAACTCTAAATTTTCTCTGATGCACTTGTTTTTAACTCTATTTCATTATTCATTTTCTAACTTGTTTGGTTTTATCATAAACTAAAGATGCATTTGGTGCTTCAGTGTCCCGCAGGGAAGCTTTAGTGAATATTGCTTTCACAACTGCAAAGCAGCTCCTGTTATAATTGTCCCAGGAAAAGGTATGGCCCCGGATTTGTTTACTCATCTATAAAACAGAAATTCATGCCTTAACTTCTCTTAATCTCCTTGTAATATATTAGTAAAACCCTTTGGCTGGGCAGAAGCAGGAGAGGAATCAGTGATCTAAAACATCAGAAAGATACATTTAAATTAGCCTTGGCTTGGTTTGCTGTGGATTGGATTGGATTGACATTAAGCACTTGCTCATGTTTTGGGTGGGGTTTGTGGAAGTTGAGAGCGGCATCTCTTCATTTTTTTTTTTTGGTGTGTAGTTGATACTTCTTCCAATGGAATGGAAGACTAGCCATTGTAGTTATTTATATTAGGCCTTTTTAAGGTTAATATCGTGATAAGATTGTGGTTTGTGTACTCATTTGAGGGTAATTAGTTATTTATTTTGTAATTTGTTGTCTTCGTTTTGTCATTTTCTTTTCACATATGATGGTGTTTAGTATAAGTTTGTGTGGCCAACTATTTTTATAAGATTTTGATTTTCGCACTCAAATTTTCTTTCTATTTTTTATTTTGGCCCACGTATTTGAGCATCCAATTAGTTTGATGATGGTGTTTTGTTTACCTTTTTTAACATTCGAATGGTGACATCCATTAAAAAGAGAACCACCGTTTATTTTTAATCATAGGAATGATCATACATTAGCTGTAAATTGAGATTTATAAGTTGATTGGTGTGTGACAGTGATTCATTTTTAAAAATAATGAAAAATTCTCCAATTCATGGAGTAGCATATTGAAAATAGGGAACTATCTGGCTACAGTAAGTGTAGGTAAAAGAATCTGGAACTAATAAAATCATGAGCAAATGTTCACCTGCGCATTATTAGAATCTTAGCTGATAACAAGATTATCATAGAACTTTAGCCAAGAGTTGCCCTGTTTGGAGGCCTAAAATTATGAAGTAGAATTCGATCACATGTAACCCTACCCTCATCAGCTGAAGTATCCCAGTTCTATTAGGAAATTTAAGCCAAAAAATAATCAGACTCGAGACCAAAACAGAGTAGAATCTGGCCAATGAGCAAATTGCGATATCTCAATGTATCTTGCAAATCTTACTGGTAAGGTTCCAGTGGGTAAACCCCATAGATTTGAGTGACTTGTAGTCTCTCTCCCAAAGCTACTTTGGACTGGGAAATACAGTTGATGCTTGAGAAACATGGTGAGGAAACCTCCACCCACGGGGAGGCTAGCAAAATCAAGAAGTCTAAGAACAGAGATGCAAATAAGCATAAATCTGCTCATCCGTGGAGCTTCTATGCTATCTAATCTAGACACGGGCTGAAGACATTTCTGAAAACCAATTGAAGATGGTATATTTTCTTTGAAACGTAAGGAGTTAAGAGTAGAAAATATGAACAAATGAACCTTCTAAAGTTTCATATATTTAATAGGGATGAGATCCAGAGTTCTCTGATAAATGCATATTCAAGCAGTCACAATGTACAAGGAATGGGGTAGTGTGGAGCCTCATAAGTCACACCTGTTGGGTTTATAACTGATGTAGAATAAAATAACAACGGAACAATCACAGCACAAGACTCAGAGATTTACGTGCTTTGGCCAAATTTGGCCTATGTCCCCCGAGCGTGTAACCTTTGTATTAAGAGAAAATGAGAGAAACATACATACAAGAATAAACCCTTAGATTGTTAACCCAATCAAACCCGGGATCTATCCGCCTTGTATAAGGCTCCTTTGATATATGTAGCCCGCAACTCTCTTAGTTGCTGCTATCTGATTTCTCTGTGTCTCAATCTATCTCAGGCTTTCACACCTCTCTGTTGTGTGCACTTTCTGCCCAATGTAACCACCCCCATGTATGGATCTCTATCTGTCTTGATACATCCTAAAGATAGAATGTCAGCCCTTGTGCCACTGAAGGATGACAAATCAGAAAGGATTTTGACAGCCTGCTGTACTAGGACTTCTTTATCTTGGAAGCTGATAATCTTTATGATGGAAGGAAGACTGCCAGATGCAATAATTTGGGATTTAAAGCACAGGTGGCTTTACAAGATTTGGATGATTTTCCAAAGTTTCTTCTAATACTTCAGAACCAAGCATAGAGGCCAACAGCTGAAATGCATCCTCATGTAAGGATGGTATCTCATGTCTGCAAGGAATGCAAGTAGAAGGTTATGCATAGTGCCAAGGTCAAAACTTATGGATTAACAGTGAGAAGACGCATAAAATCATTGGATGATCAGAAAAGAAAAAAAAAGACCTCAACATCGAAATGCCGCAAAGAACAGGAGCAGGCTTGGAGGAGCAAATTGGAAAATAAGATTTAAATTCTAGGAAACACAGGATACAAAGTGAGTCTCAAGCAAACTGATAATAGGATTTTATAAATCAGGTACCCATAACTAAAGGTAAGCAAGTATTAGACACAGAAGAGCCTGTGAAGTGGTAGATGGTGCTGATTCAGATATTCAAAGAAAAGGTCAGTTATTCCAAAGCAATGAGATTGCAATTGGAGCTCCTGAAGCTTTCAATTTTGTTAATGGTGTGGGCATCCCCATCAATAACATGCAGCATGAAGATGAACTCAAAGAAGAAATGAGCCAAGAAAATTAAGACAATGTCAAATTGGCACTTGAATCACAAAAAAAAAAAAAAATGGTGCCAAAAAGGTCCATTATGGTTTTCATTGGGACCCAATCATCAAAATAATTGGCTCATGGGGCTGATTTGTTGGATGAGCCCTTCAAGTACACGATTTTAGGGTCAATACAGTCCAAGAAAGGAGCTCACTTGCTGAGCACAAAGAAGAGTTAAGTGATTAGAAATTCTCTTTTTTATCTCCACCTCCTCAACATAGAAGATCCCTATCCCTACTTTGATGGATCTAAGGAAAAGGAAATAGAAGCAAGATCTCTTTCTCTAAGCAAACTTGGACGCCACTTCTTCTTTATTTTCAGTTCATTCTCAATTCGTTCGAATGAATATACTCATCCGAACGAACACTTTTAGTGTAATTTTCATTCCTTCGAGTGTTCATTTGTTTGAATGAACAAATATATGTCAATCCTTGGCAAAATTCTACTCATTCATTCGAATAAACCAAACTGTTCATTCGAACGAATGAACACTCATTCGAATGAACAGAAATTACACTGATTTGTTCGTTCGAATGAGAGTATTCATCCGAACGAACTGAAAATGAACTGACAGTTCGTTCGGATGAATAGAACACGGAGGGATAGAATGATAATTTCACCTGATTTCAAAGAGGCAGAAAAATAGGGTGTCTATATGAGGTGCCAAAAATATGGTATAACTTTGCAAACATGTTTGACATATGAAACAATATTGGATTTTCATAAAATTAGATTATTTGGAAAGTTTATTCAATTCCGACAAATCTAAATTTGTGACTTTCTGAGATACATAGACAAAAGTGATGATTAGTTTATAACCAAGTCTCGTAGAGTGGAGGGAAAGTTTATTTTTAATCCAAGTTAGAGTTTTTAAACTACATATGATACTATTTGCATCTCAAAAGATATAACAAAATCCACATTTATCTAGGCTCTCAAAAGATGAGAGATTTTTTTTTTATATATATAATATGTATTGGTTGATACATATTGTACTGGACATAGTCTGTTTTTTATGGTAGTTTTGTAGGATTAAAGAATGGTTTGGTCAAACCTTTTTTTTTTAACCTTCAATTTCATTTGATTATTCTTATTTTTTTTGAAGCAGTCTGTATTCATGTTGCCAAGGTGTACTTACACCTCGCCCTCCTAAAACCCCTGGGGGGTGTGGACCCAGTTAACGCCACTCGGGATTGAATTTACTATCTCTCACTGAAAGCAGTGGGAGGCAACCAGTTTGGATAGCCATGTTGGATAATTTCATTAGATTATAGTAAATTATTTTACATTTATTGATGTTATTGATATTCATAACAATAACAGAGAGCATTTTTTTTCCATATTACAAGCCAAGTTTGACCTGTCCTAACTTAGGAGACCTCAAGTCAACCTATCTCGGCCAATGAAATTCAAAAGTTTTCAAAATTGAATCCACCGTATTAAAACCTCCAATATGACTCAATCTAAACTATAGTTTATAGAGAATATTAAAGTGCAATAGACTTGATTATAATCTTATGGTAAAATTTTAATTTTTTAAGTTTTATTATTTTTCACATAAATAATAGAGATGTAAGACCTACTTATTTATTGTTTAAAAGCATGGTAGAACAATATAACTCAGCTGAGTCGGCTCGACTAATCATCAAGCAAGCATGATGTATTACATCGTATAATTAGGCATGGAGCCGCATAATAAGTTTTGTCAATGTCTCATCTAATATGTGGAAACAGTGATACGTCTTACTACACGAATTTCTATCAAAGAGATTGCATATTTATCATTGATTAAGACCCACATGGTTTCGTGCAATAGATAAAATAATTCATGAATGTGGAAAAAAAATCACTCCAACGAGACACTATTCAATGGAACTTATTTTTAAATGGATATCTCCACCTCCAATATAAACTTATTTTTCATGCCGCCCATCCTAACAGGGGACTTTTCTGTGAAGAGACACGGATTTTCAAAATTTCAAGTGAAAAATCCATTTCACCCTTCATCTTCCATCTCTCTTTAAAAAAGCAAACGTTAGTGGTTTACTTGCCATTTGAACCGAGCGGTGCACTGATAATTCCGAGCGGTGCACCGCTCAGTATTTCACTGATAATTTTCAAAAATTCAATGCTCAGTATCTCTTTTAAAACTTTAAAGTTATTTTTTAAGTGCTGTGTATTTTCAAAAATTTCAAATTGAATATCCAGATTAATTATAATAACCTGATAAAAATACTTTAAGATTTCAAAGTCTTTTGACACTCCCAAATGCTTAAAACAGTGTTTTACAAATAAGAGTATCCCTTAGCTGTGCCGAAACACATTTGAGAGTGTTAAAAGACCTTAAAATCTTAAAGTATTTTTATCAGGTTATCGTAATTAGTCCGGATATTCAATTTGAGAAATTTTGAAAATACACAGTGATTAAAAAATAACGGTCTATGTTGCAGATGATACAGTAATGCATAGTGCTTTAGTTAAATAATAAAATCTCCTTTAAAACTTTAAATTTATTTTTTAAGTACTGTGTATTTCCTAAATTTCTCAAATTGAATATCCGGACTAATTACGATAAACTGATAAAAATACTTTAAGACTTTAAGGTCTTTTAACACTCCCAGATGTGTTTTCGGCACACCTTGAAATCTTAAAATATTTTTACCAGGTTATTATAATTAGTCCGGACCCACGGTACTTAAAAAAATAATTTTGAAGTTTTAAAAGAGAGACGGAACACTTAATTTTTGAAAATTATCACACGGGTATTCAGAATTCTCCCATCTCCTATAACTTGGATTCCTACGTGGACTCTTCTAAATTGGCCCAAATCACCACCGATCTCATGTATCAAATGTGTCAACTTCTTTGACCTTCTTTCTATCCCTTTGCATCCAACAGCAACGATTGTTAGATGTGGCTCGGATTCAGGCCCGGCCCTGCCTATAGGCGAACTAGGCGGTCGCCTAGGGCCCCCAAATAGGCAGGGCCCCCAATCCATTAAACTCCTCTAAGGCCCATGTCCAAAAAGGGCCCAAATCCACCTCTTTCCACCCGCACGCGCGCACCGCGCGAACGCGGAACGCGGAAGGAGTCCCGCGTAGGCGTCACGCCGCTGCCGCCCGCGTCCTGCGTTGCGGCCCCGCATCCTGCGCTCGCCCGCGTATCATCCCGCCAGCGTCCTGCGCCCGCTGTAGCGTCCTGCGCCAGCGCCCGAGCACTGTTCCCGCGCCCGAGCACTGTTCCCCGCCCACGCCCGAGCACTGTTCCCGTGCCCGCGCCCGAGCACGGAGCACGCGTCCCGCGCCTGCGTACACCCGCGCCCGAGTACGCCTTCCATTCAGCGTCGCGTCCTGCTCCCGCGTTTCCATTCCGCGTCGCGTCCTGCGTCCCACTCGCGCCCGAGTACGCGTTCCATTCCGCGTCGCGTCCTGCTCCCGCGTTTCCATTCCGCTTCGAGTCCTGCGTCCCGCACCGTCTTTCCGCACGCGTTAGTCCGAATTCGAAAATATCTACTGCACCAGCGGTCATTTCGCCGTTCTCCAATTTCAGACGAAATCCTAATTTCTTCCCCAATTCTTACCGTTGCCTCTTCAAACGGCAAAACCCTATGGAAATAAAATCTCAAAATTACGATATTTTATTTTGAATGTTTTACACTTTGTTAAAAAAAGTATGATTTTTTTTTTTTAAGTGTAAAAGGCCCCATCTTGAAAGTTCGCCTAGGGCCCCTCAAATCTCAGGGCCGGCCCTGCTCGGATTACACCTAATAATCTTTAGGAGATAAAAGTGTACTCTTAAAAGGACTCCTAATGAGAAGAGAACAGTAACAGATACTCGGCAACTTCTTATTTTAGTTGGTTTTATTTCTGGCGAGAGAGACATACAACAATTACTAAACTGAGAATCTAAGGACACGGCATGACCAACTGTATGGGGGCTGTTTTGTAGGCAACACATATTATAAATAACTGGGTGTAACAAGAGCAGTCCAACAAGAAAAGGAGGTGAGAATCAAGAGAGAGAAGACGGCAAGCAGCTCTGTTCGTGGGTGAGAACAGAGAAGAAGAGAGGGGCTTGACGCTGTTGCTGGGATATACAGAAGAGGGTCTTCTTCAAAAACCAGCAAAATTGGGTTTCTCGGTTTCGGATCTATAGTGGAGCACGACCATCGGTGGGTCAAGAATCCAAAGCTTGTTGTTCGCAGGCAGCCTTAATCCAATCTTCTCTGTGCGAGGCAATACAGAGAAGAAGGGGTTTCTTTTTGTGCTGGCAGCAAGCCGTTGAAAGAGGGGTCTTTGCCAGGTACCATCGTCAGATCTGAACCTTGAACAAGGTGGACTCTTCAACAATACTCTGGTTAGTTGGGACTATCAGAGTAGCAGCTAGTTCATATCTGCTGATAGAGGTGGAGAAGCAAGTCTGAATATAGAGTTTGGGTTCTTCAATCCCTTTTGTTATTCTACCTTGTAATAGTGTTTATCACCTTCTCTTAATAAAATCTCTCAGCTGACGTAGACCGGGTGGGGCGAACTGCCTCCGATTCCAGCCCATCTGCTTTCGTTCTTTCCTCACCACCCTTCTCGCGCCCAGGTTCCAACCATTTTCAATCCAACCCCCTTCTCCCATCTGTCACCATCGTTCATTCCAAATAATCCACTTCTCAATTTTCTACTGTCACAGCCAGCACCCATTTAACCATTCCGTCCTTCCACCAACCTTTACCCAACCTATTCAATCCTAATATTATCCCTTTTCGTTCGCTTAACGACGTTTCCCGAACCAAGTCCTTCGAATCCAATCTCCCGTTTGCATTACCAGGGGACTTAGCTATGGTTTTGAACAACTATTCTGCAAGGTTCACCCTCAACGCCATCATCTCTTTCACACCATAAGCATGGTTAAAGGACAATATTGTCTTTTAGTTATTGACAGTGGTTCCATTAGCAGGCCCGGCCCTGCCTATAGGCGAACTAGGCGGTCGCCTAGGCCCCCAAATAGGCAGGGCCCCCAATCCATTAAACTCCTCTAAGGCCCATGTCCAAAAAGGGCCCAAATCCACCTCTTTCCACCCGCGCGCGCACCGCGCGAACGCGGAACGCGGAAGGAGTCCCGCGTAGGCGTCACGCCGCTGCCCGCGTCCTGCGTTGCGGCCCCGCATCCTGCGCTCGCCCGCGTATCATCCCGCCAGCGTCCTGCGCCCGCTGTAGCGTCTTGCGCCAGCGCCCGAGCACGGTTCCCGCGCCCGAGCACTGTTCCCGCGCCCGACTGTTCCCGCGCCCGAGCACTGTTCCCCGCCCACGCCCGAGCACTGTTCCCGTGCCCGCGCCCGAGCACGGAGCACGCGTCCCGCGCCTGCGTACACCCGCGCCCGAGTACGCCTTCCATTCAGCGTCGCGTCCTGCTCCCGCGTTTCCATTCCGCGTCGCGTCCTGCGTCCCACTCGCGCCCGAGTACGCGTTCCATTCCGCGTCGCGTCCTGCTCCCGCGTTTCCATTCCGCGTCGAGTCCTGCGTCCCGCACCGTCTTTCCGCACGCGTTAGTCCGAATTCGAAAATATCTGCTGCACCAGCGGTCATTTCGCCGTTCTCCAATTTCAGATGAAATCCTAATTTCTTCCCCAATTCTTACCGTTGCCTCTTCAAACGGCAAAACCCTATGGAAATAAAATCTCAAAATTACCGTTTCCTCTTCCTCTTCTTACTGCTCTATGATACTCTCTCACTGCTCTCTCTCTGACTGCTCTCTCACTGACTTGCTCTCGCATTGCTCTCCCTATCTGGTCGGCCGTCGGCCGTCGCACTGCTCACCCTCTCTCGCTCTCCTCTGAAGCTCCGACGTGCTCTTTTTCACTGCCGATCTACTCTTAATCATGTAAGTTTTTCTTGAAATAATCATTTACTGTAAATCAACCTTCTTGTTTTCAGTCATGTCTGATTTAGTCATTTAGACATTATTATTTATTTTTATTTTTTTAATTTAATGGAGGTCATCCCTAATCCCTTCCACCAACTATTGGGTTATAAATTTTGAGCATTTTTTTATTTCTTTAATTTTTTTTCCCAATCCCTATCTTTGAATTTATCAAAGAAAAGCTTCTTAGTCTTGATCACTCTAAAAACAACTAAAATTTTGATTTTCTTTGGCTAGTGGCCAAAATTATTATTTATTTAATCACTGCTTCTTAGTTCATTTAAAAATATTAATGTATTTTTGTCCTAATTCTATAATTTAAACATAAATGAAAATTTTATTACTTGTTCCATTTCTAATTACTGTATTTCTATTTTAATTATATTTCATGATTTTAATTTAATTCATTATTTCTATTAATTTTCCATTTCTAATCAATATTTCAGTTTTCTTTTTTTAATTCTTATATATAATTTTAAATTTTTTTTTGTTACAGTAGCTTTTCTAAAATGGAACACTAAGGAACCAAAACACCGATTGAATACTATGGATTCAACTGTTTTTTTTTCTTTCTATAGTTTTGTCTAATCAAGTTCAACTACTAAGTCAAACCATTTTGAACCACAACGTTGGCAAAACATGATGACATTATAAATTATTGTATTTGAAATAAATTTTCAGAAAATGTAATATTAGAAATCACATTACAGTTATATTAACATAATACTAATAGTTGCATGATACATTTAAAAAAAAAAAAGGAAAAATAAAAAAATAAGACAACCGCTTCTTTGTATCTTGATAAATAAAAATTACAACAATTTTGTTTTTGGAGGTGAAACTAATCCCAAAAATACATGAAATCACCCGTAAATGTTGTAAATTGATTGTTTAACAGGATACAAGAAGATATCTCTATTTTTTAGAAATAATTGCCTGTTGAGTTGGGTCCATCTTGATCGAGTCAGACCCCCATCAACCAACATTCTAATCCAATCAAGAATTTTATGAAAATGAGTCTCATTGAGGTACTGAATTTTAAACCAAGAACCTGAACTCTGGATCATGAGAACCACTTGACAGCAAGCAGCCAGCAAGAAAGGATTAAAGGACCAGATTTGAAGCATTTCCATGATATATGGGGAATGATTCAAGACAAATATCTCTAAATTTTTCATAGTCTGCTCTCCCAAGACCAAGACATCCCAGTGTACAAAATACCCAACATGCTGAATTATTAACGAACATAATGATATTAACTTCTCAGTTAAGTCATTTGGGAATTTATATGATTTGGTACATCCATTTATATCCTTAATTGAGGAATTTTAAACTTTTTGTGCACCTTGAATATGTCACTTGTTCTCTCTCTTTTAAAAATTGTTTTATGTTGACATTTTGCAGTGAAATTGATTTTGTGACTGTAATTGATCTTGTGTGGACGGGGCGGCGGGCATGTGACAATTTTCAACTGGTTCTGATTTATTCGCAAATCAAATCAGGTTCTATTGTTCTTTAATTTTGATTATTTAGCTGTTAATTTGAATATTTTGATTATTTAGTTGTTAATTTTTTATTGGTTATCATTATCATTATGTCTACTAGAAAATATCCCTCTGGATATGAAAAAAGAAAAAAAACAAAAACAAGTTCAAGAGTTGATTCAATCTCAAATAGGATCTCTTAATAAATATTTTAGCAAAAATAAACAAACAGAAAGTTCAATTGAAGATTTGATAAATGATGAACATAATAATAATGAAGAAATTATTAACGAACATAATGATATTAACTTGGTGAATGAAGAACCTATAGATGCGAGTTATAATGAAAATAAGAATGAGAATGAAGAAGATGAAAATTTAAATGAACATGTTTCTTTAAACATTTATGATCCGGGTAATTGGAAAAATATTGACCAAAATTTGAGAGATATATTGGTAAAAAGAGGTCCCATTAGAGATGATGATATTAACTTTCCTAAAGATTCAACCAATAGGCATTTTTCTATTACACAATATATTCGATATTTACCAAATGGAGAAAAACTTGATAGAATATGGCTAGTGTACTCAATTGTTTAGATAAAGTATTTTGTTTTTGCTGTAAGTTGTTTAATCAAGATGGAATCAAAACTCAATTGGCAAATGAAGGAACTAATGACTGGAAAAATCTTAGTTGTAGACTTAAGAGCCATGAAATTAGTAATGACCATATTACTAACATGAGAAGATGGATGGAATTGAAAATAAGATTTGAAAAAAATGAAACAATTGATAAAATTAGGCAAGAACAAATTAATAAAGATAATGAACATTGGAGACAAGTACTATTAAGAATAATTAGTGTTGTAAAAGCTCTTGCTAAAAATAATTTGGCATTTCGTGGAGACAATGAAAAAATTTATGAAGAAAGTAATGGAAATTTTTTAACTTTTATTTAAATGATCGCCGAATTTGACCCTATAATGCAAGAACACATTCGACGTATTCAAGATAAAGAAATTCATTATCACTATCTTGGTCATAAAATTCAAAATGAATTAATACTTTTGTTAGCGGGTGAGATAAAAAGTGCAATAATTAAGAGGATTAAAGAATCAAAATATTTTTCAATCATACTTGATTGTACTCCAGATATAAGTCATGAAGAACAAATGTCTATCATGGTACGTTGTGTGGATATTTCAACAAGTCCAATAAAAGTAGAAGAGTTTTTCTTAGGATTTTTAAAGGTGGACGATACATCGGGAGAAGGGCTTTTTAATGAACTTATAGATGTTTTAAAAAACTCTTGAACTTAATATTGATGATATGAGGGGACAAGGATATGATAATGGTTCTAATATGAAAGGAAAACATAAAGGAGTACAAAATAGGGTATTACAAATAAATCCTAGAGCATTCTATACACCTTGTGGTTGTCATAGTCTTAACTTAACACTTTGTGATATGGTAAATTCTTGTTGTCAAGGTAAAACATTTTTTGGAATTGTACAACGTATATATAATGTATTTTCATCTTCTACAAAGCGGTGGACGGTTTTTAAAAATTATGTTAAAGGTATCACACTTAAACCATTATCACAAACACGTTGGGAAAGTCACATTGAAAGTGTAAAAGCAATTAGATTCCAAGCTCCACAAATTAGAGATGCTGTAATTGACTTAGCGAACACTTGTGAAGATCCTAAGACAAAGAGTGATGCTGAAGACTTAGCAACATTAAAAATTGAAAGTTTTGAATTTTTATTTGGTATGGTTATTTGGTATAATATATTGTTTGCAGTTAATACCACTAGTAAAATTTTACAAGCAAAAGATATGAATATTGAAGGTGCTTTAAATTCTTTAAAAGGCCTCATTTCTTTTTTTGAAACTCAAAGAGAAAGTGGATTTGAATCTGCCATGATTGATGCTAAAGAAATTGCTAGAGAAATGGAAATTGAACCTATATTCCAAGAAAAACGTATTATTCGTAGAAAAAGACATTTTGATGAGAATGCTACTAACGAGATAACACAATCACCTGAAGAGTCTTTTAGAGTTAATTACTTCTTACATATAATTGATCAAGCTCTCATGTCACTTAAGATTAGATTTGAACAATTTCAAATATATGAAGATACTTTTGGATTTTTGTTTGATTTGAAAAAGTTAAATTCTTTAGATGATAATAGTTTGAAGAGTTCTTTTAATAAACTTAAAGATTTTCTAAGACATGACATGATTTCTGATATTGATGAAAGTGATTTATTTTCAGAATTAAAAATTTTAAAAGATGGAATACCAAAAGAAGTAAAAGAATCAATTGAAGTGCTAAATTATATAAAAACAATGAATTATTGTTATCCAAATGCATGGATTGCATATAGAATAATGTTGACTATACCAGTAACAGTTGCCTCTGCAGAAAGAAGTTTTTCAAAGTTGAAATTGATAAAATCTTATCTTCGGTCTACAATGTCACAAGAAAGATTAAATGGATTAGCTATTTTATCTATTGAAAACGATATGTTAAAACAACTTAAATATAATAATTTAATTAGTAATTTTGCATCTCAAAACCCGAGAAGAATAAATTTTACATAATACTGTGTTATAAATTTGATTACGATATTTTTATTTTGAATGTTTTACACTTTGTTAAAAAAAGTATGATTTTTTTTTTTTAAGTGTAAAGGGCCCCATCTTGAAAGTTCGCCTAGGGCCCCTCAAATCTCAGGGCCGGCTCTGCTCGGATTACACCTAATAATCTTTAGGAGATAAAAGTGTACTCTTAAAAGGACTCCTAATGAGAAGAGAACAGTAACAGATACTCGGCACTTCTTATTTTAGTTGGTTTTATTTCTGGCGAGAGAGACATACAACAATTGCTAAACTGAGAATCTAAGGACACGGCATGACCAACTGTATGGGGGCTGTTTTGTAGGCAACACATATTATAAATAACTGGGTGTAACAAGAGCAGTCCAACAAGAAAAGGAGGTGAGAATCAAGAGAGAGAAGACGGCAAGCAGCTCTGTTCGTGGGTGAGAACAGAGAAGAAGAGAGGGGCTTGACGCTGTTGCTGGGATATACAGAAGAGGATCTTCTTCAAAAACCAGCAAAATTGGGTTTCTCGGTTTCGGATCTATAGTGGAGCACGACCATCGGTGGGTCAAGAATCCAAAGCTTGTTGTTCGCAGGCAGCCTTAATCCAATCTTCTCTGTGAGAGGCAATACAGAGAAGAAGGGGTTTCTTTTTTGTGCTGGCAGCAAGCCGTTGAAAGAGGGGTCTTTGCCAGGTACCATCGTCAGATCTGAACCTTGAACAAGGTGGACTCTTCAACAATACTCTGGTTAGTTGGAGACTATCAGAGAGTAGCAGCTAGTTCATATCTGCTGATAGAGGTGGAGAAGCAAGTCTGAATATAGAGTTTGGGTTCTTCAATCCCTTTTGTTATTCTACCTTGTAATAGTGTTTATCACCTTCTCTTAATAAAATCTCTCAGCTGACGTAGACCGGGTGGGGCGGACTGCCTCCGATTCCAGCCCATCTGCTTTCGTTCTTTCCTCACCACCCCTTCTCGCGCCCAGGTTCCAACCATTTTCAATCCAACCCCCTTCTCCCATCTGTCACCATCGTTCATTCCAAATAATCCACTTCTCAATTTTCTACTGTCACAGCCAGCACCCATTTAACCATTCCGTCCTTCCACCAACCTTTACCCAACCTATTCAATCCTAATATTATCCCTTTTCGTTCGCTTAACGACGTTTCCCGAACCAAGTCCTTCGAATCCAATCTCCCGTTGCATTACCAGGGGACTTAGCTATGGTTTTTGAACAACTATTCTGCAAGGTTCACCCTCAACGCCATCATCTCTTTCACACCATAAGCATGGTTAAAGGACAATATTGTCTTTTAGTTATTGACAGTGGTTCCATTAGCAGGCCCGGCCCTGCCTATAGGCGAACTAGGCGGTCGCCTAGGGCCCCCAAATAGGCAGGGCCCCCAATCCATTAAACTCCTCTAAGGCCCATGTCCAAAAAGGGCCCAAATCCACCTCTTTCCACCCGCACGCGCGCACCGCGCGAACGCGGAACGCGGAAGGAGTCCCGCGTAGGCGTCACGCCGCTGCCGCCCGCGTCCTGCGTTGCGGCCCCGCATCCTGCGCTCGCCCGCGTATCATCCCGTCAGCGTCCTGCGCCCGCTGTAGCGTCCTGCGCCAGCGCCCGAGCACTGTTCCCGCGCCCGAGTACTGTTCCCGCGCCCGAGCACTGTTCCCCGCCCACGCCCGAGCACTGTTCCCGTGCCCGCGCCCGAGCACGGAGCACGCGTCCCGCGCCTGCGTACACCCGCGCCCGAGTACGCCTTCCATTCAGCGTCGCGTCCTGCTCCCGCGTTTCCATTCCGCGTCGCGTCCTGCGTCCCACTCGCGCCCGAGTACGCGTTCCATTCCGCGTCGCGTCCTGCTCCCGCGTTTCCATTCCGCGTCGAGTCCTGCGTCCCGCACCGTCTTTCCGCACGCGTTAGTCCGAATTCGAAAATATCTGCTGCACCAGCGGTCATTTCGCCGTTCTCCAATTTCAGACGAAATCCTAATTTCTTCCCCAATTCTTACCGTTGCCTCTTCAAACGGCAAAACCCTATGGAAATAAAATCTCAAAATTACCGTTTCCTCTTCCTCTTCTTACTGCTCTATGATACTCTCTCACTGCTCTCTCTCTGACTGCTCTCTCACTGACTTGCTCTCGCATTGCTCTCCCTATCTGGTCGGCCGTCGGCCGTCGCACTGCTCACCCTCTCTCGCTCTCCTCTGAAGATCCTAAGACAAAGAGTGATGCTGAAGACTTAGCAACATTAAAAATTGAAAGTTTTGAATTTTTATTTGGTATGGTTATTTGGTATAATATATTGTTTGCAGTTAATACCACTAGTAAAATTTTACAAGCAAAAGATATGAATATTGAAGGTGCTTTAAATTCTTTAAAAGGCCTCATTTCTTTTTTTGAAACTCAAAGAGAAAGTGGATTTGAATCTGCCATGATTGATGCTAAAGAAATTGCTAGAGAAATGGAAATTGAACCTATATTCCAAGAAAAACGTATTATTCGTAGAAAAAGACATTTTGATGAGAATGCTACTAACGAGATAACACAATCACCTGAAGAGTCTTTTAGAGTTAATTACTTCTTACATATAATTGATCAAGCTCTCATGTCACTTAAGATTAGATTTGAACAATTTCAAATATATGAAGATACTTTTGGATTTTTGTTTGATTTGAAAAAGTTAAATTCTTTAGATGATAATAGTTTGAAGAGTTCTTGTAATAAACTTAAAGATTTTCTAAGACATGACATGATTTCTGATATTGATGAAAGTGATTTATTTTCAGAATTAAAAATTTTAAAAGATGGAATACCAAAAGAAGTAAAAGAATCAATTGAAGTGCTAAATTATATAAAAACAATGAATTATTGTTATCCAAATGCATGGATTGCATATAGAATAATGTTGACTATACCAGTAACAGTTGCCTCTGCAGAAAGAAGTTTTTCAAAGTTGAAATTGATAAAATCTTATTTTCGGTCTACAATGTCAAAAGAAAGATTAAATGGATTAGCTATTTTATCTATTGAAAAAGATATGTTAAAACAACTTAAATATAATAATTTAATTAGTAATTTTGCATCTCAAAACCCGAGAAGAATAAATTTTACATAATACTGTGTTATAAATTTGATTACGATATTTTATTTTGAATGTTTTACACTTTGTTAAAAAAAGTATGATTTTTTTTTTTTAAGTGTAAAGGGCCCCATCTTGAAAGTTCGCCTAGGGCCCCTCAAATCTCAGGGCCGGCCCTGTCCATTAGGAATGTGGTCTCAAAGCATTTCGTTGAGAAGTTGCAGCTCCCTCTTCAGCCACACCCTCGAGCGTATTATGTTAAAGGGGACTCAGATAATTCTCACCATGATGTCCTGTTTCAATGCAAGATTCCTTTTTCTATTGGTAAATATCGTGATGCGATTCTTTTCGATGTAGCCGATATGAATGTTCACCAGCTGTTGCTTGGCCGGCCTTGGTTGTTTGATGTTGACGCCACCCATCGAGGCAGAGCTAACACTTACACTTTTGTGAAAGATAGCCGCGAGTTTGTTCTTGGACCCCCTAAGGTACTTAATAGATGCGAGGTTGAGAAACTGAAATTGCTTTGACGTACACATAAGGCCGACTTGACTCCTAGAGCTCACACACAATCACCACCACCACCAATGTCGGAGGATTGATGTAGGCCTAATTAATTTTTATCTTCTCGTTTCCTAATATAATTAGGAATTTTTTCTAATTAATTTAGGATTAGATTTCTTTCTTCAGGCGTGTTTATGTATATATAAAGCCTTGATGGAATGAGAATGAGCAAGGAATTTTTTCTAATTAATTTAGGATTAGATTTCTTTCTTCAGGTGTGTTTATGTATATATAAAGCCTTGATGGAATGAGAATGAGCAAGTTTAGAATGAAATAATATAGAATAGAAATTAGGAATTTTAATTTTCCTATTCTATCTTCTCTTTCTTTCTCCCTACTGTGTGCTGTAGACTTTTCTTTTTCCTATTCTATATTCTATCTATTTTGATGGATTTAATAGCCGCGTACAACAATCTCATATCATTAAAGTGTACGTAAAATGAATTTTTTAAGTTGATTCTCACTGTCTATTATAAAATTCTATAAAAAATTACTTATCTAGTTAATAACAAATAAATTCATGTATATGTGTGGAAGTATGCATGATTAAAATGTATTAAAGATAAATATATATAGAAGATCATAAGTTTTGTTGCTTTGAAAAAGTAGTTTTATATTCATGAAATGCTAAGGTTCCACTATAGATAGGTGCTGAGAGAAATTTACAGCCTAGCCTTTTTATTTGGGTCCCTGTTTACACACGCGGATTTTCTGCCTCTACACACCCGTTTCCGGGTGCAGGTGGATAATTACCATTTTGCCCGTGTGTTTCCATTCATTCGAACGAATTCCCATTTCATTTCGGCATTCGTTCGAACGAATAGACATATACCCCATCTAATTTGATTTGTTCGAATGAATCCTCTTTATAAATCAATTGGTTCGAACGAATGAATCGGATAAATAGTAACGCGATTTGTTGTAATGAATCAGTCATTCATTCTGATTCATTAGAATGAATCAAATTTTTTTAAAATTTTAAAGTTATTTTTTAAGCACTGTGTATTTTTAAAATTTCTCAAATTAAATATCTGGACTAATTAAAATAATATGATAAAAATACTTTAAGACTTCAAGGTCTTTTGACACTCCTAAATATTTAAAACAAAGTATTTTACAAATAAGGGTATCCCTAGGGTATGACGAAAACACATTTAGGAGTGTCAAAAGACCTTAAAGTCTTAAAGTATATTTATCAAGTTATCGTAATTAGTTCGGATATTCAATTTGAGAAATTTTGAAAATACACAGTGCTTAAAAAATAATGTACATAGTGTATTAAATAATAAAATCTCCTTTAAAATTTTAAAGTTATTTTTTAAGCACGGTGTATTTCCAAAATTTCTCAAATTAATTATCCGGACTAATTATGATAACCTGATAAAAATACTTTAAGACTTTAAGGTCTTTTGACACTCCTAAATATGTTTTCGACACACCCTAAGGATACCCTTATTTGTAAAATACTATGTTTTAAATATTTAGAAGTGTCAAAAGACCTTGAATTCTTAAAGTATTTTTATCAGATTATCGTAATTATCCAGATATTTAATTTGAGAAATTTTAAAAATATACAGTGCTTAAAAAATAACTTTAAAATTTAAAAAAAAATTGATTCATTACAACGAATCCATCGATTCATTCGTTCGAACCAATTGATTTATAAGCAGAATTCGTTCGAACGAATCAAATTAGATGGGGTATGTGTCCATTCGTTCGAACGAATGAAGAAATAAACTGGAAATTCATTGGAACGAATGGAAATACAGGGGCAAAATGGTAATTAGCCACCCGCATCTGGAAACGGGTGTGTAGAGACAGAAAATCTAGGTATGTAAACGGAGACTCTTTTATTTATATAGTGTTAATTTCTACCAAATTACATTAAAAAATTAACTCACATTGTCGTACCTTAGTGGATAATTTAACACTTCCCACATAGTAAATATGGCATAGATGGTTAAGGAAGCGTTCACCCAAAATAGTTTAAGGAAATCCATGATTATTGACCTTAGCCAACTACTATGCACAGCCTGAATTTGCAACGGCTTCCCAAATCATTTGCAACGGATAGACCATGTGCATCAAACAATGAATGGAGGAAAAAGTATCTGATGATGCAGAAGAGTGAAACAGAGAGACCATTGGAAAACCCTAATAATACTGGAGTGGAGAGTGCAGATGCATTGGTCCAGGATTTTATACAGTACTTGGCCAACAATAATTTTGCTACCAAATGGGGGCAGAAGGCTGAGTGGAGAGTAATCTTTCCACTCTCCAGTACGATTTTACAGCCACTCCTCTCTCAAAATCTTTCATGTGAATGAGTTTTTATTAGTTAAAAAAAAATATATTGAACAATGTTTATAGAATCATTAATTTAGAGTTATTCATCATTTATCTATTAATTAATAATTTAATATTATTTATAATATAATATTCATAGCATGAATTTAATTGGATTTGGCCAAGATTGAATCTAGTTAAATGTTATTTATACTGACCTTCTTCTGCCAAGAAGATTCGATGCACAGTCTGAATTTTATAATTTTGAATATGTTTTTTACTTGAGAGATCTTGGACTAGACACCAACACATTACAAATTTAAAAGAATAACTTAAGCACTTTATTTTTTTATTTTATCTATCAATTTTAGACCATGTACTCCATCTAAAGTTTTAAAAAAAAATAGTCAATTGCTTCTATTCTCTATAACCCAATAGCCTCACATGTAAAGGTCTGTCGTCGTATCTTTCTCATCTTTTTTTTTTTATCTATTTGTATAGTAAATTAAGTTGAATTAGATTAAGTCGAAAAAATAAATTTTAAATTGGATCGAGACAGACATTTTATAACTGATTTAACATAACCGAGTGCTGACCCATTGCATGTGTAGCTTTAATGAAATAAAAAAGAAATGCCTAAATTTAGTTATTCGAATTGAATGAATTTCGACTCGAAGTTAAGTATTACAGTGTGTTTCTAGTCAATTTTTATATATAGAAATAGAAATGAGAAAATATTAATTACTATCTTTTATATACATGTAAGATCATTTTTACAACCTCGGCATTCCACACAACTTTTCTTGAAAATTAATTTCCATATTTTAACAAAACTAAAGTGAACAATACCTAAAGAAAATTTCAACTGGCTCCTCTATTTTATTTTGAAGGTTACCCACAAAAGTTGAGGGATTGAAATGGAATGGGTGTGAAAAAAGTAAGGGAAATCTTGCTTTTGATTTTTACCAAAGAGTGCTAAAATAAATAATGTTATGTGATATCTTGACCCATGAGCCACCGACCAGGCTCTAGAAGAGTTGATCTAAGTGAAACTGGGCCCTGTCGGTCGGACCAGCAGTGTGGGCCGGTCGGATCCAATAAGCCCATCAAGTGGGAGTGCATGTGGGAATTTTAGAGAGTCCCACGTTGGAAGTTGAGGACTTTTGGATGTGGTTTATAAGTGGTTGCCCCTCCTTAAATCATGTGAGGCTTTTTGGGCCTACCAAGTTGGGCCAGGCCCAAAGGCAAAACAGTGAGGGCTATGTTTTTGGATCCAAAGTGGACAATTTCATGCTGAGTTGGACCATAAGCGTTGTTCACGAGTCGGGTCGTTACAAATTTGGTATCAGCGCTCCAGGTTCTACACTCGAATTGTGTGGGCTTCGGAAGTTGAGGACTTTCGGATGTAGTTTATACGTGGTTGTCAAAAAATAACGGTTTACCTTCCATAAATCTTCTTTAAAACTTTAAAGTTATTTTTTAAGCACTGTGTATTTCCAAAATTTCTCAATTGAATATCAAGATTAATTACGATAACCTGGTAAAAATACTTTAAGATTTCAAGGTCTTTTGACACTCCCAAATGTGTTTTCGGCATAGTCTAGGGATACACTTATTTGTAAAACACTATATTTTAAGCATTTGGGAGTGTCAAAAGACCTTTAAGTCTTAAAGTATTTTTATTAGATTATTGTAATTAGTCCGGATATTTAATTTTAATTTTTTTTAAAATACAGTGCTTAAAAAATAATTTTAAAGTTTTTTTAAAAAAATATTATTTAAATAATCACCATTGTTCATCGTGGTTTGAATGAACCGTTACAATGGATGAACAGTAACGTATGTTACTGTTCACCCAAACGCATTCATTTGAACGAATACCAAAATAAATTGATAATTCGTTTAAACGAGTGAAAATTATAGAGACAAAATGGTAATTTTACTCTAAAATTTGAAAAGAGATAGGTGTCTGTAAGGGACCAAGTTTAAGCTGCAATCTCACTTGATTATTAGTTAAAGGATAGACTAACATTTGGTTTTCAAAAGTAATTTATTATATTGGTTTCAGCAAAACGACTGCGACCATTATCATCGTTAGGATGAGTCACCTGTTCTAATTCATTGTCATAGTAGACCAAAGTGAAATGCGCACAACTAGCAAATTTGCTCATTTTGATAACAGTAGGTCTGACCCTGCCTATAGGTGGAGAAGGTAATTCCTAAGGCCTCCAAATAGATTGGCCCCATGTCCATAAACTCCTTTCTTATATAGGTTAAAAAAATTAGAAATTAAATCCAATAAAATAGGTCCAAAATATTAAACTCATCCGACCAACCATTCACCTATTTGAATGTTTCATACTTTGTAAAAGAAAAATGTATTATTTTATTTTTTGTGAGCCATAATGTTGTTCCATGATGCTTTTTTATCATGCTAAAATGCAGGGATATGTTAAATCGCTTAATTTTTATAATGGAAAATTAACAGAAAAGTAATAAGTTTCAATACCTTCCCACATAGATATTCTCATCCAACGAGAGGGAACCCTGTATAGTCACGCATATAAATGTTAAGGGACTAAAAATAGAAACAAACAGTGGGCCTCGTTGCTTTATACACTATGCTAATATTTAGGGTCCTAAATGCTTCTTACAAATAAAGTATCCTTGATTTTGTCGAAACATATTTGGGAGTGTCAAAAGACCTTTAAGTCTTAAATTATTTTTATTAAGTTATCATAATTAGTCCGGATATTCAATTTGAGAAATTTTGGAAATACAAAGTATTTAAAAAATAATGGCCTAGCTTGCCGATGCTAAAGTAATGTATAATGCATTAGTTAAATAATAAAATCTCTTTTAAAATTTTAAAGTTATTTTTTATGCACTGTGTATTTTCAAAATTTCTCAAATTGAATATGCAAACTAATTACGATAACCTAATAAAAATATTTTAAGACTTTAAGGTCTTTTGACACTTTCAAATGTATTTTCGTCACAGCTGAGGGATACCCTTATTTATAAAACATTGTGTTTTAAGCGTTTGGGAGTGTCAAAAGACTTTGAAATCTTAAAGTATTTTTATCAGGTTATTGTAATTAGTCCGGATATTCAATTTGAGAAATTTTGGAAATACATAGTGCTTAAAAAATAATTTTGAAATTTTAAAAGAGATATTGAGCACTGAATTTTTAAAAATTATCAGTGAAACACTGAGTGATGCACCACTTGGAATTATGAGTGCACTAATTTTTTGAGAATTATCAATGAAATACTGAGTGATGCACCACTTGGAATTATGAGTGCACTAATTTTTTGAGAATTATCAATGAAATACTGAGGGGTACACCGCTTGGAATTATGAGTGCACCGTTCAAAAGGCAGATACACCGTTAACATTTGCTTTTTAAAGATATATGAAAGATGAGGGTAAAATGAACTTTTCACTTGAAATTTTGAAAACATGGGCGGCCATTTTTCACGTATCAAATATGTCAAGTCCTTTGACCTACTTAATCCAGTATTCCCTCATCTCCTGCAACATCAATTCCTACGTGGACTCTTCTAAATTGGCCGAAATAACCACCGATCTCATGTATCAAATATGTCAAGTCCTTCGACCTTCTTTCTATCCCTTTGCGCAACGAGACTCTTTCCCCAATTTCCGACCGAAAGCAATGCCTTTTCCTACTCTTCCATGGATGCCCAGATCTACAGTGATTGTTGCCTGGTGATTACCGGACTCCTATTGGCTGCTGCAACCCATCCGTCTCCCATTCCAGCCAATGCCTTCGTTCTTTCCTCACCACCCTTCTTGGGCCCAGGTTCCAACCATTTTCAATCCAACCCCCTTCTTGTTGACGTGGGTGGCTCGAATCTGATTTTTGGGCAAAGTCTTCAATTGGCATTTGCTAATTTGGAAGACTTAGGCAATTGCTAAAAGGGCTGAATCAACAGTTGCTTTGTAAGAGGGATACTCGGCTGTATTTCTTTTTCTAATTGGGACTCAGCAAGAGGTTGACTTCTATTAGGAAACTGCTATGTTTGAAACATAGAAGGACACGTCAAAGTGGAATAGAAGTTGCCTGCCATGGAAGACACAACAGCAGAGAGGGACCGACTGTATATCTATATATACAGGCTGCTAGCTGGTCGAGAGGTGTACTCAGTATACACATCAAGAGGGTATTAAGAGAGAGAAGCAGTTGGTGCTGGATTTACATATCAGAGAAGAGTCTCTGATATTCGAGGGATAACTCTCTACATCAGCGTGAAGGAGACTCATCAGAGATAGAGGTGTTGCTGATTGGGGCGCTGATCACAGAGGGATCGACTGTTGTTCAGGGCAGAGGCGTCAGCAAGAGGTTGCAATAGTTGTTCTTGGTTCAGCCAGTCTGTACAGAAGACTTTTACTGAAAGGAACAACATAGCAGCGAGATCCTTTGCATAGGCAGGTTCGTGACTTCTTCCTTTACACAAGACAGTGGGTGTGTGAATACTGTCTCAGAGAATAGAGGGGCGGCCAAACTTGCAGCACACAATCGATTCTTGTTTATTCTGGTGTAAACGCTAACACTTCTCCCATAAGTCACCATCATCCATTCCAAGTCATCCACTGCCCAGTTTTCTACTGTCACATCCAGCACCCATTTAACCATTCTGTCCTTCCACCAACCTTTACCCAACCCATTCAATCCTAATATTATCCCTTTTACTTCGCTTAACCACGTATTCTGAACCAAGTCCTTCAAATCCGATCTCCCGCTGCATTACCAGGGGACTTAGCTATGGTTTTTCGAAATCTAATATGCAATGTTCATGTCAAGTACCTCCCTTACCCTCAGCGAAATCAAATCTTTCAAACCATATGCATGGTTAAAAGACAATATTGTATTTTCGGTATTGACGGTGGTTGCAGTACGAATATGGTCTCGAAGGATCTCGTTGATAAGCTGCGGCTCCCTCTTCAGCCACACCCTGAACCTTATTCTGTTAGGCAGCTAATACTTACTTGTCTACCTAAGGTTACATCTCAATCCAATATTCCTTTTTCTATCGGTAAATATTGTGATATGATTCTTTTTGATGTTATCAAAATGAATGCGAATGACCCCGATGTGATGCTTGGTCGCCGTTGGCAGTTTAATGTTGACGCCACCTATCGAGGCAGAGCTAACACTTATACTTTTTTGAAAGATGGCTTCAAATTTGTTCTTGCACCCTCTAGGATGAGTAAAATATGCGAGGTCAAGAGGCTGCAATTGCTTTCACGTTCACATGAGGCCGACTCGACTCCTACATCTCACACACAATCTCCTCCACCACCAATGTCGGAGGATTGATGTAGGCCTACTTAATTTATTTTATTTATTTATTTTTATCTCCTCATTTCCTAATTAGATTATGATATCTCTTAGTTAGTTTCCTATTATAATTAGAAATTTTTTCTAATTAGTTTAGGATTAGATTTCCTTCTTTAGGTGTGTTTTTATATATGTATGGAATGAGAAGAAGCCAGTCTAGTATTGTAATACCCTGCCCCAGATTAGGCGTGTCTTAACTTAATAATTCTTGTTTAACCGGTTAATCTCAAAGACTTTGGTTAGGGCTTCGAGGAAAGCCCAGGTTTGGCCCAATCTGAGCCCGAAAACTCAGTGATTCAGCTGGTCTAGCTGGAGGGGCATTTTGGTAATTTACCACTTGTTATATATATTTTTATAAATATTGTTAATATGTGTATATTATTGGTAAATAATGTTCTCCTAAATAAAGGATTTGCATTTTTGATTTAAAAATGAATTTATTTTCAGAAAATAATATTTAAATCCCGCCCGTCAAAACCCGAAAGGGAGTATTAATTATTTTAAAGGGTTTTTGAAAATGAAATAAAATTTGAAATTAGTATTTTATGCTAGACCATTTTAAGAATGGTCTAGTTATTTCATTTCATCTCAAAATGATGTTTCTAAATTGTTTATTTTAACAATTCTTTATTTAAGTAAATAGTGTAAATTTATGATTTTTATTTAAATAAATGGTTTTTAGTAAGAGTTAAATTCCAAAAATTTTATGGTAGCTAAGATTTTCAAAACCCAACCTATCTGTAAGGTTGGATCAGGTTTTTGAGTTTTTAAATTATTACTTTTAGTTTAAAAATCATTTTTATCAAAATAAGGCCCTTTTTGCAAAAAATGGAAAATGGGAGGGCTGATCTGCCAAAAAAAAACGTGCAGTTACTGTAGCAGCTTCAGCGGCATGCCCGCATGCGCTGCTGCTCCCCGATTTTCGGCGATGACGTCCCGTCCCATCCCAGATTTTCCTGCTGAAAATCTATTTAAACCTGCCAAAGCCACTAGATTCACTCCCAGCAAATTTTGCATCTTCTCTTCTCCCTTCTCTCTTCTCTCTTTTGCAGAAACCCAGACCGGCCGACTCTGTTTTGCAAACAGTAACTTAGAGGAATTTTTTTCAAAAAAATCCAAATTTCAGCCCAGGAATTCAATCCAAGGTAACCACTGAATTCCCCTTTCAATTTCGACCGGTTTTGAATCAAAAAATTTTGAATTTGACTCTGTTTTCAGTGAGAAAAATGATTTCAAAATTTAGGAAAAATTCTAGGGTTCCTCATATCAGTGAGCTTCCGGTACCAAGATCGGATGGCTTACTGAGTTTCAAAGCTCCAAACCTCTCCCTATGGAAAGAGGACTCCTGGAGGAATCTATCGGACCGGTCAGATATAAAAACCGAATACGGGAAACCCTCGCTTTTCAAATTCGTTTTTCATGAAGTTCCGGCCGTTCACTGTCTGTTGCAGACAGTGAACGGGGAAGAAGAAGAAGAAGAAAAAAAAAAAAAAAAAAAAAAAAAAAAATATATATATATATATATATATATATATATATATATATATGAGATTATAGTTGCTTATGATTTGAAATGTTAGTTCCCTTTGAAAAAAAATGAATAAATAAATAAATATTATTATTTTATTCAAAAAATTATTATTATTTTGTTAGATTATGTGATGTGATGATTGGTACCCCTTTTTGTTAATTAAAATTGTACTAACCCTCTTCTCTTATTACTTATAGTGTAAATACTATTATATCCGCTTCCAGGCCGACCCTATTGGTCGAGCACTGAGTGATTCACTTTCAGGCCGACGCTATATAGTCGGGCACTGGGTGACCTCGAGGCCTACTCAAAATGTCAGATCTGGTCCTATCCAGAAGACAACCGAGAAGTGACCCGAGGATGTAGACCTAACTCAATAAGTCAATCTGATCAATGCCCAGAAGACAATATGAGTTTGGACTGAGCCCCTTTTTATTTATTATTATATTGTGGATTATGATAATTTAAAAAGGATAGAAATCCAGTAGGAGACTCAATTCCATATACCTCGGATATTTTTGGAAAAACGTGAGATTTCAAAATACTACTCGTGTGTATGTATTTGATCTGTATATTGATTGTGCACTTGTGTGTTGTTTGAACAGAGACCGCGTAAACCATACATAACGGTGAGGGAACTTAACTCTGTAGATTTTTGTAAACAGGATTTTATTGAGCAATGACTGGTTTCAATTTTGATGAACCCACTTATGTGCCTATACCCGATGCACTATGGTAAGAGTGCTGATGTTGATTGTGATATTACGATGTTGATCGTATGAGTATGAAAGACTGCTTCCACGTACCTGGGCTATTGAACCAATATCGACCATATGAGAGATGGTTTATGTCTACTGGACCATGGGCGGACCATGCTGTCGTTAGTTGCTGACTTGAGGGTATCAGTATCGGCTAAATCAGAGCCGGAGATGTACTTGTAGGGATATATTTTGACCGTGTCGGGACTTAATACTGGTCTCAGTGTAGTCGGCAGGCGTTACGGTGGATAATGGCAGTGGTTTAATGATGTTGATATATTACTTGGAATTATGCTTATTGTTATCAAGCATGTGATATTGAACTGTTGCTAACCTGTTCCATTATTTACTTAATTTGCATTGTTATATTTCCTTCACTGGGCTAGTTAGCCCACACCACTCACCTTTCAGGCAATGAACCCGAGAAGGAGGACCCTCTTTATCAGGCTTAGGTTGGATAAGCTAAAGCGGTTCTTTGGGATTCCCCCGGAGGGGAATACCCTGATCTTTTCCTGTTGGTTCTTGGAACCGTTGTCTTTTATTAAGTACCGGATGTAGTACTTAATTTATGTTAATTTGATATACTATACTATGTTGCCTTTGTAATGGTTGAGACAATGTTTTGATTTGTAATAATCAATGTTGGTTGATTTTCTTATGCTATGTGTTGATGTTGTTAATGTCTATTTTATGGGGTAGGCATATGGTACATATTTGAGTCCACATGATAGGATCATGTGTGACCCTTGGGCCCAACTGTTGATCCGGCCCAATTAGATTGCGTATGCTTTTGGTTTAGTTTATCTTTCAAAAAAAAAATCAGTCACGTTCCAGGCCCACCCTTCGGGTCGGGGCGTGACAAGTATGAAATAAAATAGAATAGAAATTAGAAATTTTATTTTTCCTATCCTCTTTTCTCTTTCTTTCTCCTTACCTGTGCTGCATGCTTCTTTTTTTTCAACCCTCTCTCGGCGAAGACGAGAGGGAACTATTTTGCTGGATCAAATAGTCGCATCCTTAAAAGTGTATGTAGATGAGTTTTTCAAGTTGAATTTTATCTTCATTCATATTTAAGGGTGTAGATCTATCAAACTAATTGATTCTCATCTATTAAAAGTTGTATAAAAAATTACTCATCTGCATCATAACAAATCAATTCACCATGAATGATATGATTTCACATGTATATGTGTGCAAGTATGCATGATTAAAATGTATAAAAGATAAAAATATATATAGAATATCATAAGATTTGGTGCTTTGGAAAACTAGTTTCATGTTTATGAAATGCCAAGGGTCCACTGTAGGTAGGTGCTGAGAGAAATTTACACCATTAAATGCCCTAGCCTTTTTATTTTTGTAGTGCTAATTTCTGCCAAATTATATTAAAGAATCAACTCAGATTATCGTAGCTTAGTGGATAATTTAACACTTTCTCATAAAGTAAATATAGTATAGATGGTTAAGGAAACCATCACCCAAAATAGTTTAAGGAAATCCATGATTATGGACCTTGGTGACATAATTCTTAAATCTTTCAAAGTTAAGAATTACTCAAATTAGATAGACTTTGTAGCTCTTATTAAATGTGCCAACATGTAAAATTCAATGATGTATTGAAAAATGAGAACTCATTCAGTCCAAATGTAATGCATGTTACACCAAAATGGATTGGATCAATATGGACTTGCTCCTTCTAATTCCAACTACAAATCTATTAAAAGATAAGTTAATCACATTATCAATTCAACAGTAAGTTGTGTTTTAAATAAATTCAAAATTAGAGATGTATCCAATTCAAGTATAGCAATGAAAATAATATTTGGAAACATGAAAGGTGTGTGCATACATGTAAACACGGTTAGTCTAAGTTGTTAAAATTAGACTAAAGGTCTTAGATTTGACTTCTCTCGGATGTACATGATAGACTAGGTTTGTGGGTGGTTTCGTGTATATGTGGGATTAGTCTCATCTTCGATAAGGGATAGAGATACAAAGAAAATTCTAATTTAAAGAAAATTTGTATAAGAAGACTTGTCACTCAAGTCAAAGTCTATATTGCACAAGACCCTCTGATGTAGGCATGAAAGTAGAGGAAATTTCATTTTTGATCCAAGCGGATGTGCAAGTAATTTGACAAATTGGGGCTCCAAGTCGGTGCACCTATAATCATCATCATGGTCGTGAAATAGCCCAAGGCGATCAAAACATGAAATGCAATTAAACTCGGCTTTTTAAGTCTTTGTATCGTTTTTTTCTTACAACATTAATTGAAGTATCCAGCATCCTGATCATCACAGTGCCCTGTTTCTGCAGAGGCTGTTCATGGTGTTCAACTCTTTTTTCAGACCATCTCACACTCCATTTCCCATTGTTTTTTAGACACAAACTCTAAATTTTCTCTGATGCACTCGTTTTTAACTCTATCTCATTATTCATTTTCTAACTTGTTTGGTTTTATAATAAACTAAAGATGCATTTGGTGCTTCAGTGTCCTGCAGGGAAGCTTTAGTGAATATTGCTTTCACAACTGCAAAGCAGCTCCTGTTATAATTGTCCTAGGCCAACAGCTGAAATGCATCCTCATGGAAGGATGGTATCTCATTTCTGCAGGGAATGCTAGTAGAAGGTTATGCATAGTGCCAAGGTCAAAACTTATGGATTAACAGTGAGAAGACGTATAAAATCATTGCATGACCAGAAAAGAAAAAAAAAAGACCTCAACATCCAATTGCAGCAAAGAACAGGGGCAGGCTTGGAGGAGCAAATAGGAAAATAAGATTTAAATTCTAGGAAACACTGGATGCAAAGTGAGTCTCAAGCAAACTGATAATAGGATTTTATAAATCAGGTACCCATAACAAAAGGTAAGCAAGTATTAGACACAGAAGAGCCTGTGAAGTGGTAGATGGTGCTGATTCAGATATTCAAAGAAAAGGTCAGTTATTCCAAAGCAATGAGATTGCAATTGGAGTTCTTGAAGCTTTCAATTTTGTTAATGGTGTGGGCATCCCCATCAATAACATGCAGCATGAAGATGAACTCATAGAAGAAATGAGCGAAGAAAATTGAGACAATGTCAAATTGGCACTTGAATCACAAAAAAAAAAAAAATTTGGTGCCAAAAAGGTCCGTTATGGTTTTCATTGGGACCCAATCATCAAAATAATTGGCTCATGGGCTGATTTGTTGGATGAGCCCTTCAAGTACACGATTTTAGAGTCAATACAGTCCAAGAAAGGAGCTCACTTGCTGAGCACAAAGAAGAGAAGTGATTACAAATTCTCTTGCTTTATCTCCACCTCCTCTCAACATAGAAGATCCCTATCCCTACTTTGATGGATCTAAGGAAAAGGAAATAGAAGCAAGATCTCTTTCTCTAAGCAAACTTGGACGCCACCTCTTCTCTATTTAGTATTCCTTTTTAGACAGGACACAAGCCACTTAAGGATTGCCAAAAAATAGGGGAGTCATACAAACACCTGGAAAATCTGTCTCTACACACCTGTTTTCGAATTTTGGGTGAAATTACCATTCTACACCCGTGTATATTCATTCGAACGAATTTTCAGTTCATTCGAATGAATATACTCATCCGAACGAACACTTTCGTATAATTTCGTTCCTTCGAACGAGTGTTCATTGGTTCAAATGAACAAATATATGTCAATCCTTCGCAAAATTCGACTTATTCATTCGAATAAACCAAACTATTCATTTGAACGAATGAACACTCATTCGAACGAACTGAAATTAGACTGATTTATTCGTTCGAATGAGTATATTCATCCGAATGAACCAAAAATGAACTGACAGTTCATTCGGATGAATAGAACACAGGGGGTAGAATGGTAATTTCACCTGATTTCAAAGAGGCAGAAAAATCGGGTGTCTATGTGTGGTGCCAAAAAATATGGTATAACTTTGCCAACATATTTGACATATGAAACGATATTGGATTTTCATAAAATTAGATTATTTGGAAAACTTATTCAATTCCGACAAACCCAAATTTGTGACTTTCTGACATACACAGACAAAAGTGATGATTAGTTTATAACCAAGTCTCGTAGAGTGGAGGGAAAGTTTATTTTTAATCCAAGTTAGAGTTTTTAAACTACATGTGATACTATTTGCATCTCAAAAGATATAACAAAATCCACATTTATCTAGGCTCTCAAAAGATGAGAGATTTTTTTTTTATATAGAATATGTATTGGTTGATACATATTGCACTGGACATAGTCTGTTGTGTATGATAGTTTTGTAGGTCAATACGGATTAAAGAATGGTTTGGTCAAACCTTATTTTTTTTAACCTTCAATTTCATTTGATTATTCTTATTTTTTTTTTTAAGTGGTCTGTAGTCATGTTGCCAAGGTGAGCTTACACCTTGCCCTCCTAAAACCCCTGGGAGGACACCCCACATCCACCCGGGATTGAATTTGCTACCTCTCACTGAAAGCAGTGGGAGGCAACCAGTTTGGATAGCGAGTGTTGGATAATTTCATTAGATTATAGTAATGGAAAGCAGCGCTGAGAAGAAGAGAAAGAGGTAAAGAAGGGGAAGCGCCGTTGAGGAGACAAAAGCAAAGGGGGATAAAGAGTAAATGTAGGGAAATATGTTTGGTTTTTTTTTATAGTTTAGAAAAAAAATCAATTTTACCGAAGAATTCTATATTACTAAAGCCTTTATTAGGGATATATTTAGATATTAAATATATTTAGAATTTGCTTAATATTGTGTTTACTATATTTAGAGATTTCCTTTTATTTACTTTCCTCATTTGTATTTATCTTTCTCTATAAATAATATTGAAGGGTCTCTCCTTGGTTAAAGGAGACAACAAATCCTGTATGTCTAATTCTATATGGTATCAGAGAAATGATTTAATTTATTACTGAAATTAATCACACACTAACATCGAATTGAAGAAAATAAAGATAAAAAGATAAAGAAATTACACTATTTTTAATTCAACTAAATTATAAGACATGAATTAAAATTGAAGAACTAATTAAAAGAATAAAAACTAACCTTAAAGACAAAATTCTAGAATTCCAAACTCTTCTATTAATTCTCCAAAGTCTCAAGCTCCTAAGCTCTCCACAACTCTCAGCAAGGCAGCCCATGGAGATCTCTCTTAGATCTGCCACTGCCATACACATCTGCTTTGGATCTGGCCCTCAAGAGCATCCTTCCTCTTCTTCACCCTGCCTTCCCTCCCCTTTTGTTCCTCGCTTGTGTCGTCTTCAAACAGAGCATCAGATCTGCTCTCCTCTTCTTCCAACGACGAGTATATCTTTTTGTCTCGGCTTCCAGTTGCTGCCTCTCCCATCTCTTAGATCTGATTCCTAGATCAGATCATGTGCTATTCTCTTCTCTTCGGCAGCCACCTATTCACTGCTCTTAACTGTCTCCGAGTGGCCCCTTTCCTCTGCAACAAATCGCTAGTTTCTCAAGGTACTTCTCCTCACTTGATTTTTCATTCCATCCAAATTCGATCATTGTTGATTCCACAGAGGCATTGAATTCCTTCTTCTTTCTAGTTTTGTTTTGAGACTTGCGAGGCACCACAAAGAGAGAGTACGGTCTCAATAATACAGTTTCTTTTTCCTTTGAGTTTGTTTTATGATTCCCAACCAATCTCACCTTTACCTTTAAATTCTCCTCACTTCTTTGATTCACTCTGATTTGGTATTGACGAAATCACTGTTTTCGCTTATGTATGAATGTGGGAGCAATTCAGATATGGATTCCGATTCTACAATGATGTGATTGTCAGCATGAGCAGCAAGAGCATATGATGAAATTTGGCGAGAGGGGAAAGAAGAAGGAAAAACCCTAGAATGGAGTAGTTGATTCATTCGCCCACTCCAGTCTAGGGTTTTCCCCTCTTCTTTCCCCTCCCACCAGATTTCATCATCTGCTCTTGCTGCTCCTGCTCACAATCACATCATTATAATATCGGAATCCATATCTGAATCGCTCCCACATTCATATATAAGCGAAAACAGTAATTCCGTCAATACCAAATCAAAGAGAATCAAAGAAGTGAAGGAGAATTTAAAGGTAAACGTGAGCTTGGTTGGAAATCATAAAACAAACTCAAAAGAAAGAGAAACTGTATTATCCAAACTTCATTCTCTTTGTGGTGCCTCACAATCCTCGGAACAAAGCTAGACAGAATAAGGAATTCAATGCTTCTGTAGAATCAACGATCATCGAATTTCGATGGAATGGAAAATCAAGTGAGGAGAAGTGCATTGAGAAACAGGCGGTCTGTTGCAGAGGGAGGAGCCAATGCGTAGTTTCTCTCAATGCAACTATTTTCATTCTTTTCTCAAACAAACAAAATAAAATAAACCCTCCCGCCCCTGAGTCCAGATTTCTCTGTTTCTTGCCATTGTCGTCTTCAACATGTCGCAGACCCAGCCCTTTGCCTATCAACAGGATCAGTCTCTCTCTCTTTCTCTGCGTCTAAACTTCCATCAGCAGCGACGACCTCCCTCTTTCAGATCTGGCTCCGCCCAGATCGCACAGCAACCTAATCTAGATCTGTCCCTGTATCTCGCACTCAAGCTGGATCGCCATCCCTCTTAGCAGCTTCTCTTCTTTGCTCAACGCCGGTCTCCTTTCTTTTCTCCGGCTCTGCTTCCCGCTCATTATCGCCGACGTGCAGTCGTTCTTCCCTCTTTTGCAGATCCAACGGTGCAGATCTCTCTTAGCATAGTGGCACGAGCTTTTTCTCTCTCAGATCTGAGATTTCTCCCTGCAGTTGTCAATCAGATCTGTTGGTCTGCTGCCCTCCGGTCCGCCCAGATCTCTTTTGTTCTAATTGCTGCCATCATCGTTTCTACCCTGACGCCGTACAAGTTCTCTACATCGGCGGACCCTTTCTTCTCTACTGCCTATCTTCTTGTTCCGCCCAGGCAGCCCCCATTCCGTCCAGCAGCCTCTCTCTGATCGTCTTTCTGCAGTCACCACGAGAAACTCATCCTAGCGTCTTCTTCTCACACACCTGTCTCTATGCCCGACGGCTCTTCCATTTGCCGTTGCTGGTGTAGCTGGTCTTTTCCTGCAGACACCGGATCGGCAGCCTTTTTCACCGGGCTTCTCATCTTTGGGCAAATCTTCATTTCATAGTATCGTAGGCAAGCTAAGCGTTACTTCTATACACGTTAAATTTTGTGTGTATAATTCTACAGCCCTTACTATTTTTTTTACTTAACAATAGACAATCATTTTTATAAAAATAGTGACTTTTTTATGAGGCTCAGAATGTACGGCATCTCTAAAAGAGTGCATAAATTAATTAATAATTTTTAACTACTCTTTCTTATTAAGATTTAAGAGCAACGAAAGTAACGACAATAGATAAGAAAATCGACTGAAGCCCGTTGAGTAGTTGAGACATTTCTCTCAACAAAGACCTCTGATATTTTCATTTATATTATAAAAATATCAGTAAAATAACTTTTACGCGTTAAAAACTCAAGTTTATCGCGTGTACCGGTTTTAATGGTAAATTCCCATTAAAAATATATTTTTATCGCGAGAAACGTTAAATTCTTATTAAAATCGCAAGATTTTAATGTTAAATTCCCGATAAAAATGCATGGACCAAATACACATTTTTTATTTCTGAAATATCATCTATATTTTCAAACTTCGGCCACATTATTTATTTTTTATATTTATATTTATTATTTTTTAAATAATATATTTTCCACGAGATTTTCCCTTTAAATTCCCAATAAAAACCAGGATATTTGAAAATATCCTGCTATTAACAATTGTCGTTAATATCCCGAGAACGAGATTTGTAACAATGCTCTCCATCACATCAATATATCCTCGTGGGTTGAATATTTTTCCAATTCCTCACTAATGAATAAAATTTTTATTAAAAATTGTCTCTATTTTTTAAAATTAATAATTTATGTTTAATAAAGTATAATTTTAAAATACTTCTCAAATATGCTTATTTATTTAAATTCAACATCATCCCTAACTCCTCCATGTACCCTAAGACACTTTATTTATTATTATTATCATTTTTATAACCAAAGTGTCAAAGTCTCTTAGAGCATCCGTGATGCATTTAAAAATCCAATTGATGTAGATTTCTAAAATAAATAAAATTTGGGTAGCCATTTAGACATCTGACTTTTTTTGTTAAGAGACACTCTTTTTTGAAATTTAGAGTGAAATTACCATTTTGTACTTCCGACGTGCATTTGGATAATAAAAGATTTTTCAAAATCGGAAGGGCAAAATGGTAATGTCATCCCAAATTTTGAAAAAAAAAAGATGTCTCTTAAAAGAAAAATCAAGTGTCTAAATGACCACCCTATAATTTTGAGCTTTTTATTTATTTTATGGGATAGATTTTGGATCTGGATCTGAATTATAATTTAATTACTGATGGAAATAAGATGCACGAAATGAATTAATCCACCATGCATAATTTAATTCCAATAATTAAATTAAATTTAGACACAGCCAAATTAAATACAAAGAACACAACTTAGGAGACCTGAACACCTTGCTCATTAAAAAAATAGATGAGTGATAAGTCAAAAATAATTTGAGACCAGTCAGCTACTTTTTGGAGATGCAAATTGAAAAATGAAAACTAAAGAAAATCTACCATTCCCATTTATGAAGGAAGCCCATTTTCAATTTGAGGTGATTTCCGGATAGTAGCTAATAAAAAAATCTTATTTTCTATGGAAAATGGTTGAGGAATGCAAACAACGGAAATTTAAACTAATCAGACCCGCGTGTCATAAATCTATATTAGCTGATTGGGAGGATGTCTTGCCGCAGCAAACTCCCATGCATGGAAATGCACCAAGGTCTTCTAAAAATTACTTTGATAGATAAATAGAAATGATTCTTAAAATTGAACGATTACAAGTGGAGGATGTTAAGGGTTAATAAAAGAAGACGGGATGCTTTAATGAATGAGGAAAAGGACAACAATTTTTAAGAGTGAAGAATTGATTAATCAGACAAGGAATTGATGGAGTATAGATTAGAAATATGGACAACCTTTCTAATTTCCTATAGGGCTTTTTAACATCATGTCACATGAAATCTTGCCAGCTCTTGATAGATGGTGTAATTGGTATTGTGATGACCATTACAAATATCATATGAAAAACTGCACTTCTAGTACTCAAGAATTTCCTACAACAATGACTTGACAATAATGAGATTTGTTACTAACGATATTGTTATTTATTGGAAGATGGTATTAATACATCAAATTCTATCTTCTTTATCCTTTTATTGATATGGTAAGTTGCAATCAGTTGATCTTTAGAGTTAAAGAAGGATTAAGGATATCTAATCAAATGAACTGTCAGCCTATCAGGCACTAAAAAAAGGTATGACTCAATGTTAATTGTTTAGCATTTTCCATAGAATATAATTCTGAAGAAAGTCTTTACCGTTATAACGCCATTATAACGGCATGCCATGGACATTTAGAGAGGTGCATGTACGGGGATGGGAAGAAGGCAAAAAACATGCAGTGGTTCTGCATCTGCTGTAGACTGCCTAGATTTTGATCATCTTCCATGGAGATCACCTATTGCCCTATGAAACTTGCTTTGAAAGCTTTTCTTCTCTCCTCATTGAGTCCATTCATCACCTCCAATGTTATCATCAGTCATTAAAGCTTTTCTTCTCTCCTCATTGAGTCCATTCGTCACCTCCAATGTTATCATCAGTCTGGAGAACGATACAATTCATTGAGAGAAGAATGACTTCCTTTCTATATGTTTCTAGTCTGGAGAATGATACAATTCATTGAGAGAAGAATGACTTCCTTTCTATATGTTTCTCTGCAGGGTGCAGTGAAAGATGTGGCACAAACACTCCAACAGTGAGACAGACTCAGGTGGGATTCATAGACCCCCCGAAATTCACGGTGGAGGTCCCTATGTGTCCAGCCATTGACATTCACATGAAGTATGGGAATTTCTCAGGCATTGGTCAGTCCAAGGCTATTCAAAGTTCTTAGTTAAGACGACTCTGTCGTAAATGCAGGACTGCCTTTGGCCCCCTTGCAGAAGCTCTCCTTCACCAGAAATTCCTCATAACCTTGAAGACTTGGAATTTTCAATGTGAATGATCACAGCAGCCGGGTAATACATAATGGTTCATGTCATTTATGCCAGTTGCACCTCCTCTAACTTTGATGTCTTGGACTTGGATTCCCTGTTGCCCTTTGAAGTAAGACTCTACAGTACTCATTTATGCATTTTTAGTGTTCTGTTCGGTATTGGAAATTGGATATATGTAATAGAGTTCTCTCTCTCTGAAGGTTTATTGTGATCTCTGGTAGCACTGAATACCAATTCTATATCATGCGCTGGCATGAAAGAGTGCAACTGCATGCATACAAGCTATCCATGGTTTTGAGACTAGATTTCAGGCCCTGCACCATTTCTAGGTCAAAATTGACACTTAAGTTGGCCGATACGTGAAGATGATGATGAAGTCCTGTGATTTTAGAACTTCGTACACATGCAATTGTAAAACTTAGATAGGAATCAAACAAAAAGAAACCCTAGAATATATAGACATGGACTCGGGAGATTTCATTTGCTATTGTGCTTACTCACCTTTATTGCTGCGCTGTTTCACATGGATGAAAGAATGGACATAAAATTTCATTGAAAAAAAGGAAGAAAAATCTCTCAACTGTGACAAAATATTTGGTTCTAACTATGACAATGTGTTTTTTTATCACCGAAGTTGCATTGCCTTCTATTGTTTGTTCTTTTGTCACTGGTATTTGAAAAAAAAGGAGAATAGTATTTCCCTGGTTTTCAGATGAATATAAAAGTAATACCAAGTATCCATAATCCCAAAAATCAGTATATAAAGATTCTTCCTTTCAAAATATGACAATTGACCAAACATGCCACAAGCTAAAGTTTAAAAGAAAGAATAGTATTTTGTTTCTCCAAGTCTTCCATAATCATATGTTTAGCATGCCACTGAAAGGAACTTACAGCTCAGAATCCACTTCTTCTACTTGACATCTTTAAAAAATTGCAACCACCTCTGTTCAGTTCTCCTAGAGCCAGCTCCAACTAGAATCAACCCATTAGAAAAACAAAATATGCTATTGCTTGGGATGGAGATCAAACAAGCATTTCAAACTTGTACAAATTCGACCAGTAAACCATAACAAGGGGCACAAGCATGTACAACCGTAGACTGTACCTTTTTTTATTGAAAGAATGTATAAATATAATTGTAAATAAAACAATGGAACCCATGCCACCCACTGTTTGCTCACTTCAAAATTAAATTCAGTATCATGACAGTTAGTAACAACAGTACTTTGAAACTCATCTCCAAACAGCAAGCAGTGGAAATGCTCTCGCCGCTGAGAGTGTAAATTTTTCCAGTTATCTCATCCCGCACTTTAATAGTTGACGAGCCTGAAATTAACCATGACCCAAATCAATGATATAACAGATGTTCACATTTAATGCATTTCCAAAAAGGAGAAAAAGGCTCTTTACTCTGTCCTAAAAATCTATAAAGTGCACTGCTTAATAAATGAACATGATAGGACTTAGCCCATTAATAATTATTACAACTGCATATTTCAAAGTTAACCTCATTGGGTGGTTTGAGATCACAGTGCCTGTGGCCTAGATTATTTGGAGCCTCGGGAAGTCAAACAGGGCAAGGATTGGGCTTTTGCCTAATTGAATGTATGAGGATTCAAAATCATTATAAACTGTATAAGGTCAACAGGTTAATCTTATTCAATTCAATGCAGCACTATACAATTGGATGAGCTTCTAGAACATCTGCCAGTTGGGCTCATTGGATCAATGTTATGGCCTCTGGCCTAATTAAGTAACTTGTTTTCTTTAAATTTACAGGAAGTTGGGTCACTTAATAACATTTTGGTTTAATGGTAGTTCTTTGTTGGTCCAAAATGTTGGACCCTTTCATTTTAAGTTATTTGGTACTGTTTGTAGAGAAGCTAATAAATACAAGAAATGACAATGTAGAAGCCAGATGGCAAGATTACAAGGTTTGTGGTGAAGATATTCATGTGGAAGCCTTAAATTAGTTTGTGAAGAACTAAAATCAACTTTCATCAGTTCAACCCCAAAAAAGGATGGACAGACTGAGCTTTCCCATTATAGACTGATGAGTTTGGTAGGATATCATAACAAATTACTGGCTAATCTGCAAGCTGGTAGGCCTGAGGAAGGCTCTTGGTGCTGATATGGGAGAGAACGAGGGGCTCTTTGTCATTTTCCAACTGATGGAAAATGAAATGGAATCTGAGAGGCTTCTCCCATTTCATTGTCATGGGGCAACCAGGACAAAACCAAGTCCTGCAGGTGTCAGAAGTGCTTCATGATGACAGGGGTGACTTTAAGTTACACTCTTTGACCAAATACGAATCAAACAGAGACTTAAAATACACAACTCTTGGCTATTGAACAGGATTTATCCTTGCCGGTGGAGCACAGCGGAGGCAAATTCACTATTGAGAATGATTCAGCTAATGCTAAAGCCGGGACCAAAAGGGAAAGGAACCCCACATGGAGGGCTACTAACCACAACAAGGGAGATCACTAAGCCTTATAAGAATTATGATGCCCTTTTTTAGGCATTGAAGGTGTTCAGCAGACGGTTGGTTGATTTATCCTTGCTTGTAATCCTTGTGTTTAGGACCTGTTTGGTCACTTAACGTAATTTTTTCCTTCAATAATAAAAAAAATGTTACTGTCTCAAAAAAACAGGATTCTTGAAGACTATTATAAGGACACCTTACAAGCACATGAGTGTGTGAATCTTATCGTGTTTGAACTTGTAGTTTAGGGAGAATAAAGATAAAGGAATCGACCTTCTGTTGTACTATATATTTAATTTGGATCACTTTCTACCAATTTTTAGTGGCTTCTTGGGAGTATCTTTCCTCTTCTTTGAATACATTGGTCAAATCCGTAGTTCAGGGAAAGTATCGTTTGAGCTACAACAAATTGGCTCAACTATGGAATTGAACAGCACCTTTGGATCCACTAAACAACACCCATATATTTGAATACTAATCTTTAAATTATTTCTTTATAAACTCTTCTCCATAATTCAAACTTTTTGTTTAACTGATCGTTTGTCTCACTAATCAGTACCACATCTTTTGCAAACAACATGAACTCGGGACATGTCCATACTAAAACAGGTAAATAAGGGTAACAGGTAAATAAGGGTTCACAATAGACCTTTGGTAAAGCTTGACTCCAACTGGGTCCAGACACAATTTCTTTAAACAATTCCAATTGGCATAAACGTAAATCAGTTCTCTAAAACATGAAATTCATGTCCTAAAAAAAATTGTTACTCACCTATAGTTTCATTGCAGAAGTTCATCTTTTGCCAAAATGTTGTATATTCCCTCTGTTTGAAAGGGGTATGTACGCAACATTGATGTAATCAAAAGAACATATTCGAAGTCATAAAAAAAGAGTCCTGATTTAGTATAATTGCTTGCCAACTGATGTACATCTCCCGAAAATTTTAATTGTCTTTTAAATGATTCACCACTTCTTCTTTTTTGAGTGATCATGATTTACCACTTCTTTAACAATGGTTTGCAAGGGGGCTCAACCAACATCCTTAGTTTTCCTTACCCTTTCCCAAGAGGGAAAACAAGTAAAAGAAATGAAACTTAAGATAATTAAGCTACAATGTGGTTGGGCCCATAGAAAACATTGCGCAAGAAAATTTTATCTTTCTGTCTCTCTTCTTTCAAACACGAGAAGGGCATATTTCTGGAATTACAAAGCAATATAACAAAATAAAATCACCAACTAACCATCTCAGGGATCATTTAAATTAATAAATCAAATATCTTACAGTAACTCAATTATGAATATTAACCAAGTGGAGAAAGGAACATGTCTACTCACAATTGTGATCAGTCCATCCAATGACTTGTTTTTCAAGATCATAAACGACAAGCTTATTTGCTAAAACCATTTCTGCATGGGCAACACAGATGAAAGAATGAACCATGAGAGAGAGAGAGAGAGAGAGAGAGAGAGAGAGAGAGAGAGAGAGAGAGAGAGAGATGCTGGGACAACATAGAATCATAGCAACCATTAGGAGAAAAAAGAGAGAAAAATGTGAAGTGTTTTCAAAAAAAAATCTTCACTTGTATTCATCCCATTCAGATAAAATGCATCAAGTACATGAAAAGGTAAAGACTAGTCAAACAACTTTTTGAATTGGAAGTGGTAGAAGGAACATGCGACAATATCAAAGTTGCAACATATCAAAAATACAATTAGATTCACCAAAAGGTTGGACTGATCTAAAGGTCAAGCCCACGAATTTTCAGCTAACAATATACCATTTTATGAAGGTTTTTTTTTATTGATCGAATGGAAATGTTTAATTATGATTTGTATGAAGGCAGCCAGATGAATGTCTTGAGTAAGAGAATAGAATCAGGAATGAGTGCATAAATGGAAAACTAAAGATTGCCACAATAGAAGAGAAGTTTAATGAATGCCATTTGAGATGGTTATGTAATAACAGACCAGAGACAAGCCCAATATGAATAATTAAACGTTCACAAGGAACAAGGAGAAGGGCCAGTCCAATAGACTTCGAATCAAGCGATAAGAAAGTGCATGCCATATTGTGGTGTAATAGGGAGAATGACTTTTGACAGGGTTAAGTGGAAAATTCTACATAATAAAATCCACAAACCTTGCCAGTCAAGTCAAATGGGATACTTCCCTTGTTATTATTGTGTGAGATGTCTTCTTCTTTTTTGAATGTTTAATTTTGTTGTTATTCTTTGGTACCTGCATGTTTTTGTGATGTATTCTGGTGGTTGTGGCGTTTGTGTGGGTAGGGGGGAAGGTATTGGTCTGGGCCTTTTTATTATCCAACTAGTGTGGTTGGCTATTGTGGAGAATTGTCCTTGCTTGATTTTGTTTCTCTTTGGGTAGAGAGAAACCAAGTTGCTCCCCATGGTTTTACTTATGAATCATGAAGAGCACATTTCAATGTCTTCCTGTTCAATTTGAGGTAGAGGTATCTTGTTGGTATTTCTTTTGCAAGTCAAACTCTAGTCTAATATAAATATGCCATGTCATTGGAAGTAGGACGCCGACAAAGTGCTCACAACCTTTACTACACAGTAAAAGCTTTCACAAAGTTTGAAAGTCGACCAAGACATAAGACTGGATTCTCTTAAGGGCTCCATTGAAGGGCTAGAGGTATCTTTCAAGCATGTCAACCCGTCGACTAATGGTGTAGCAGACTTCTTTGCAAAGAATGGCGCTAATGGACAATTGTTGGGAGTTTTCCATTTGTCGAGAGCATAATTGCTTATGTATAGTGTTTTTTCTTTTGGGCCTAACCCTCTTAGGCCTCTTTGTTCTTTTTCATTGTTTCCTTTGTATCTTTATTATTTTTAATGAAATTTCTCTGTTACCGCTAAAAAAAAAAGATTCTCTAGAGATTCAATGTCTCAACCAAACATGTCAAAGTTGATATGTAGGTTATGTTATAAAAATAAATATGCAACCAATTTTTTTAGGAAAAAAGAAAGTCATTGTCTTCCTTTTATCTCGTTAGGTTTAGTTAGTAAATACAGTTAAAAAAACTGAGCTAGCCGCGGTTGAATCGCTCGTCTTCATTACATTCCGGTTTTGTATAAAAACCATCCAGGTTAAAAACCTTCCTGACCCATAAGAACCGTTTCAAAAAATTTAAACAATTTTCTTAAAAAACTGACCAATACATAAAGTTGTAAAAAACCAAATTTGATCATTTTTTAAAGAAACTCATAAATTATGACCCATAAAAAATCATTTTAAAATTAAAATATTAATATTTCAAGAAATTCCGAAAGGGGAAACCATACTGAGCCACACATCACCCAACCCCAGAAGGTTGAGAGGACAGCTATCTTTAAACTCTCAGCTACACCATTTAATAGTCATTTCCTCTGAAAATTTTTGCTCCTTGTCAATGTTGGATTGGGAGTGTCACTCTCAGCTACACCTTTAATACCTCTTAAAAAAATTGTATTAAAATAATCTTAAAAATTTCGTACTAAACAATCTTGATCCTACTAAAAAATTATTACCCAAACTGAATATCTTTCAGGATATTATAGAAACATGCAATCATCAATCCTTAATTATGTTAGGCCCATAATTGAAAAGCTCCATGCAAAAATAGGAATCAGAGAATAAATGGAAAGAATAAAAATAGAAGAAATAAAAAGGAAAAAGGAATCAAGCAAAATGTCATAATAATAAAGAAACTTAAAAAATAAGAATTGATGAAGAAAAAATAAAAAAATAATGTCAAAAAATAAAAGATCATGTGAATGGTAATAAAACTTTATAGCTTGAAGGCTTGAAGCAACCACCCATGGAACAAGTATTTTCGATATCTTAGCAGCTTGTTCTTTTTGTTACGATTTGGATCTTATGGTGGGAACACAAGAACAAAGTGTTCAAAAATAAAGAAGAGAACCCCTCTAAGGTTGACCAAAGAATTAAGCCAAGCGTGCAAAGTGGGTTTCTACCCCTAAGGAGTTTCAAGATTTCTCTATTCTTGATCTCTCCAACCGTCTCCAGAACTTGAAAAGAGTGTATTGGATTGATGTAGTCTTTCCTGCTTTTGTGTTTTTTGGGTCTTTTTTGTGAGGAGTGTTTCTTTTTATGGGTCTCGGTGCTTCTTGGGTTGTCAATTGGGCTTTTTGTTTGTTAGTGGGTGTTTGGGCATAGGGAGGTCTCTTTTTCTATGTTTGTATCTCTCTCCTTCAGTGCAATTCTTCTGCCCTTTTCAACAAAGTTACCATTAAAAAAAAAACAATTGGATACATTTATTTAAAGATGAATATAACTAGTATTTGTTTGAGAGACTTACAAATATTTCTTTAGTTTATTTGGTGATTTACGCTAATGATAAGCTAATAGCTTCCAAGAACACATCAAAACAGGTAAGTTAAAAAGCTAATAGTTTCCAAGAACACATCAAAACAGACAAGTTAAAAAGCTCAACTTAGGAGCAACTTGAAGATGAAATATTTGAGTGCTAAAATTAAAATCTAAAGTGTGGAAATAAAGACAGCGAAAAATGGACAAACTGTGTTTGTTTCAAAGGAAGTACATTGAGACATCTTTAGCATGCTTTGGCATAGATAGAACTAAAGCTTGTGGGTACTTTTTAAGCAACAAGGTATTAGTACAACAATCACCAAGAGTGTAGTTGGTAGAACTTTGTGGGCTATAGTGTGAACATGGCAAATCCAAAAAAAGTGCATTGCCAAGTTGTCGAGACTTTTACAATATTTGTGATGCGGGGTCGATGCACGCCAGCAAATCGGTCAAAAAGAATGGGTTCCTTGTCTTCACCGAGGCTGGGAAGAAGTTTCTCTCTCTCTCTCTCTTGGTCGAAAAGAATGGGTTCCTTGTCTTCACCGAGACTGGGAAGAAGTTGCTCTCTCTCTCTCTACAAAGAGAGAAAAAAAGGGAAAAGAAAGGGGAAAGTAGGAGATAGGCCAAATCGAGAGACCCTTTATACTAAATAAATAAACTTAAATAAGGAAACTAAGCAAAAAAGGAAACCAAATTACACATCAGTCCCCCAGTCTTGTACAGAACTCGTCCTTGAGTTGAAATCAGCCAAAACAACTGCATCGTCACCATAGGAAGTGAACCTATCCCGAGGTACCAGAAAATGTCCTGAGGAACAAGACTAAGGTGGATTTCAATCCCGAATAGCGGAATGGTGATTTCGTTAACAGTGCGACTGGCAAAGCACATAATACAAGAGCCATCATTCATTGGGACAAATAAAGCAGGAACCGCACACGGGCTCAAGCAAGGACAAATCAATTCATTTGCGAAGGGGTCTTCAAATTGCACTTGAAGGATGTCATAGTCCTTGGGATTGAAGTGACAGTGTGGAAGGGTGGGAAGGCTATCATCATGCACCAAAGATAGGACAGGTGAATGAAGGAAAGTGTACGAACAACCATAAATAGGTTCTCGATATGTACTGTGAATGGGGGAAGGTCGGGGAATGCGCGGGGGTGATGGCGGTGGTATTGGTTGTGGGAGTTGTGGTATTTGTTTGAGTTTTAGAAGTCGGGTCGACCTGATTTGAAGGCTCAGAGTTTCCTTCCACCTTCTTCATTTCTTTGTCTCTCTCACCGTGCATCATCTCTCAGATTCTAGTAAAGACGATTGAAACTCAAACAACATCTCTTTCAACTCGGATCTAATATCTTTCAACTCAGATATGGTAACATACTCATCACCATTGTGGGGTGTCACCAAGTGCACATGTCAGAGCGGAGGGATCAGATCTAATGATGGGAGTGGGGATGGCGTGGCTAAGATTAGTAATGGGTCAAAAGGGTGCAAGAAAACCCGATCCAACTAGGTGGAAACAACAGGGCAACGGGTTAATGGTGGGTTTGGTAAAAAAGAAAAGGGAGGCAAGGATTGATAGACTTGGGAAGTGGGTGTGGCAGTGAGACTCATTTGGGAATGGTTTTGGCGTTCCTAAACATAACAGAGATGGAGGGAAACAACACTGGAGCAGTTGGAGACAATGACTGTTGTGGCCGGTGCACGCAGTGCTAGCGTGGTAACCGACAGCGCGAGTGGTGAACGTCCAATGAGTGGCGTTGCACGGACGGCTAGTGAAACTTGTTATATTGGTTTTGCACGGTAGCGGATATGGAAGATCTAGAATCATCAGGAGGGGCCACAAATCTCATATCAGATGATGGGGCAGTAACAAATGGGAAAAAAAAAATAGATAACAAAGGCTGGTGGTGGGGAGGCGGATGGTGAAGGAGGGCAGCCGATTCTGTCGCTTTCAACGCCAGCGAGCGGTGAAAGAGCAGCAAGAGGAACGGTGAAGAGACAAGAAAGGGGTTTATAGAACCTTTTTTTTTATATTTCCAAAAAAACAATCTGAACAGGATCGTACCTGTTAACACAAGGAGGCTGCTCTGAATACCACTTGATGCGGGATTGACGCACGCAGATCGATCAAAAAGAATGGGTCCCTTCTCTTCATCGAGAGAGGGAAAAAGAAGTTGCTCTCCCTCTACAACGAGAGAAGGAAGGGAATAAAAAGGGGAAAATAAGAGACAAGCCAAATCGAGAGAGCATCTGATTGCTAATTAAAATTTATTAATCTGATGAATGAAAATTATATACCCTCCAACCTACTTTTTTACAAAAAAATAAAGTTAAACAAGGAAACTAAGCATAAAGAGAAACCTAATTACATATGGAAAGGGAAAAATAAAAAATTTAAATTAATAAAATTAAATTAAAATTAGATGGACATGTGTTCTACATCAATTTGGAAGGCACACAAGAAGATGCACTAGTATTTGACAAGGAGAACAGTACAAAAGGCAATTCGTCGAACATGTTAATGGTGAGTTTGCAAGTGATTTGGACAATAAAGATCAACATAATGTTACAATTTCATCAATGCATAAAATCTTACTAGTCGGAAGTCAATGCTACAGCTGTTAATTGCTCCACCTACTATAATGGTAGAATATATGATAGCCACAGAAGCAAGGAAAAAATTTGATTAAAAAGTTTGGTTGGTTAACTTGATTTGAAATAGGATAAGCTGTGTGTATGGTGATGACCAAAGTGTAACATATTTGGCAAAGAATCAAGTTTACCATGAGAGGACCAAACACAAATAAGTGGTATCAATACATCCAAGTAACTCTAAACATATATAGTCTCTTTGAAGAAGGTAAACCAAGGACGAAGCTAGAAACATGCTAATAAAGCCAGTTCCAAATTACAAGTTCAAGAATTGTTTAATAAGCAACTTCATGGTGGCCAGATCAGACTCTTGCTAAGGTTGAGATTATTGAAATATTAAAATGTGGCTCAGTTTCAAACATGGAAGGTTCCTTCTGTGAATTTCTTTTTCTCTATATACAGAGAACACATGAGCAAATGATCTATTCTCACACTGTCTCTAAGTTGAGTACCATGTGCAATATAGCAAAATGTATGCACGTCCTAAATGAGTGGGTTTTTCAATAAGCTACCTCCTTTTAGATTTTATTTCAGAAGAGATTTTTTCTAGATTTCTTGAAAAAACCATATACAGGAGTGTATTAAAGAGAGATTTTGAGGTATCCTTCTCTTGGGTTTTCATCCCTTTTGTACAAGAATTTGGAGAAAGATTTTGCAAGGTGACATTGAGAGTGGATTGTTTCTTGGGTTTGTGCTTGGTGCCCTATAATTCATTCATTCTTCTAATATTTTTTTTTTAATTTTGATAAGGCCATCTCCCATTTACCAATCTGTGCAGCCATCATCGTTGGACCATATAAGATTTTAGTCAACTTGTGTGGTGTATTTGGATTGATTTTCTATTTTGCTTTTCTTACTCCAAAGTTCGGATTACACTTTCTCCAAATGACAACAAAATTGAGGAACAATATTGTAAGAGAGTAAGAAGTAAACATACGCCAAGGCCACTTTTCTCTGGACATTTATTGCACTGGATACAATTCACCCACAGAATATCGCTCCTGTATCAACTTGCACATAATAATTCCTTGAAGGAGTCCCTAATCCAATTTAAGTTAAGTACAACCTAAAACACATCCAAAGAATAGAAAGACATGAATAACAATCAGTTCCTATTATACATTCATTGGTCAATACCGCTCAAAAAAGCATTCATTGGTCAAAAAAAAAGATGAAAGGTGATATCAAAATAGTGAAGGAAAACCAGAAGGAAAAAATTTAATAGAAGAAACACTGCCCAGTCCCAAATTCAATATTGACTAAGTAATTAGAGCATCAAACTAGAGATCCAAATCAAATAATCCAAGGCAACACTACATTTAGATAGAGATGAAGTATTCAACAGAGAAAAGTGCAAATCATGGGCAGAATGTGGGTGAGAATTCCACAAACCCGGCTTCAGATGGAAGGCTTATTCCACCCAATGGGAAGTTTATAGCGTTGAGAAGGGGACCGTGGCAGCGGGTGTCATGAGCCTTGAAGTCACTGACAGGCCGCCGCCCCTGCCCCGCAAACTTATGTTGAACATTGAAAATGCCATTTGCAGATGCTGGAGAAAAAGATAAAACCACAAGATTAGAAGATAAGATAGATGTCTTGTCAGATCCATGGAATTGTTGCTGCCCAATATGAGAATTTCTTGGGTCCTCTTCTTATGCTGCATCTTCTATTTTTGTAATTATTTCTTTTTCTTTTTTTCCGTCTCTCCTTTTTTCAAAATAATTTTAGTATGAAAGGCAGCAGCATGGGGAGAATTGAGAGAGGGACAGAAAGAGAGAAAGGGAGGAAAAGGTAGAAATTGAGACAGAAAGAGGAAGAAAATAAGAGGAACTAAAGAAAGAAAATGCAAGAAGTGGAAGAGAGGAGATGCCAACCCTTTTCAACAGCATCTAATCGACACTGTCAAAAGGCGAAAAAGTGAAATTTCATTGTTTTCTTAACCGAATGAAGAGGAAAAGGGTCCGTAGAGGTATCTTTTAAGGAGAATAACGTGTCTTCTCCCCCTTCTCCGAAATTTCCAACACGACCACCAGGAAATAGACGAAAACTATTTAAAAATAATTTAATCAAAATAAATTAAATATTATCAACATTAAAATTGTAGAATGAAATTATTTTCTGGGCTAAATAGAAAATAAATAAAGTAAACCATATGGGTTGCTGAGAACTAGGCTAATGTGCAGGCTGAAAAGATGGGGTGAGAGGACGAAGATGGAAAAATCCAGAAAGGGGTAGGATCGGCCTGATTGGGACTGAATGGACTTGGTGGGAATGGTAGTGGTTGGGACTATGGGGCTGGACGGTGGAATGGAATAAGGAGAGGATGAAGGCGATCGAGTGGATTAGGGAAGACGGTGGATTCTGGCTTGTGTTGGGCAATCTGGGAGCAGGAAGATAAGAAGAGATGAAGGTGGAAGAAAAAGAAGGATGGGTGCGTGTGTGAGTACCTGGGTAAAAGGGTTGGGTAAACCAGGAAGACAGAGGCAGAAGTGGCTGGAGGTAACCAAATCTGGGCAGCACTCAGTGGCCCAGTAGCAGTCCCAGCGTTGCAGATTTGGGGAAAACCCAACCTACTGCTTGCAGGCAGAGGATGGAAACGGGAAAAAAACCCAAAGAGGAAGACAGCACAAACTGAGAAGAAACTCAAAAGATTTTCATTCGATTACGGGTGATTTCTACAAAGCCCCAAAGAGGTATTGAGCATCTAAAGATAGAAAACAAAAACAAATAAAGAAGAAAAAGAAAGGATATGCAGTCGGTTGTGCAACGCCAGTGTTTTCCATGCACAGTCGATAGTGGAGAGAAAGGAAACCGAGAAAAGAAAGAAGGAAAGAGGGATGATGGGAAAGGTAGTAAAGGAAGTTTTCCTTTTATTTTGTTTTGCCCATGAATAAATGTTCACAGGTCACACGCTACACGTGCTACATCATTTTCTTTCAATTATACAAGGTTAAAAAAACTCATGTAAATACTAAATTTTATTTAATTTGATTGAGCTATGATAATTTCATGAATCAATTATGTATTATGAAGTGTCTGGAGTATCATTCAAATTATGATAATTTCACTAAATATAAATTATTAAATTTTAAAAGTTTTAAATCAAAAAATACAATAATAAAATAGAGCTGAAACTTTGTAAAATTTAAAACCTATATAGTTTAGACAAATGATCCACTTCACATCACACTCAATAAAGTAGCGTTTAAAGCCCATTTAAAGAAAAGTCTCGCTAAATAGTCTCTTTACAGATTTTGTTTTCAAATGAGATTGGTCGACAGTGACCAAAAAAAATTATACCTCATTTAATTATTTAGTTTTACAATTTTAGACTTTGAAAATCTATCTAATTGTTATAGTTTGTTTATTTTCGTGACTATCTCACAAACTTATAATTATTGGATAGATTTTTACAATTATATCATTCATGAATGATATGATTAAACAATATGAATAATTGAGATGGACACACAATTTTATGGATAATATGATTGAATAAAAATAGGGCACCAATCAATGATCTCATTGTCAACGGAAGTCCTGAATAGTGCTCTATTGGCATTCTCCCACGTCACTTATGAATGCTGTTCAAGCAGTTATGCTTATGTATGTCTTATTGCCCATGCCTTTGATGGTTATCTACTTGTACTTGATCTATATATTAGAATTTTGATTTCCAGTCATGAATCGATGACTAAGATGCCTAAGGAACCTAAGGAGAAGGCAACAATTTCGAGTTTAGTGGGTAAAGTTGATAATCATAATGTACAGTGACATTTCCTCTATTTGCTGTGAAGAATGGGTTTTCAGAGAAAGATGAATAGCATGAAAAACGCTTTTTTTGAAGTAAGATGGAAAATATGGTAGGACGAAGGTCTATTTTCAGACAAAGGATAAAAAAAAAAGGAAAAACTATTTTCTGAACATCAATTCTAAATTATGATAAACTTTTAATAGGATCAAATTTGAGAATTATTATCCAATAAATGAGTCAACATTGTATTAATGAATTTCAATTTAAATATGATAGAGACCACAGTTTTAATTTAAGTCATCAGCATGAGATCTACGTGATAATCACTCTAATCAAACAAAGCAAAATCCACATGACAACAATCTGAAAAGGTTGTCAAAAGTGAGACAAGCCCTAAGCGAGACTTAAGAAACTCATTTATTGCTTTCTATCTTTCGTGTCTAATAAAAAGGGAAAAAAAAAAATCCAAATCATAGTATATCCAGTCAGCTAGCTAAGTCTTCTTTTCTTCTTATTATGTGATAAAATATGGGTAAAGATATAGAAACCAGGAAAGCATTTTATATGCACCGCTTACATCTAATTTTTTTCTGATTTCCCTTTTTACTCTGGGTGGAATTCTAGGATATTCTTCCCCTATCTTCTTCACTCACTGCAAACGGGAGACGGTGATCTCCTTGGCTCTCTCTCCATGACAGCATACCTCCTCTTCTCCTCCTTTCTTTCCCTTTCCTCTCACCAGAACCAACAGGGATCGATGAATCCCTGCTCGCTGGCCGAGAGCAACAGAAACCATAGCTGGTGCACAGAACCAACATGCCTGTAATGTCTATAATGTTTAGTAAGACAACAAGCAGCTTCCTTTCCTTTACCATAGAAATTTCAAATTTGGATGGAGAGAGAATGTCTTTTGAATCAGTATTTGCAGTGAAGTTGATTGATTACCTTGTTTTTTAGATGGGTATTTCTTCTTTCTCATCACATGTTCCTTTTTCGTTTTGGGTCATTGGGTACTGTTGAAAACTGGAAATGTTGTCTGCTGCAAAATTCTTCAACTAGTGCTCTGCAAAACAAGAGAAAACAAAACCAAGAAAGCAAAAACAAGATCCCTTCAAAATCTATTTTCTCTTGCCTCTCCTGGCCTGGACTCCATTCTCTCTACTTGTGACAGCATATGTCCATGAGGAATTCTTCTTTATGAATTCAGGAGGGTGAGGATGGCCATGGATGAACTGAGAGCAGAGCTAGAGAGGAGGTCTCAGGATCAATGGATTGTGATTCTAAGGGTGGGATTTGTGAAATAATTGAAAATTTGAAGGGTTGCTTTGGGATGTTGAAATCTGGAACTGAGAGCATTTCTAGACAGCTTGATGATTTCTTGATGAGATTGTGGAAGAGACAAAGAAGCTCATGGACAAATGCAGTCACAGGTAGAGAGAATGGAGTCAAGGGAGGCAGAGGCAAGAGAAAACAGGTTCACCATTCCTGCCGCTGACAGCCGCAGCTGAAGAAGAAGAAGTAACGCAGTTGTTTGCAATGGGCGAAGAAGACTAGGTTCTTAATCCTAATCAAGGAGATCACCCTCTCCCTATTGAAGTGGGTGAAGAAAAGAGATGAATTATATCCTTGAATTCTACCCGGGGTAAAATGAGAAATCAGATAAAATTGAATGTAACTAGTGCATATAAAATGTTCTTCCCGATTTCTATAACATTACCCTAAAGTATAATAATTAGACACAAAATCAAGACCAAGTAAACATCTTGATTGTAACAGTAAGCACCTTTCAATTGTGCTGATAGCTCTTGTTCAATTCATCAATTTGACTTTAATAGTATTTTAGAATTAATATGTTTGGAGAAGTCAAAGCCAATCTTGGCCATCAATCATGGAGGCATTCAAGAATGGTGCAGCTTCAATGCTTCGAAGTTGGTGGGACCAACTCACTCTCTATGAGACATTAGAACCAGGTCCATGAGCTACAACCGTAAAGATTGTAGATTTGAATTATCCATTTGATTATTGAATGGTTGTCATTTGCATCTAAGTTAACAAAGAAAATCATTGAATTACCTGTATTGTGAGAAATCTTGCTACGAAATTAGAAGCAAGGACAGGCATAGTTGCAGAATCAAATAAACCACCACTATCTCTGCAAATTAAAATCGTCAGGCTCATCGAGTTTGATCCTTCCAATGTCATGTAGGGTTTATTGGCTGGTAAAACAATCTTTTCTCTATAATATGAATCAGAAAAATAAAGTCATCCACCCAAAGAAAATCAGAAAAGATCATGAAAAGGATAGTGCATTAGCTCTATATTACTTACTCTGAAGTGAGATTAAGGGAACACTAATTTATGTCATGAAGAGCCTTCACAAGTTTCCTCTTGACAGCCAGCATCACCATGTCAATTATCACTATGCTGTCAGTGAAAATCCAGGGATCACAGGAATTAAATTACGCAAATAAAACTTTACTAACAAAAATTACACGATTAAACAGACAATGCATTCTACAGTCACTTGGTTACTTCACTAACAAAATTGTGAGGTTAAATTACACGAATAAAATTTTACTAACAAAAATTACATGAATAAACGGACATTACATTTTTTTTCCGTTTATGGTTCAAACAGAAAACAATATAATTCCGTTCTTAAAAAAATCAAAAATGAAAATAATTCATATTAACATTCTAAATTGTGATGTCATCATTGACAAGAGTCACTCTCCTTTTGCATTTGTGAGCTTATGTATCCGAAAAGATAAATTAAGTATCAGGCATGAACTGTTTTATATAATAGCATATGCAATTGATTACAGCAGCAGCATTTAAACAAGTTCTTATTGTATCAGAAGCTTAAAGAAACTGAATTGCCATCCTAAGTTCTGCATTACCGTCTGCGTAAAGTATTTCAAATCATCAACAAACAAGATCTGATGTATCCGAAAAGATAAACGCAACAGGAATCAATCACAATTGTGACTATTCAAATAGTTCACGTCTAATTCACAAAAATAGAAAATCATCAAAAAAACAATTTCATCAAATTCATCCAATTAGATTTAATGAGAAAAAAAGGGTTAGAGAACCACACGAAAAATTCATCTAGAATTTTTTCATATTTCTTCATCTATTTTTCCTTACCAAATCGCATTAGATGAATTTGAACAAATCTATCCATTCAAAATTATAATGAATCAAAATACTTCATATAACTTCAATCAGATTAAGAAATAGCAACAAAAAAAAAAAACTTACAACATAATATAAAAAAACTGATATTTTAGGTTTCTTAAAGAATACCTAATATCTCTTTATTCTTCTTCTAATGAAGAGAAGAAATATACGTATGAAATGACCTACCATTAAGGGAAAGAGAATACCTAATATCTCTTTCTCTACTTGTATTTTAGTTTTGTATTTTCTCTTGTATAAATACCCCTGTTGGGGATGTAGTTAGGGAACAACATCATCAATAATGAATTGATTCTTAGGATTTTTCTCCTTTACCTTCTCTTCCGCTACTACATCTCCCAAAGAGGTATTTATACAAGAGAAAATACAAAAATAAGAAGCTATCTAATTTCAATTTTGATTTCAAAAAAACTACAATCTCCTTATCTTGATTGATAACTTAAGACATGCAGAGAAGAAAGAAGACCAAATCAGATCTGTTGATATCGTAACAAAATGGAGCATCAATGAATTGCTTAAGACATACCCCAACAAAAGGTGTGAAGAAATAAGGGACCCACTTATACTAATAGAACATAATCATTACGGACATTTATTTGATACCAATAATACCATATGAAGGCAAACAAATTTGTTGGAATTAATAAAAGCAAATAATAATTACATTCAATCAAGGTAAGTGAATGACCTGCTCACAAGTGATGAAGACATTTTAGAATTATAGGAACTTGTAAAGTCGGATTTCAATTTTGGAAGAGCATATGTCCTTTTGCATTTTTTCTATTTTTGTGGACCTCATACCACCCTTGATCATAACTGTCCAAATCGTGGGACATCTCTTGGCAGGAGATCTCTTTTAGGAGACTTTTTTTATTAATTTCTATCTCTTAAAGCTCACCAGTGCAGCAAGGACAGACCCTGCCTAGTTATCATAGACAAGGAAGGTAATTCTCCTACAATGATGAGTTGAACAGAATTCAGAATATTGGCGACTATCTTGTAACCCAAATTTAAAATGAAGAGTTATGATTGGCATCAATTTTAGTTTTTTCACTGGGTATTCTGGTCACCAAGTGATTCATAAAGGATCCAGATAAGATATCATCCCTTCATAACTGCATATCACAAAACATTCAAAATATTTTTGAAATTAAAGCAAGTTCAAATATAACCTATACACCAGATTATCACCAAACTATGATTAATACAGGTAAGCCAATCAGTTCCAATCTTCAACCAGATAATTCTCCAGGTACTGGGATACAACTATAGAACCCTATGAAGGATCTCACTTGGATATAGCCAGCAGAATGGGCGCATTGTGGACTGCATGCATGCAAGTAGAGTTCTCTATATAGGAGAGAGTCATGTCCACAAACAAAGCAATTCTATAAGACAACAGTCAGATGGATGCCATATGGAGTAAAATGTTAAGTTACAAAAAAATACAAATGAGATAGCAGTAACAGCAATGCATATGTTTAGAAAGATATGTGAAATAATATTAAAAGATAAAATTAGAAATGATCGATTAAAGAAAATATAGAGCTATGTCCACTCAATGAGAAGATGAATAAACAGTATTTAAAATAACTTGGCCACATACATAGGATAATAAAAACTGCCTTAGTAAGAAGATGTAACAGATTATAAGGACTTAAAATTGGGAGACCGTTAAAGAGTTAGATTGAAGTAATTTTTTTTAAAAAATGCTACAGTAGATTCTTTTTGGGAGACAAATGAAAAGTTACTGGTGAGTGACAAATACTCAAATAGTATGATCTTTTATAGGTAGAATGGATATAACTCAGAAGGTAGAACCCCAATAAATGGAAAAAGGTCCATGATAATAAGAATTTATATACCACTATACATTGAGAAACAAGAGCCATAGCATTTGATCAAAGGAATCTAATACATAAAATGCAATATAATACCAACTTATATGAGGCACGCTATATAAATGGATCCTTGTTAGGTCTCCATTTCTCCCTAAGTTGGAAAAGCTTGCTGTATCTGAGAGAAACTGCATTATAAGTTAGAAAGCCTAGCGGCAAGGCTGCCACTGTCCATTTAGTGAAAATGGGTGGAAGGGAATTGATGGCAAATGAAATGGAGAACCAAAAAAATCAACAATTGGTTTTGATGAGCCATTTTTCAAAACAAAGGACCACAATCATAAGAAAATTACAATTGAAGAGACCAACGAAGCATAATGCACAGCATTATTCGATCCAGTAAAACTTACTTCTTTCTGCATAAACATTTGGGAAGAAATACAAAATCAATAATTATATGGCATAACAACTGTATAATAATAACGATGACAACTACAATGATAACAATTATAATAGCATCTGAAGTGGATTTATGAAAAATAAGTATAACCATAGCTGAGATTTCTTGAAACAAATTCACCATTGGTCACACAAATGTTGCAAATCCATCAAGATATGATTTCAAACGTTTGGAAATTTCTTCATCTTTCTCCTCTTCTTACAAGAGTTACTGATGATGAAGGCTTGCGTAACCCATCAATGAAGTATATCATTGTTGCTTGAGTGATCAAGAGGGCCTTTTCTCTCCACCATTCACACATATGGCCATTTTTATATACTAAAATAGCTATCAACACCTAACTAGGATAGAATCATAACTTCAATGTATCTAGCTTTTAGCTTCTAAATCATAACACCGCAAACCTCAAACCTTTTTTACACAAAGAGGCATTTCCACTATTCCTTCATCACCCTGTTTTGATAATATGTGACAATGGCGAATAATACTCTTCCATTCAATTTTGTAGCAATCTTACACAATCAACTACTTTTCATTTGTGGAGGACAATATTTATAAAAATGCTTCTAAAAATAAAACAGAGGAGGCATCTGACAATTGTTATAATAGAAAAGGTTAACTCCCAAGAGATTATCTGTTAATTCAGTTCAGTTGCATGGTAGAAACAAATTTGGTCTGCTTTCTAGTTTCCATTATTCAGGACTCCTTATTGCGAAAACTGAAATCCATTTTTTTGGTTGTTCCACTAACCAAATGAATTTCCTTGGAAGGGAAACGATCTAATAGATACAGATATCTTATTAAACAGGTCGGTGATGATTCTGTTAAACTTTTTCTCACCTTTTGCTTCCCAAGATTGCTTCGGTTTCTTTCTTTAACTAAGATTCTAGAAATTGATAAATGAGAAATAAGCACATATATTGGAATGACTATTAGAATTTCACGAAATAGACCATGAGCATCAAACAGTGATTAAAGGAAAAAGAAACTGATGTTGCAAAGAGAGAGAGCATTTGGAAACCCTAATAAAATACGAACATCTACTGAATCCACAAACGCCACAGAGCAAAACTGCATTCATATATAACATAAATGAGGTGAACCACTAAATAAGAAGTCACGTCTTATGACTTTCAGCGGTAAAAGATAAAATAAAATAAAAGCAAATAAAAAAATGAAGTCTAAAATGGGTGGGAGAAGAAGGCGCTCAGTATCTGATAAAAATGGATTTGGAGTGTCCTCATGTAACACACAAAAGAGAGTTCAGATTAACGAGAGAACCATCACTGCGCCTCCTTCTTCCCAAATCATTTTAATAGTGACTAAAGGAAAAAGTAACTGATTATGGAGAAGAGAGAGATAGAAAGAGAGCATTCGAAAACCCTAATAAAATATGACCAACTACCAAATCCACAAACGCCACAGAGCAAAACTGCCTTCGTATATAACAAAAATGGGTAAACCATAAAATATGAGATCACATCTAATGACTTTCGGCAGAAAAAATAAAATAAAATAAAATAAATGAATTCTAAAATGGTAGACTGGGCATACTAAGATGAAAAAAAGGTGGGAGAAGAACTCAGTATCTGATATGAATGGATTTGGAGTGTCACTCCACCTTCTTCTTCCCAAATCATTGGCATTTTTTTCACGAAATAGACCATAGGCATCAAAAAGTAAAAAGTAACTGATGTTGCAGAATAGTGAGAGAGCATCGGAGAGAACAGGGGCATGGCTAAAAAATAAAATAAAAACAAATAAAAAAAATGAAGTCTAAAATGGTAGAGTGGGCATAATAAGATGAAATAAAAAGGTGGGAGAAGAAGGCGCTCAGAATCAGATATCAATGGATTTGGAGGGTCCTCATGCAACACACCCACAAAGGAGAGTTCAGATTAACGAGAGAACCATCGCTGCGCCTTCTTCCCAAATCATTTGCAACGGCTTCCCAAATCTTTTGCAACGGCTTCCCAAATCTTTTGCAACGGATAGACCATGTACATCAAACAATGAATGGAGGAAAAAGTATCTGATGATGCAGAAGAGTCAAACAGAGAGACCATTCGAAAACCCTAATAATACTGGAGTGGAGAGTGCAGATGCATTGGTCCACGATTTTATACAGTACTTGGCCAACAATAATTTTGCTACCAAATGGGGGCAGAAGGCTGAGTGGAGAGTAATCTTTCCACTCTCCAGTACCATTTTACAGCCACTCCTCTCTCAAAATCTTTCATGTGAATGAGTTTTTATTATTTAAAAAAAAATATATTGAATAATGTTTATAGAATCATTAATTTAGAGTTATTCATCATTTATCTATTAATTAATAATTTAATATTATTTATAATATAATATTCATAGCATGAATATAATTGGATTTGGCCAAGGTCGAATCTAGTTAAATGTTATTTATTCTGACCTTCTTCTACCAAGAAGATTCGATGCACAGTCTGAATTTTATAATTTTGGATATGTTTTCTACTTGAGAGATCTTAGACTAGACACCAACACATTACAAATTTAAAAGAATAACTTAAGCACTTTATTTTTTTTTTATCTATCAATTTTAGATCATGTACTCCATCTAAAGTTTTTAAAAAAATTGGTCAATTGCTTCTATTCTCTATAACCCAATAGCCTCACATGTAAAGAAGGTCTGTCCTCGTATCTTTCTCATTTTTTTTTTATCTATTTGTATAGTAAATTAAGTTGAATTAGATTAAGTCCAAAAAATAAATTTTAAATTGGATCGAGACAGACATTTTATAACTGATTTTAACATAACCGAGTGCTGACCCATTGCATGTGTAGCTTTAATGAAATAAAAATGAAACGCCTAAATTTAGTTATTCGAATTGAATGAATTTCGACTCGAAGTTTAAGTATTACAGTGTGTTTCTAGTCAATTTTTATACATACAAATAGAAATGAGAAAATATTAATTACTATGTTTTATATACATGTAAGATCATTTTTACAACCTCGGCATTCCACACAACTTTTCTTGAAAATTAATTTCCATATTTTAACATAACTAAAGTGAACAATACCTAAAGAAAATTTCAACTGGCTCCTTATTTTATTTTGAAGGTTACCCACAAAAGTTGAGGGATTGAAATGGAATGGGTGTGAAAAAAGTAAGGGAAATCTTGCTTTTGATTGTTATCAAAGAGTGCTAAAATAAATAATATTTTGTGATATCTTGACCCATGAGCCACCGATTACGTTCTAGAAGAGCTGATCCAAGTGAAACTGGGTCCTGTCGGTCGGACCAGCAGTGTGGGCCCAGTTTCACTTGGATAGATTATGAATCAATAATAGAATTTTAAATCGATTTTAAATTTATTGATCAAAATAAGAGTGAAAACTTAAAATAAAAACTGAGTGAAGGGTGTCAACCCAGCGTTTACCGCCGTTGAATTAGAAACTAGCAAGGCGTTAAAAAATGATATAGGCTGCAGGAAGAGGACAGAGAAAAAAGAACACGTTTTCTCCGGTCAAAGAAGCAGCCAAACAGCTGCCAAACTTGATTTTGCCGCCTACAAACACTTCACGGAAGCCCCCCATTTTTTCCTATTTATTTCCTCCTTAAGTCCTGAAGATCAATTCCTTCTTCCTTGGAACTGATTTTATCTACAACTCCAGAGCAATTTGCAGTCAATCAGCGAGTAGATTAGAGAAAGGAATTGAGAAAAGAAGGTTGTGAAGCAAAGGATGGAGACTTTGGGAGAGGAAGAAGAGTACAACTGGAGGGAGGTGATGTTGCCATCTCTAATCCCGATTGTTCCAGAGCCGGAGCTGGACAGGGAGAGAGGAGAGAGAAGAAGAGGAAGAGACATCATCATTGCCATTGATCATGGTCCCAACAGCAAACACGCCTTCGACTGGGTCATCTCCCACTTCTGCCGGTTCGCCGACACCATCTACCTTGTTCACGCCGTTTCCAGTAAGCATATCCAATCTCCAATATCCTCCTTCATTTCAATCCAACATCTCATGCTCAAGTTTCCTTCTTAATTTTTTCTCTTCGTCCTCAGGTGTGCAAAACCAGGTTGTTTACGACACGACCCGGGTCCTCATGGAGAAGCTAGCAGTTGAAGCTTTCCAGGTTGCCATTGTCAGTACCCACCTGGGTCTTTTTCTTTTAATCTTCTGTCCGTTTTATTTGATTTTATTTATTTTTTCCTTTCTGGGTTCTTGCTGGTTCGTAATTTTGATGGCAAATGATAGAGGTAATGTGTGTGTGTGTGTGTTTAGGTGAAGACGGTGGCTCGGATCGTGGAAGGTGATGCAGGGAAGGCTATATGCAAAGAAGCGGAAAGGTTGAGGCCTGTTGCTGTGGTCATGGGAACCAGAGGAAGAAGTTTAATTAAGAGGTATTAGTGTAGAGAAATTATCCAAATTCGGAATCAGTTTGTTGCTAATTGAATGACTAATATTTTCGACAAGAATGAGTTAAGTTTAATGATTTGTTCTTGTACAAGAAATGTGTCAAAATTCAATTTGAAGGTTTGAACAACTCATTCTAATTGCCATTTAAGACTGCAAAGTTTTAACCATCTACATGTCTTAAGCTCGATTCAGAGGTGAATTTATCTCAAAATGAATTCAAATCGAGTATGAATCCATAAATATGAGGGAGAAAGTTGGTATAATTAGCTCAGAAAAAAGTTAATTATCCAGAGTTTACAACAAATTTGATTACAACAGATACTTTCTCATCTACTGTAGTCTCCTTTATATCATCATCATGGTCGTGAAATCACATAGCCCAAGCAATTTCTTTTACTCTTTTTTTTTCTCACAACATTAATTGAAGTATCCAGCATCCTGATCATCACAGTGCCCTGTTTCTGCTGAGGCTGTTCATGGTGTTCAACTCTTTTTTCAGACCATCTCACACTCCATTTCCCATTTTTTTTAGACATACAAACTCTAAATTTTCTCTGATGCACTCATTTTTAACTCTATCTCATTATTCATTTTCTAACTTGTTTGGTTTTATCATAAACTAACGATGCATTTGGTGCTTCAGTGTCCTGCAGGGAAGCTTTAGTGAATATTGCTTTCACAACTGCAAAGCAGCTCCTGTTATAATTGTCCCACGAAAAGGTATGCCCCCAGCTTTGTTTACTCATCTATAAAACATAATTTCATGCCTTAACTTCTCTTACTCTCCTTGTAATATATTAGTAAAACCCTTTGGTTGGGCAGAAGCAGGAGAGGAATCAGTGATCTAAAGCATCAGAAATATACATTTAAATTAGCCTTGGCTTGGTTTGCTGTGGATTGGATTGGATTGACGTTAAGCACTTGCTCGTGTTTTGGGTGGGGTTTGTGGTAGTTGAGAGCAGCATCTCTTCAATTTTATTTTATTTTTTTGTTGTTTTTAAGTGAAAAGGCAAAAAGATAATGTCCATTAACTTTTGAAAAATGGGTGTGTAGGGAAAGATTTCTCAGGTGTCTATATGGCTCCCTGTTTTATTTACCTTTTTTAACATTTGAATGGTGACATCCATTAAAAAGAGAACCACCTTTTTTAACATTTGTTGGTGCTGGTGAACGAGTCTCACATAGAAAGTGTATAGAGAGATCTAGAGATTTATAAAAGAGTTGGTCACTTCACCTAAAAGGTTAGTCTTTTGGGCTGAATACCCATGTCCGGTTAGGATCTTAGCTCGATTTGAGAGAATACAAAATTAATCCCTTAAATTTTAGATTTTTTTTTTTAAACTTTCTTTTTCTCTCCTCTCACTTCTTATCGTTGGAGAGTTTTTGTTAGCGTTACGCGGGGAAATAAGAAAAATCGAATGGAAATGAACACACAGCACAATACAATATTTTAACGTGGTTCGGCCTACCTGGTGTACGTACACGGAACGACAGAATATTCACTATAAAAGAGAAAGAAATACATGTACAATATTAATGACTCCCTTGAGTCATGAGCCCAAATCCGAAGTCCCGAGCCCCTTGTATACCCATGTATAAGACACATCAACGTCACTTCTCAGTTGATGTGAGTCTCTCTCATACCCAGAATAGTGAATCCAACTTCTATGTTCCTCCCTCTACGCTTCTTGCGTCCTACGACAACTTCCGATATGCTTATCAAATGCGAGCGTCTGCGATAATGGTGTGTTCCACACACACACAGATCTCCACCTTTGCTCTGGCAAAGGGACTTCGTCTTTCCAGCCGCACTTCTGCTTGCTGCCACTCACAGATCTGAAAACCCAGATTTGCAGCGGTATTGAACTGTTGTTCTGCCCCTCTCTTCGGCCATCGAGCTGTCCTTCAAACAGTATCAGATCTGCCGTTGATGGTGTGATCCCCCACACACACACTCTCTCATTGGAGAGTCTCACCTTTTATAGACAGCAACCTGCTGTTTATTGCTCCAATGCAACGAGCAATTCACGTCAAAACCCATCTTGCTAGTTGCTATATTGTGTTTCCTCCACATATGCATGTTGGCCCACAAAGATCCCATGTAATCTTGTATAGATATATTAGGCTAATATCTAGCTGCACAACATCTACATTAAGATGTCTACCCTATGGGCAGCAAGATATTCGAATGCCTTCCCATCTCATCTACCTCCAGGTTGGATTTCCTTCCTAAATTACAACTGGGTTCTTTTCTTGAAGCAAGGCTATCGACCAGCAAGTCTTCTAATTTTCTGAACAAAAAATTCCGACTGTGAATCGAGTTACATCCCAACAATTGCAAAAGAGAGGGATAATTTGGAGACGGCGAGAGAGAGCGTGAGTTGTGATGAAAAACCAAAGAGAAAAAAGAAAAAAGATAGGCTCTCGGTTCAGTTGTGTAGAGAGAAAAAGGAGAGGAGAAATCCCTACATGTGAGAGAGCGAGAGAGTTGCAGAGAAACTTCGTATCTTATATCTCTTTTTGAAATTAGTGAAATTTTCCAATTGCTATTCCTAGACATATGCTTTTGCTGAATCACGTAAAATTTTGTGTGTTTTACTGTTTTTCCTTCATATAGATTGAAATGGATTTTTCACAACATTTCTTAATATGTCAATGTTGGACCCCTTATATTTCATTTCGGCTAATATTTCCCATTGAACCCTTAATCTTCCAGCTATGAAAAATAAAAAACTTGGAAAATGAGATTCCTTTCTTCTTCTATAAAATAAAAGCTCTTTGTTAAGACTTAAGAAATGTGATATTTTTATCTCCTTCCAAGAAACCCATTTTCCATGTAGGAAAATTTATTGAAGAGTAAAAAAAGAAGTTTTCCTTGCTCACTAATACAATGCTTCTTCGTATTCAATGACCATAAAGATTTTGACGCCAAACCACCAAAACGTCTTGAATAATATGAATAAAACTCTAATATAATTTTTTTATGAAATTGATTTTCTTGAAGAAATAGACAAACGACTTCTTCATGAGCATGGTGTGCATATAGGAAAATTTTCCTTCATTGCTTGTTTGGGCAAGGAATTTCTTAGAAGCCTAAGCCATTAGGACTCTGGAGGATATCTGGCATTTGCATGTCTAAATAATTCAAGAATCTCATGTCTTAGATTACACAGAAGGAATCCGTATGTCAAGGAGACCAGATTTTCAAAGCAATGGGCCCTCGCAATCCAATTCCTTGAGACAATTCTAAAGATTCTTGCAGTTTCTGTTCTCCGCAGTTTTTCACCATGAGAATACTTGACCCATTTTTAAATTCTGAATTCTCTCGTAAAAATAAAAATTGAATAAAAAGGAAGAAACACAAAATCTCATGAAATTGGTGTGAGATACATATGACATGCTTTGTATTTTGAGAGCCAAATTTACCCTGGTTATGCAAAATCTGGGTCCAAGGAAAAAAGCATTGGCACCACCACTAAGTTTAGAGTCCCAAACCAGCAAAAAGAAAGCCCTTGACCCTTACATGGCAAACTGAAATTGTCTTGTGGTACCCATGATATTCAAAAATCAACATGAGCGGGTCAACTGAAGAGAGCTGATGCAAAACAGGCACTAGCAGCTGAGGCAATAACGGGTTTGAGAAGGTTTTCCACTCAATGCCATTTTCCACCCGAGACGGCTGAATTACTGTACAGAAGCATCATCTGCTCAAATTCTGAAGTCATCCTTCATATCAGAAGCATCATATTTAAACTAATAATGGCCAGGAAACATCATAAGATGGGTATACATTCTTTTTTGTTGTGAAGCCACCAGCAGCAGTTGAAAATTTAAGCAATTGAACTATGCGAAATCGAGCATAACAAGAATTCAGAAGAAAATACATCAACCCAATGTGATACAAGGAATAGATGTACTCGTTGTGTCTTTCTTCCTAACTATTCCTTCTTAAGCTCTGCCATAGTAGGGATTTAAAAAACGCCTAAACCGATATATCGGCCAATAATTTTCTCTCTCATCCGATATCGGCATTTCTCTCTCCTCCGATATCGGAACCGTGAAAAAACTGTGAAAAACCACAAAAAAACCGAAAAAAACCATGAGAACCCGTGAAAGCCGTAAACCCTGAACCGTTAAAAACTGAGAAAAACCGTTAAAAACCATAAAAAATAGTGTAAAAACCGTGAAAAACTTATCGGTGTTTAAAAAAAAAAAATTTAAATACCGATATTTATGAATATCCGCTGATATTGTGACCGATATTTTAGACCGAATATTGGCCATATCGGCCGATAATATTTATGTACAGCCGATATATATCGTATCAGCCGATATCATTCGGTATTAAAATACCGATACATATCGGCCGATACATCAACCTTTCTGCCATAGTACTGCCAGGACAACAATTTCGTTTTCGAGAAGAAGCTCATTTTTCTTTTAGAAAACCAGGATGCTTTGAAGGATGATTGCATTGCCTCACACGAGTTACAAGAATCCTGTGATACGTCAGAACAGGAATTGACCTGAGAGAATGAACTATCAAGAGAATCACTATGATTCTGATCTCTCAAAAGCCTGAGCATTTTCTTGGCACCTTCCTTCCCCTTGATATTACCATTGATGGATATGCTGACAAGAGAGGAGATAACATCCTCTTTCATCATAATCTGGCAGTAATCAGAGCAGTGAGAACATAATGAGAAGAGAATGGTCACGGCATACTCTTGTTCGTTGTGACTTCCAGTATTTAGCAACTCAACAAGGGATGCAATGCATCCATCTGTTTCAGCTATCGCAACTCCACCTTCTTTGGTATCACATAGGTTTTTCAGAATTCTCAAACTCTTTTCTGCAAGTTCTACATTATTCAGAAGTCGGATCAGTTTCTTGATACATCCTAAAGATAGAATGTCAGCTCTGGTGCCACTGAAGGATGACAAATCAGAAAGAATTTTGACAGCCTGCTGTACTAGGACTTCTTTATCTTGGAAGCTCATAATCTTTATGATGGAAGGAAGAATGCCGGATGCAATAATTTGGGATTTTAAGCACTGGTGGCTTGACAAGATTTGGATGATTTCCAAAGCTTCTTCTAATGCTTCAGAACCAAGCAGAGAGGCCAACAGCTGAAATGCATCCTCATGTAAGGATGGTATCTCATTTCTGCAGGGAATGCAAGTAGAAGGTTATGCATAGTGCCAAGGTCAAAACTTATGGATTAACAGTGAAAAGACATAAAATCATTGCATGGCCAGAAAAGAAAAGAAAAAAGACCTCAACATCCAAATGCAGCAAGAAACAGGAGCAGGCTTGGAGGAGCAAATGGGAAAATAAGATTTAAATTCTAGGAAACACAGGATGCAAAGTGAGTCTCAAGCAAACTGATAATAGGATGTTATAAATACCTAAGTATTAGACATACAAAAGCCTGTGAAGTGGTAGTTGGTGTTGATTCAGATATTCAAGGAAAGCGTCAGTTATTCCAAAGCAATGAGATTGCAATTGGAGCTCTTGAAGCTTTCAATTTTGTTAATGGTGTGGGCATCCCCATCAATAACATGCAGCATGAGATGAACTCATAGAAGAAATGAGCCAAGAAAATTAAGACAATGTCAAATTGGCACTTGAATCGCAAAAAAAAACAAAAAAAATTGGTGCCAAAAGGTCCATTATGGTTTTCTTTCGGACCCAATCATCAAAATAATTGGCTCATGGGCTGATTTGTTGGATGAGTCCTTCAAGTACACGATTTTAGGGTCAATACAGTCCAAGAAAGGAGCACTTGCTGAGCACAAAGAACGGTTAAGTGATTACAAATTCTCTTCTTTTATCTGCACCTCCTCAACATAGAAGATCCCTATCCCTACTTTGATGGATCTACGGAACAGGAAATAGAAGCAAGATCTCTCTCTAAGCAAACTTGGACGCCACCTCTTCTCTATTTAGTATTCCTTTTTAGACAGGACACAAGCCACTTAAGGATTGCCAAAAAATAGGGGAGTCATACAAACACCTGAAAAATCTGCCTCTACACACCTGTTTTCGAATTTTTTGGTGTAATTACCATTCTACTCCCGCGTATAAATTCATTCGAACGAATTTTTAGTTCATTATCAGTTCGTTCGAATGAATATACTCATCCGAACGAACACCTTAGTGTTCATTGGTTCGAATAAACAAATATATGTCAATCCTTCGCAAAATTCGACTCATTCATTCGAATAAACCAAACTGTTCATTCGAACGAACTGAAATTATACTGATTTGTTCGTTCAGATGAGTATATTCATTCGAACGAACTGAACATGAACTGACAGTTCGTTCGGATGAATAGAACACGGAGGGGTAGAATGGTAATTTCACCAGAATTTTTGAAATAGGGTGTGTAGAGGCAGAAAAATCGGATGTCTATATGGGGCACCAAAAAATATGGTATAACTTTGCAAACATATGAAACGATATTGGATTTTCATAAAATTAGATTATTTGGAAAGCTTATTCAATTCCAACAAACCCAAATTTGTGACTTTCTGACATATATAAACAAAAGTGATGATTAGTTTATAACCAAGTCTCGTAGAGTGGAGGGAAAGTTTATTTTTAATCCAAGTTAGAGTTTTTAAACTACATGTGATACTATTTTCATCTCAAAACATATAACAAAATCCACATTTATCTAGGCTCTCAAAAGATGAGAGATTTTTTTTTTCTTTTTTTGATATAATATGTATTGGTTGATATATATTGTAGTGGACATAGTCTGTTGTGTAAGGTAGTTTTGTAGACCAATACGGATTAAAGAAAGGTTTAGTCAAACCTTTTTTTTAACGTTCAATTTCATTACATTATTCTTATTTTTTTTTGAAGCGGTCTGTAGTCATGTTGCCAAGGTGTTCTTACACCTCGTCCTCCTAAAACCCATGGGGGGACATCCACATCCACCCGGGATTGAATTTGCTACCTCTCACTGAAAGCAGTGGGAGGCAACCAGTTCGGATAGCCTGTGTTGGATAATTTGATTAGATTATAGTAAATTATTTTACATTTATTGATGTTGTTGATATTCATAACAATAATAGAGAGCATTTTTTCCCATATTACAAGCCAAGTTTGACCTGTCCTAACTTAGAAGACCTCAAGTCAACCTATCTCGGTCAAATGAAATTCAAAAGTTTGCAAAATTGAATCCACCAGATTAAAACCTCCAATATGACTCAATCTGAACCATTGTTTATAGAGAATATTAAAGTGTAATAGACTTTATTATAATCTTATGGTAAAATTTTAAATTTTTAAGTTTTATTATTTTTTACATAAATAATAGAGATGTAAGACCTACTTATTTATTGTTCAAAAGCATGGTAGAACAATATAACTCAACTGAGCCAACTCGACAAATTATCAAGCATGATGTATTACATTGCATAATTAGGCATAGAGCCGCATAACAATAGGTAGAAAGGATTTTTGTCTTGAGTTTGCGCCCATCTCTGATATAAACTTATTTTTCATGTATCAAATATGTCAAGTCCTTTGACCTTCTTAATCCAGTATTCCTCTGTCTCCTACAACTTCGATTCCTACATGGACTCTTTCTAAATTGAGTTTGATCTCAAATCTCGACAACCGAGTTGGCTAAATATAAAAGAGGGGTTTTTTTTTTTTTAGCAGTAAAGAAGAAGATTATATTAAGAAGAAACAGATACAAAACAAGAAAAAAGAAACAAAAAGGCCTAAGAGACTTAGACCAAAAGAAAAAAACAACAATACACAAACCGCCAGAAAGATAAATAAAACCCGCTCCAACAAAAAACTAATCTCCAGGAAAGCTGAAGACCCCACGAGTCTTGCCATCCACGCCGTTCTTCACAAAGTAGTCTGCCACACCATTAGCAGAGCGACTGATGTGGATAAAAGACACCTCCATACCCTTGGTTAATTCCTTAATCTCCCTAACCAAAGTAATTAATCTCCAAGGAGGACGCTTCAAGTCCCCAACCCAAGTAATTGTATTGGAAGAGTCACTCTCAATTACTAAATTCCCCCTCCACCCAAAATCGGCTCATAAAGACAGGGTTCTCCTAATGCTGAGAAGTTCAGCCTCATTAGACTTCACGATCCTCACAGATTCAGAAAACACCAATCGCGTGGATCCCAAATGATTCCTAAGAACTCCACCAATCACAGCAGGACCCGGTTTACCCCTAGAGGCCCCATCTACATTAAACTTCAACGTACCAAAGGTCGGTGGGGACCAATCTAAGAGGTTCTTGTGAATCCGAGGGCGAGACATTAAGCCCCCGTCCCAACACTGAATAAGGTCAGATGCTTTTAGATCACTAAAATCCTGATGAGAACAAAGCCAGACACACAAATTCCTTTTTGCTTTCTGAAATAGATCCTTAATTTCCATAACCTTACCTTCAAAGATCCTACCATTCCTTTCCTTCCAAATAGACCAAAGAGGGGGTTTTGGCCGAAAGCACTGTCTTTTCCTACTCTTCCTCTCATTCTCTTTCTTTGCTGCACAGATCTACGGATTAGCGGATTCTTGTTGGCTGATGCAACCCATCCATCTCCGATTCCAGCCACTGCCTTCATCCTTTCCTCACCACCCTTCTCGCGCACAGATTCCAACCATTGTCAATCCAACCCCCTTCTCACATCAGTCACCATTGTCCATTCCAAGTCATCCACTTCCCAGTTTTCTGCTGTCACATCTAGAACTGATGCGGGCATATGTGGACGTAATCAAAATTTTAATTTTGACCCAGCGGGTACATTATCAAATTAGCATGTTCGGGTCCTGAGTCGAAAGATCAAAATTTTATTTTCGATCTCGGCGGGTCCATGAGCAATTTAATAGTGTGGGTTCCGAGTCAATGCATCAGGCCTTTATGTGGGCTGAATCCAATTGAAAACATTGGGCCCAAAGTCAAGCCCAATATTCGTGAGACCAAGAATAACCCATGGCTGATCCATGATTGGGAATCCAATTAATTCCAGCAAGTCACTAAAGTCCTAATCAGATTGGATTTGGATAAAGTAGTTTAGAATTATTAGGATTGGTTTTCTCTAATTAGTAGTTTCGTTATTTTATAATTAGGAAGTTGCTTTTTTCAATTACCAAATTAAAGGAAGGTCGGTTCCTTTTACTTTTATTTTCATTCGGTACTTTCTCTCCTATAAAAAGAATTGTAATCAGCCCATTAGAGGAGATTTTGATGAATAAAAATCGAGTTTTATTTTCCAGCAATTTGTAATTGCGGTGGAGTCTATCTGCTGCGTTGGTCAACGTCTTTTTTTTTTTGTGGATTGTTTCCCAGGTCCAACGTTTAAGCAGAGAATTTTCTTCTCTGTTTTCTTCCCAAGCAAAGCAGGTGGTTTTCTTTGTGAAGATAGAATACTGCAGTTCCAGGATTCATGGGAGGATAGTGTCTGCAATACATGGCAGACTCCTCTATTTTTAGCCCAGGCCAACAATGCCAAGTGGCCAGATTCCCAGCCTAATTGGGACAGCGGTGTTGTTCTCCGTTGAGGATCGATCAACCCAGCAACAACAGCATATTGAAAGGGTGTTCTGATTGTATACATCAGACTTGGCCTTTCCTTTTATTCGTCTGTAAGGCCCATACTATTGGTGACACAATGACTGAAAATCAAAGGGATTTCCAGACGATTTCTGCATGAACTGAGTAAGTTCTGAAGAGCAGAACAGAGGGGACGACGGTGATTCACACCCCTTTTTAGGCACCATCTTGGATTCAGTTGGAGACGATATTCAGTCCAACGGGCCAAGTTGCTATTTCAGGCCCAGTTACAGCAAGAACAGATCTGCTGTATTGAGATCTAGGAGAAGAAGATTTCCAGGTTGAGTATCATCGTTCCAACTACAAGCCAAAAAAATTTCACAAGGTTATTCAATTGATATTGCTTCTGCGTAATATTCGGTCTTCGACAATTTATTTGTCAAGCCTGCATTAGCAGAACCCATTTAACCATTCCGTCCTTCCACTAACCTTTACCCAACCCATTCGATCCTTTTATTAACCCTTTCCCTTCGCTTAACCACGTTTTCCGAACCAAGTCCTTCGAAACCGATCTCCCGCTACATTACCAGGGGACTTAGCTATGGTTTTTGAACAACTATTCTGTAAGGTACACCCTCAACGCCATCATCTCTTTCACACCATAAGCATGGTTAAAGGACAATATTGTCTTTTAGTTATTGACAGTGGTTCCATTGGGAATATGGTCTCGAAGCATTTCGTTGAGAAGTTACGGCTCCCTCTTCAGCCACACCCTTGAGTGTATTATGTTAAAGGGGACTCAGATAATTCTCACCATGATGTCATGTTTCAATGCAAGATTCCTTTTTCTATTGGTAAATATCGTGACACGATTCTTTTCGATGTAGTCGATATGAATGTTCACCACCTGGTGCCCGGTCGCCCTTGGCTGTTTGATGTTGACACCACCCATCGAGGCAGAGCTAATACTTACACTTTTATGAAAGATAGCCGCGAGTTTGTTTTTGGACCCCCTAAGGTATGTAATAGATGCGAGGTTGAGAAACTGAAATTGCTTTGGTGTACACATGAGGGCCGACTTGACTCCTAGAGTTCACACACAATCACCACCACCACCAATATCGGAGGATTGATGTAGGCCTAATTTTTTTTTTTATCTCCTCATTTCCTAATCAGATTATGATATCTCTTAGTTAGTTTCCTCATATAATTAGGATTTTGTTCTAATTAATTTAGGATTAGATTTCCTTCTTCAAGTATGTTTATATATATATAAAGCCTTGATTAAAATGTATATGTGTGGACGTATGCATGATTAAAATGTATTAAAGATAAATATATATAGAAGATCATAAGTTTTGGTGCTTTGAAAAAGTAGTTTTATATTCATGAAATGTTAAGGGTCCACTACAGGTAGGTGCTGAGAGAAATTTACACCATTAAAAGCCGTAGCCTTCTTATTTATATAGTGCTAATTTCTACCAAAGTACATTAAAGAATCAACTCACATTGTCGTACCTTAGTGGATAATTTAACACTTTTTTTTTGAAACGTTAACGACAACTTCTCATTAAAATTAGAATTTACAAGGGTAGGGATTCAAGTATAGGAGGTGTATACTCAAAGCCCAAAAAAGAAGAACAACAAAAAAGAAAACAAAATACAACAAGTTGGCCACCCAAAAACAATAGACCAGAAAACCCCAGATTCCCATGATTCAAGGCTGAAGAGAAGAGTAAAATTCCAAAGATGGAGAAAGTAGATGCTCCTCGGCTTTCGTCAAAAAATTTGCCACACAGTTTGCTGATCAAGGAGAGTGAGTGAAACCGATGCCACCATGCTTGCACATCTGCCATATGTCCCTAGCAATACTGATCAATCTCCACGGGGGAAATTTCCTATTAGTAGTCCAAGAAATGGCATTGGTTGAGTTACTTTCGATAATGAGGTTACCACTCCTAAATCCAGACCAAATCTGAAGTGTTCTCCTAATAACTCTCAATTCAACCTCATTAGATTCCATCAGCCCAACTGACTAGGAAAAAGTAGCCAACATAAGCCCATTGTCATCATGTAGTACACCTCCTATTCCTGCCTGCCCAGGTTTACCCCTTACCGCCCCATCCACATTGAATTTACAAGACCTAAGCGGTAGCGCAACTCACTTAACCGATCTCTTTTTGTTTTACCAACACCTTTCATACACCCATCCCAAGACAGATAAAAATCCTCTGGTGTAAGACCCTGAAAATCCTTACAAATAGAAAACCAACCAATTAGGTGCCATTTAGCCCGCTCAAACACATCTCTGATGCTACCGCTCTTTCCCTTAAAGATCCTCCCATTGCGCTCTTTCCACCTAGTTCAAGATATAGCGAACGGAACCATTTTCTAAGCTACTCTATGTCTCCCTCTAAAAGGACCCCCCATCTAAGATGCGAAAACCTCATCCACTCCACTACCTAGCACTCACTCGCACCCAAATAACCTCAAAAAAAAGTACCAAACCGCCCTAGTGAAAGAACAATTGCATAGCAAGTGGTCCACAGTTTCCTCCTCGACCTCACATAAAGGACACACTAAGGTAGCCTCGGCTAGAATAATGCACCTTCTCCTAAGATTGTGTCTGACCAGGATTCTCTCTTTTAAAGCTGTCCACATAAAGAATTGAATTCTAGGGGGAACCAAATTGTTCCACGCCAAACAACACGTAGGATAAGAGTGCAAATTTGTTGTGTATGTGGCACGAAGAACTGATTTCACCGAAAAATCCCCTGATGGCTCCATTGACTATACCCATTTGTCTTCATCCCCAACCCACAAGCTGATATCATTTAGGACTTCAATCAACACTTGATGGATATCTTCTTCAAAATCACGCAAAAACCTCCTAAAAGGGATTAGCCACTGTGGTGAGTCACCAATCTCACTAAAATAATCACTGATCAAAGCGTCTCGATTTTGGGCCAATTTAAAGAGCCTGGGGTAAATATCCATTAGCAGTCTCTCCCCCACCCAAGTATCTCTCCAAAATAACACCCTTTTTCCATTACCAACCACCAATCTAAGCCCCCTTTGAAACATTTCCCCCACCTTTCCTTCTCCGCTCCCGATCTTCGTTAAGGCTTTCACTACCGATGATCCATCCCTGGCAGCTCTATCACCTAGCCTCCAACCACCTGGCTCTCCCACTCCATATCTTGCTATTAACACTTTCCTCCATAATGCATCATTTTCCGAGGCGAATCTCCACAATCATTTACACAAGAGGGCATGATTCCTATCACAAATATGAAAAATCCCCAAACCACCCTTCTCCTTAATGTCCCTAGCCTTATCCCACTTCACCAGATGGGTTTTTCTCGAATTCTCTTTCCCTTCACACAAAAAATCTCTTTGAATTTTCTCTAACCTTTTTACTACCCCTTTAGAAATTTCAAACAACAAGAGGTAGTAGGTGAGGAGGTTCACCAAACACGACTTAATGAGAGTCAAACGGCCCCCCAAAGAAAGATATGCTTTGCTCTAGGCATTCAATTTTTTTGACATTCTTTCCCACAAAGTGAATATAGCATAGATGGTTAAGGAAGTCTTCACCCAAAATAGTTTAAGGAAATCCATGATTATGGACCTTAACCAAATAGAAATCTATTAAACGATAAGTTAATGACATGACATGATCAATTAAACCGTAAGTTGTGTCCTAAATGAATTCAAAATTAGAGATATCCAATTCAAGCATAGCAATGAAAAAATTGTTTAGAAGCCCAAAAGGTGTGCACAGTTGGTCTAATAGAGAGAATGTGCAACATTTGTTAGCTCTCTACAATAAGTAGAAAATTGGTACTTGAAACTGAAAAATCATGATAAAATCTATCAATGATTATGATAAAATCTTTCTGCCGGCATTATTTAGATGTAAAACAACTTCCATATTTAACTTGCCGAGCAAGTTTTTGCTGGATGGGTCACTTTAACGAAACACAACCCATTTTTTACAATTTAGATTTTTAAGGCCAACTTCAGCCAATGGGCCTAAAATTTAAGCAAAATGACAATATAGTAGTATATATCACTCGACCCATTTTTGTTGGATTTTATTGGACTACACTGGCCATGATTTTAGGAACTTGAAGTATTGAGTAGAGTCTTGTGTTCGATTCAACTTCAAAGAGCCACTTCCCATTGAACTCAACTTATCCTCTGTGTGTGGATTGAGAGGTGTTCATATTCTCTGAGGATTAGCCGGGTGAGACGTGTGTGACACCCAGGGCCGGCTAGACCAAGTGGAGGCCTAAAGCAAAAACTTTAAACGGGTCTTCTTTGTATTTAACCTATTATTATAAATAGTATTTAATTAAAAATTTAACATATTATTATAGGATAATTATTTAGACACAGGTATTTTTTTTTTTGCAGACACGGGTTTTCAGTTTTTTGAAAGAAATTAATGCATTTCCCTTCTATGTCAGAGTGATCTGAACGTGAGATAAGAACATTTTCCGTTGTTTGGACCATTATTCGTGTCTAAATTTCATTGCATACGTTGCAGTAATACACAACACATTTTGAATAATAAAATCTTCTTTAAAATTTTAAAGTTATTTTTTAAGCACCGTGTATTTCCAAAATTTCTCATATCCAGACTAATTATGACAACCTGATAAAAATACTTTAAGACTTGAAGACCTCTTGACACTTCCAAATGCTTAAAACATAATGTTTTATAAATAAGGGTATCTCTCGGCTGTGCCGAAAACATATTTAGGAGTGTCAAAAGACCTTTAAATTTTAAAGTAATTTTATCAGGTTATCGTAATTAGTCCGGATATTCAATTTGAGAAATTTTGAAAATACACATTGCTTAAAAAATAATTTTAAAATTTTAAAGGATATTTTATTATTTAACTAATGCAATGTGCATTAATTTAGGATCTGCACCGTGTTTTTTAATCACTGTGTATTTTCAAAATTTCTCAAATTGAATATTCGGATTAATTACGATAACGTGATAAAAATACTTTAATACTTAAAGGTCTTTTGACACTCCCAAATATGTTTCGGCACAGCTAAGAGATACCTTTATTTGTAAAACATTATGTTTTAAGCATTTGGGAGTGTCAAAAGACCTTTAAGTATTAATTGATGAGTTGAAATAAAATTTTAGGTAATTTTTTTGGAAAAATTATAATGTGATTTTTACTAGTAAAATCAAGTGACTAAAATTTGAATTTTAAGTTCAAATTTTAATTTACTCGTGGCTTACCATTTCTAATTTTAATTCAATATTTTTTTTTTATGAATCATCTTTAAATAATTAAATAAAAATAAAATACACCAGATGTAGTCAGATATATATAACGTGGTTGTCTAGATTAGTTAAATGAGAAAATTAAATCATTTTTAAGGATTTTCATTTGATGTAAATTTATGAAATATATATGATTCAAATAAAAAATATTTATATTCCTATTTAAAAAGTTAAATGAGTGTATGTTCAAGTTCGACCAAATATTACGAAATTATTTAAGTTAGGTCAAATTAAAACTACTTGATCCACATCTTTATTGCACTAAATTCCTAAATAAGCCAACTAAATCAAAATATTCTTATCAAGTTATCTATATACCCCTAATATTATCCTCCTAATTGGTCAAACCAAATAATATGAATCCATAAAAAGTCTTGAAGAAATCTATTTAGAAAAATAAAGAATTCAATGTATTTTCTAAAAGATATACCAAAAATAATTGTCTATTGTTATTAATTGACTAAAAGATGTAATGTTTAGTTCACAATAACGATTTTGAGTTGGGAATATTAACATTCGAAATTTAATTGTAATCATGTCATTATTTCTTCACTTAAAAAAAATTGTATAACAGTTTTAGTTTCGTATACTACTTGAGAGACTGAGTTAAAATTTCCAATCCATTGCAAAAAAAAATATAATTATTTTTTTATTGTTAGTATTTTTATATAAAATTCTCATTTCTTACAATAACACGATAAGAGTTGATCATTACCTTCAAATTTATCGAATCTTATCTTCAAAACTATTTTCCAATTTTTTACACAAATTTATCTATTTTTAATATTAATATGAAAATAATAGATTAAATTTTTATATTCACTTAATTAAAATTTTAAATTTCGTATTCCTATTTTAATCTTTTTGTTACAATTTTTTTGTAAATATAATTTATTTTGAAAAGTCATCTAATTAGCTCTTTTACATTAATAACTATGTGAAATTGGATAAAAAAAAATTAAACCCACAAGCAACAAATGCGTCCGAGCACTAATTTTTCAAAAAAAAACCCACGTGTGCAAGCTCTATAAAAGAGGGAGTGAAAACTGAAAACCCTAATCTCATTTCCTCCTTCATCTCTACCGCGCCTCTTTCCTCATCCCTAACCTCTCGCCGCCACCTCCTTCCTCATCCCATCTTCCCGTTTTGCTATTTTCATCCCTTCTTCCCAGTCTGCTATTTGACTCTCATCAGCCGTCCATGTCATTCCCGGTTGCACATCAAGAGTACGTTCCCATCTTATTTTATTTTATTTTAGAGACGGGTTTTAGCTGCAAACGGGTCATCGGTTTATGTAATAAACCGGGTTGAACCAAAGATGACAAAGGGTATTTACGGGTTCTTAACCTAGGCAGGTTTAAAAGTGACCTGACTTGTCATGTTGCCGGTCACGGTTGAACCTCCGGTTCAAACGTGAGCCGGGCGTTGATAACATTGCCTCGAAGTAGGGCTGCAACTCGGGTCGGGCGGGCCGGGTTTTAATAAACCCAACCCTGACCCGACTCACTCCATATTGAACCCAACTCGACCCGACCCGAAAAAAAATCCGAGATAGTGAACCCGACCCGACCCGTAACCCGACCCGACCCGACCCGACTCGTCTGAGTCCAAGTTAAATTAACAATCGAATTTGAGCAGAAATGGTAGAGGCGGGAGTTGTGAGACATTCAAGTTTTGGGACGAAAATGGCGGGCGGATTCAGTATAGCTTTTTAGTTTGTAAAAAGCATCGTATAGTCAACTGCTTGTCCAGTCACCTCTCTTCATCTCACCGGATTCCACGCTCTCTCCTGAACTCAGTTAATAACTCGTTTCAAATCAGCACAAAACAAAGGAAAGTAAGGACACTGTAATACCAACTCGGGTTGGGTCGGGTCGGGTCGGGTCGGATCTTCTCGGGTCGGGTTGAAATTTAAAGGTCTCAGCCTAACCCGACCCGAATTTCGGTCGGGTTTTTCTTTTCTCAACCCGACTCGACCCTAAAACCTGACCATTGTAACCCGACCCGCATGATTTCTCGGGTCGGATCATGCGGGTCAGGCCAAAACCCGACCCGAGTTGCAGCCCTACCTCCAAGTGTAACAAGGTAAAGTCTTTTTACCTTCTTTTTATCCCTTTGCACCCAATTTCGTCCACAGTAGGACCCACCATTGACCTAGTTATTTTCCAAATCCCTTTTAATCCTGTCCTTTAAAAAAAAACATAAAAACTGCCACCAGCTGATTAGGAGTTTAGAACAAGCATTGGCCCTCGCGTGACCGTTCCTACATGGACTCGTCTACATTGAGTTTGATCTCAAATCTCGACAACCGAGTTGTTTTGGCCGAAATAACCACCGAATCCAGGAAATCTGCTAAATTGAGTTTGATCTCCTTTGACCTTCTTTTATCCCTTTGCATCCAACAGCAACGAGACTCCTTTCTCCAATTTCCTATTCAATCAAGGAAATCTTCTAATCTCAAATCTCAACAACAGAGTTGGCTAAATATAAAAGAGGGGGTTTTGGCCGAAAGCACTGCCTTTTCTTACTCTTCCTCTCCTTCTCTTTCTCTGCTGCCCAAATCTACAGATTACCGGACTCCTGTTGGCTGATGCAACCCATCTGTCTCCGATTCCAGCCACTGCCTTCGTCCTTTCCTCACCACCCTTCTCTTGCCCAGGTTCCCATTTTCAATCCAACCCCCTTCTCTCCCATCAGTCACCATTGTCCATTCCAAGTCATCCACTGCCCAGTTTTCTACTGTCACATCTAGAACCCATTTAACCATTTTGTCCTTCCACCAACCTTTACCCAACCCATTCAATCCTAATATTATCCCTTTTCCTTTGCTTAACCACGTTTTCCGAACCAACTCCTTCGAATCCGATCTCCCGCTGCATTACTGATGCGGGCATATGTGGACGTAATCAACATTTTAATTTTGACCCGGGTGGGTACATTATCAAATTAGCAAGTTCGAGTCTCGAGTCGAAAGATCAAAATTTCATTTTCGATGCCGACGGAATTTTAGGCCTAATCAAGTCAAAGCCCAACTGAGAACAAGTGGGCTCAAATTGAGACCCAACAAGCTGCTCACAGTTCAACAAACTACACACGCTTGGACACTTCAGGGGCAGCACCAAATCCTATTTGTTTTAGGAATAGTTATCTTTCTTTTCTTTTTTTTAAATTTCAAAAGTGGTTAGTTTCCTAATTGTTTTAGAATCTGGCTATATTAGATTAGGATTAAGCCTTGGTCGAGTAATGCTAGGATTAGTAATTGTTTTGTTTCCAAGTTGGTAATTTCTTATTTAGAAGTGGAGAGGGTCGGCTCCCACAGAGAGGCTTTCAGATTTCTCTATATAAGGAGATGTAATCAACGATTCTAGGAGAGTTATTTTATTAATAAAAGTTATTTCTTTTCCTTACGAACAGTGGTTTGTTTTGTGAAGTCCATTAATGCACAACTGCAGAATTGTGGAAGAGAAGCTCTGCAAAAGTGCAGATTTCTGCTGGAAATCCAGCCCAGTTCCGGCTGATAATTCAAACCCAGTCTGAGTGCTGACAGTGGGTTGAATCTGATCCAGTCTCTGTTTACAAGTCAGGGCCCAGATCAGCACCTTAGATCAACGTGTAAGCAGCCAAGTGTTGCAGTCAGATTGCTGCAATCATCAGTCCATCGCTAGGTGTTTGAAATTGTTTCACACCTCCTCTTTGGCCTAGTTTGGTGATTTATCACTTCTTTTAATAGCCCATACGTTGGGTCAAGCATAGAGTTGCTGAGTTGTCAATCTGCAGAAACCTGGAGTTCCTGCTGCAACTAGTATTGTGATACCTTCTCCGTGAATATCAGGTACTGCCATATTAAGTTAACTAATTTTAGTTAAAGGAATTGAGATTTTAAGAATCATGAAACCCATTAATGCTGGCTAAAGGTTGTGTGGACTTTTTTGGGTAAATTGTCAAAATAATTTCTCTGTGTTTTGATTATGATTACAAGGGGGCTACTTATACAAATAATATTCCCCAAATAGAAAATCTAATTGATTACACAAGATCCAATTGATCCAATTGATAACAACCTTCCTATTTACACGAGATTCTAACACCCCCCCTCAAGTTGGTGCGTGGATATCGCTCATGCCTAACTTGACAAGCGAGTCGAGAAACATTCTGCTATCTACAGCTTTAGTGAGGACATCTGCCAGTTGGTCTTCGGACTTCACGAATGGAAAAGTAATGATTCCTGCTTCAAGCTTTTCTTTGATGAAATGTCTGTCAATCTCCACATGCTTAGTCCGATCATGTTGAACAGGGTTATGAGCAATGTCTATAGCTGACTTGTTGTCACAGTATAGTTTCATTGCCATTCTTGGTTTGATGCTTAAGTCATTCAGTAAGTTTCTTAACCAGAGCAACTCACATACCCCAAGTGCCATACCTCTATACTCAGCTTCAGTACTTGATCTTGACACTACTTGTTGCTTTTTACTTCTCCAAGTCACAAGGTTCCCACCTACAAAGGTGAAATATCCTGAGGTAGATCTTCTGTCATCAGCTGATCCTGCCCAATCTGCATCAGTATAACCTTCAACCTTTAGGTGACCATGATTTGAGAACAATAAACCTTTACCCGGAGCAGACTTTAAATATCTCAATATACGTTCTACAGCATCCATGTGAGGTTTACGTGGATCGTGCATGAATTGACTCACCACACTTACTGCATATGCAATATCTGGCCTGGTATGAGATAAATAAATTAGTTTTCCAACGAGCCTCTGGTATCTTCCTTTATCGGTAGGAGACGCACTCCAACACTCAAAGAGCTCAATAGGAGTATTAACTGGCTTGCATCCTAACATTCCTGTTTCAGACAATAAATCAAGGATGTATTTGCGTTGGGATAAGAAAATACAAGCTTTGATCGAGCTACTTCAATCCCAAGAAAATATTTAAGATCTCCAAGCTGCTTCATTTCAAACTCAGATGCTAAATACTGTTGTAAACTAGATATCTCCTCATTATCATCACCTGTCACTACCATATCATCAACATAGATAATTAGCGCAGTGGTTTTACCTCTTCTGTGCTTTAGAAACAAAGTGTGATCTGAGTTACTTTGTTTGTAGCCAAAATTTCTCATAGACTTGGTGAACCTGCCAAACCAAGCCCTTGGAGACTGCTTCAACCCATACAATGCCTTTTTAAGTTTGCACACCATTGCTGTATCTGCGTATTTTGGTATACCTGGAGGAGGATCCATATACTTCTCAGTAAGGTCTCCATGCAAGAAAGCATTTTTTACATCAAACTGAAGAAGTGGCCAATTTTGATTAGCTGCTAACGACAAAAGTACTCTCACAGTATTAAGTTTGGCAACTGGTGCAAACGTTTCTTGATAATCTACACCATAAGACTGTGTATACCCTTTTGCAACTAGCCGAGCTTTATATCTCTCAATCGTCCCATCTGCTCTGTGTTTGACCGTAAACACCCATCTGCATCCCACGGTCTTCTTACCCCTTGGTAAGTGCACGAGTTCCCAAGTGACATTTTTGTCCAATGCTGTCATTTCCTCTGCCATAGCCTTGCTCCATCTAGAATCTGCTACAGCTTCCTGCAATTTACTAGGAATAGAGACAGAGGATAATTGAAGTACATAGGATGCATATGACTCAGACAATTTGTGGGATGACACATGGTTACTTATTGGATATTTCACTTTAGCTTTTGGGTCAGGCTCATATCTAGTTGCTGGTTGACCACGATTAGATCGGGGTGGAAGGTGATATTGGGATGGTTCAGATGCAGGATCAGTTAACAACAATATCATGGATATTAGAGTCAAAAGGTATAGGATTAGGTAATACCTCTAAAGAGTCATCTGGAGACGAGTGGATCAGTGGTATTGTAGACGTAGGGGACAGTGTACTATCATGGACTGGGAAATCACGCCCTTCAACTGAGTGCTCAATAGAGGATGATTCGAGTGTCGTGGCTTCAATACTAGATGGCCTCATTATGTCAAAGAACCGTATTTCATCCGGATTCTGTACTTCATCTCTAGGCGCCCCCGGAAGTGAAGAATCTGTTATTTCTTTGGGATAAAAAAGCATGCTTTCATGAAAAATGACATTCATGGAGACAAAAAACTTTTTAGTAGAGGGATGATAACAGCGATATCCTTTCTGAGTGGAGCCATACCCGACAAACACACACTTCAATGCACGTGGGTCCAGCTTGGTGCGTTGATTGGCGTGTAAGTGAACATACACGACACATCCGAAGACACGAGGTGCCAAATGAACAACGGAGGGAAGTGTACAGTGGTCAGATAGTACATCCAAAGGTCGTCTGAATCCAAGAACACTAGAAGGTGTACGATTAATCAAGTAGACAGCGGAACTCAAAGCGTCGCCCCATAGATGCGATGGAGCATGACCTCCAATTAAGAGAGAACGAGTGACATCCAAAAGGTGCCGATTTTTTCGTTCAGCAACCCCGTTCTGTTGAGGACTTTGAGAGCAAGATGTTTGATGGATAGTACCAACGGAATGCAGAAAATCAGTCAAGTCATGGTGGAAATATTCACCCCCATTATCAGAACGAATAAATCTAATAGAAATTCCAAATTGTGTTAACACCATTTGATGGAAAAGGCGATATACAGTACAAACATCGCTCTTGTGACGCAGCAAATAAACCCAAGTCATCCTGGTAGAATCATCAACAAATGTAATGAACCACCTCATGCCATGATTTGTAGAAAGGGGGGCAGGTCCCCAGACATCCGAGTGAACTAAAGCAAAAGGTGTTGCAGTTTTATTATCATTCGAATGGAAAACAGAACGATGGCTTTTCGCCAGTACACAAGTGTCGCAAACAAAGTCTGAAAGTTTAGAACCAATAAATAATGAGGGAAATAATCTCCTAAGGTAACCAAATGAGGGATGACCCAATCGGGCATGCCATAACCAAATCTCCTCCTGCCTTTTACAGACGCTGGCGTCCATAACGTGAACACGGGCTCCATCATCTGATCGGTGTAACCCATCGTCCAGATAGTACAAGCCTCCACGTTGGTTACCACTGCCAATCTTCTCCTTGGTATGGAGGTTCTGAAAAAGACAGTAAGTAGGAAAAAAAGTGGCAACACAGTCATGAGATGCGGATAACTGATTAACAGAAATAAGGTTACAATGTAGTGATGGGACAATAAAACATTAGTGAGAGATAAGGAAGGTGACAAGGGTACAGTGCCGATACCAACAACTGGGGAAGACACACCATTGGCATTAGTAATGGTGAACGTGGAACAACGAGAAGAGAATTGGCTAAACATAGATTTATCATAAGTCATATGGTTCGTAGCACCAGTGTCAATTATCCAAGCACTATTTCGAGTAAAAAGAGTACTAGCAGAATTAGTGATACCTGACGTGGCAACGAAGCCAGAAGTAGTGACGACGTGGCTCTTGGGAACAGAATCCGCCGCAGTGGGATTATAAGTCTTTGGAGATGTCATCTTACCCTTCGGATGCCAATCAGGGTAACCATGGAGCTTAAAGCATGTATCAATCACATGATTAACCCCATTACAATGAGTGCACTTACGAACACCTTTCTTCGGGTCCGGACGAGGACCAGATTTTCGAATAGCCATAACAGCTCCCTCAGGAGATGGTGTACCAAGCATAGCATCTTGGCGATTGGCCTCGGCACAAATGAGAGCATAAGCAACGGGTAGAGTGGGAAGCGGTGTAGTTGCAAGAATACGACCACGAACGCCATCCAAATGAGAATCAAGACCAGCTAGGAAAACATACAGTCGTTGAGAGTTGACTAGGGAGGTATACCGTTCAAGATCACGGGTACATTCCATAGTGCAAGGCGTAATAGCATCAAGCTCCTGCCATAATGCTTGTAGTTTTCCAAAATAAGAAATAATAGAACCGCCATGTTGGCGGACAGAAAGGACCGCACAATATAATTGATAGGCCTTGGAAGCATCTTGGCTGACAGAATAAGTTTGTTTGGCAGCGTCCCAGATCTCTTTGGCAGTAGAGAGGCGAAGGAAAAGGGATCTGATGTCCTTAGTCATAGCGTCAAGAAGCCAAGATTTGACCATACAATTCTCCTCATCCCATGTTTCATATTCCTCAGAAGTTATGACTTCGGGGGCCCGCTTAGTACCAGAGATAAAGCCCCAACGTTTGCGGCCCTTTATTTTATTCTGAGCATTTAAGGACCACTCAACGTAGTTAGTACCATCTAGTCGTTCGGGAGTAAGCAAGGAGGACATATCTTGTAGGTGGAACGGAGGCAATACAGTCGGAATGTCCTTTGCTTTCCCTTTCGGAGTGGATGACTCAGTCATGATATAGGGCGGAAAAAGCCAGAAACCTTGTTTGATGCGTTTGAGGCCGACCCAAGAAGTACGCCTCGGGCACCTCCGAGCGGCACAAGGTTCAGACTGGGCTGAAGGAACTGGTTGTCAATAGAGGAGTGCAGACGATGCTCCGACGGAATAGCTCAGCGGAAAGCAGGGCCGAAATCACGGCCGAAATCACGGCCGAAATCACGGCGGAAAGCACGGCCGAAATCACGGCGGAGCGCGGCCAAAAACACGGTCGAAAGTGCGGCCGAAATCGCGGCGGAGCAGGGCCGAAATCACGGTGGAGCGCGGCCAACAAACACGGCTGAAATCACGGAGGATCGCGGCCGAAATCACGGCCGAAAGCACGGCCAGAAAAGGGCAGGCGCAAAGGGCGACAGCGGCGGAGGGCGGGAGGATGGCGACACAGAGAGGTGCTCACGGCACCGTCGCGGGAGCGGGATCTCAGTAGGGTCCGGCGTCTTCTCCAGCGTCACGCGTATGCAGGTGGATATCCGATCGGGATGTCGCGCAGGCAGAAAGCGGAACAGGAAAAATCAGATCTGGGTTGTTTGCCGTCTGCAGAGATGAGCAGCGGCAGAGCAAGAGGTGTCACTCCGGCGGTGGGTGGGCAGCAGTAATGAGGCACGTCGATCTGAATCAGATCGGAGACCTGTCGTCTCTGGCTGCTTCGGCAACACCAAAAAAGGGGCGGCCGAACAGGAAGAGCAGAGCCGAAGCGCAGAGCCGGCAACGCAGAGAACAGCAAAGCCGGGAAGGAAAGAGGGTTCCCGTCGGCAAGAGGGGCGGGCGACGCTCTTGCAGAGAGAAAATAAACTCAGATCCGGCGAGAAGGCAAGGATGTCGGAGCCGTAGTCGGAGCAACCGAAACACGCGGGGATAGGAGCTGAACCGATAGAGGAAAAAGGAAGCAGCAGAAAAGGGCATACAAAACTCGGCAAAGAGAATTGATGCCGGTAAAGGGAACAGAGCCGGCGTAGCCAGATCTGGATTAGAAACCAGATCGGGAAAAAAATATGCCGTGCACTGAGTGGTAGAGCCAGCAGCGGAATATCTCTCCGCTCGCCCGCGACCGATGAAGAGATCAGCGTAGCGACTATGCTGTGAGATCCCGCGGATAAACAACTGGCAGTAGAGAAGGGTAATACTGTGTAGAAGCACAGCAGACGAGAGAAAAAAAAATTGCGATTCCTATGAAAGGAGATCGAACCTTGGCTCTGATATCATGTCAAAATAATTTCTCTGTGTTTTGATTATGATTACAAGGGGGCTACTTATACAAATAATATTCCCCAAATAGAAAATCTAATTGATTACACAAGATCCAATTGATCCAATTGATAACAACCTTCCTATTTACACGAGATTCTAACATAAATAAAGTGAGTTTTCTTAAGCAACATCATTGAGTTGCATGACGAGTGTTATTGCAAGGTAGTGCCCAGCAGCCAGTAGTTTCATTGAGAAATTTGACATGGTTATTATTTTGAGATCGGGTTATTCAAGATATATTCAAGTTTTCGCTATAATTTGAGGTTAGGTATTCTTAATGCTACCTATTCTACATCAATTACCAGAGGGCTTAGCTATGGTTTTTCGCAATCTATTATGCAATGTTCATGTCAAGTACCTCCCTTAACCTTAGCGAAATCATATCTTTAAAACCATATGCATGGTTAAAGGACGATATTGCATTTTAGTTATTGACGGTGGTTGTAGTACAAATATGGTCTCGAAGGATCTCGTTGATAAGCTGCGGCTTCCTCTTCAGCCACACCCTGAACCGTATCATGCTAGGCAGCTAATACGTACTTGTCTACCTAAGGTTACATCTCAATGCAATATTCCTTTTTCTATCGGTAAATATCGTGATACGATTCTTTTTGATGTTATCAAAATGAATGCGAATGACCCCGATGTGATGCTTGGTCTCCCTTGGCAGTTTGATGTTAACGCCACCTATCGAGGCAGAGCTGACACTTATACTTTTGTGAAAGATGGCTTCAAATTTGTTCTTGCACCCTCTAGGATGAGTAAAATATGCGAGGTCAAAAGGCTGAAATTACTTTCACGTTCACATGAGGCCGACTCGACTCCTACATCTCACACACAATCTCCTCCACCACCAATGTCGGAGGATAGATGTAGGCTACTTAATTTATTTTATTTATTTATTTTTATCTCCTCATTTCCTAATTAGATTATGATATCTCTTAGTTAGTTTCCTATTATAATTAGAATTTTTTCTAATTAGTTTAGGATTTGATTTCCTTCTTTAGATATGTTTTTATATATGTATAGAATGAGAAGAAGCCAGTCTAGTATGAAATAAAATGGAATAGAAATTAGAAATTTTATTTTTCCTATCCTATTTTCTCTTTCTTTCTCCTTACCAGTGCTGCATGCTTCTTCTTTTTTTTTCAACCCTCTCTCGGCAAAGACGAGAGGGAACTATTTTGGTGGATCAAATAGCCGCGTGCAACAATCCCGCATCATTAAAAGTGTATGTTGATGAGTTTTTCAAGTTGAATTTTATCTTCATTCATATTTAAGGGTGTAGATCTATCAAACTAATTGATTCTCATAGTCTATTATAAGTTCTATAAAAGCCCTAGCCCTTTTATTTATGTAGTACTAATTTCTGCCAAATTACATTAAAGAATCTAACTCAGATTGTCGTACCTTAGTGGATAATTTAACACTTTCTCATAAGGTGAATATAGTATAGATGGTTAAGGAAACCATCACCCAAAATAGTTTAAGGAAATGCATGATTATGGACCTTAGTGACATAATTCTTAAATCTTTCAAAGTTAAGAATTACTCAAATTAGCTAGACTTTGTAGCTCTTATTAAATGTGCCAACATGTAAAGTTCAATGATGTATTGAAAAATGAGAACTCATTCAGGCCAAATGTAATGTGTGTTACACCAAAATGGATTGGATCAATATGGACTTGCTCCTTCTAATTCTAACTACAAATCTATTAAAAGATAAGTTAATCACATTATCAATTCAACAGTAAGTTGTGTTTTAAATGAATTCAAAATTAGAGATGTATCCAATTCAAGTATAGCGTTGAAAAAAAATATTTGGAATCATAAATGGTGTGCGCCATACATGTAAACATGGTTAGTCTAGTCTTTTAAGATTAGACTAAAGGTCTTAGATTGACTTTTCTCGGATGTACATGATTAGACTAGGTTTGTAGGTGGTTTCGTGTATCTGTGGGATTAATCTCATCTTCAATAAGAGATGGAGATACAAAGATAATTCTAATTTAAAGAAAATTTGTATAAGAAGACTTGTCACTCGAGTCAAAGTCTATATTGTACAAGACCCTCTGATGTGGGCATGAAAGTAGAAAAAAATTCATTTTTGATCCAAGCGGGTGTGCAAGTAATTTGACAAATTGGGGCTCCAAGTCAGTGCATAGGACCCATTCTTGAGCCGAAGCCCAATTAAAATTTGTTTTTTTTAGTAATAATTTCAATTTTCAACTTTAAGGACTTAATTCATGCTCCGCGTCGGCTCTTGTGCATCATAGTCTTTACTGGTTTTTCCATGTTTAACGGATTCATGTATACTCGTGTGGCCATGAATTATATGTATTAGATGTATTTAATTGTAAAAACTTATTTTTAAAATATATTTTATTAGTCTAATATAAGATAGAAAAGAAAAAAGAAAGAAAGAATGGCTGAGCATTAATACAAATGTAATAATATCTTTTTCAAAATAAGTTTAAGAAGATGTATGTATTTAGAAATGGAGATGGTGAGAATGAGGTACCTCTCTAGGAAGAAAGCGAGAGGAAGGAGGAAAGCCCCTCCAAACATGTATATGTAAGCGACCAGAACTCTTACTCCTAAAATGTGAATTAAAAGACAATATTTATATTCTTTATTATATAAAATAGAGATGTTCGTATAAAGAAATTGAATATAAGTACAGTAATAACTTTCATTATTATAAAAAATTTATTATTTTGGACCGTTGTACTTTCCATTATTAAAAGGCATTCTGTTGGTTTTTACCTCTTGGACTCATTATTGCTGCCTTATATACTTTTTATACATACAATTCATTCTCTTTGTCACTGTTAACAAATTATAATTTATATATGCATTAGTTGTATTTTTTAACGGTAGTTACTTTTATTATTGGTATTATGAGGGAGAAAATGGGTATAATCAGTCTCAATAAAAAGTTAGTTATTCAGAATTTACAACAAATTTGATCAGTTAATGGTGTAGCAGACTTCTTCACTAAAAATAGAGTTGAAGAAGTCCAAGCAATTTCTTTTACTTTTTTTTTCTTTTTCTTACAACATTAATTGAAGTATCCAGCATCCTGATCATCACAGTGCCCTGTTTCTGCAGAGTCTGTTCATGGTGTTCAACTCTTTTTTCAGATCATCTCACACTCCATTTCCCATTGTTTTTTAGACATACAAACTCTAAATTTTCTCTGATGCACTCGTTTTTAACTCTATCTCATTATTCATTTTCTAACTTGTTTGGTTTTATCATAAACTAAAGATGCATTTGGTGCTTCAGCGTCCTGCAGGGAAGCTTTAGTGAATATTGCTTTCACAACTGCAAAGCAGCTCCTGTTATTGTCCCAGGAAAAGGTATGCCCCCAGCTTTGTTTACTCATCTATAAAACATAAATTCATGCCTTAAACTTCTCTTAATCTCCTTGTAATATATTAGTAAAACCCTTTGGTTGGGCAGAAGCAGGAGAGGAATCAGTGATCTAAAGCATCAGAAAGATACATTTAAATTAGCCTTGGCTTGGTTTGCTGTGGATTGGATTGGATTGACATTAAGCACTTGCTCATCTTTTGGGTGGGGTTTGTGGAAGTTGAGAGCAACATCTCTTCATTTTTATTTTTTGGTGTGTAGTTGATACTTCTTCCACTGGGAATGGAAGACTAGCCATTGTAGTTATTTATATTAGGTCTTTTTAAGGTTAATATCGTGATAAGATTGTGGTTTGTGTACTCATTTGAGGTTAATTAGTTATTTATTTTGTAATTTGTTGTCTTCGTTTTGTCATTTTCTTTTCACATATGATGGTGTTTAGTATAAGTTTGTGTGGCCAACTATTTTTATAAGATTTTGATTTTCGCACTCAAATTTTCTTTATATTTTTTATTTTGGCCCACGTATTTGAGCATCCAATTAGTTTGATAATGGTGTTTTGTTTACCTTTTTTTAACATTTGAATGGTGACATCCATTAAAAAGAGAACCACCGTTTATTTTTTAATCATAGGAATGATCATGCATTAGCTGTAAATTGAAATTTATAAGTTGACTGGTGTGTGACAGTGATTCATTTTTAAAAATAATGAAAAATTCTCCAATTCATGGAGTAGCATATTGAAAATAGGGGAACTGTCTGGCTACAAGAAGTGTAGGTAAAAGAATCTGGAACTAATAAAATCATGATTAGATGTTCACCTGCGCATTATTAGAATCTTAGCTGATAACAAGAATAATATAGAACTTTAGCCAAGAGTTGCCCTGTTCGGAGGCCTAAAATTATGAAGTAGAATTCTATTACATGTAACCCTACCCTCATCAGCTAAAGTATCCCAGTTTCATCAGAAATTTAAGCAAAATCAATAAGTCTAAGAACAGTGATGCAAATAAGCATAAATCTGCTCATCCATTGAGCTTCTATGCTATCTGAGCTTCCATGCTATCTAATCTAGACACGGGCTGAAGACATTTCTGAAAACCAATTGAAGATGGTAGATTTTCTTTGAAACGTAAGGAGTTAAGAGTAGAAAATATGAACAAATGAACCTTCTAAAGTTTCATATATCTAATAGGGATGAGATCCAGAGTTCTCAGATAAATGCATATTCAAGCATTCACAATGTACAAGGAATGGTGTAACGTGGAGCCTCATAAGTCACACCTGTTGGGTTTATAACTGATGCGGAATAAAATAACAACGGAACAATCACAGCACAAGACTTAGAGATTTACGTGCTTCGGCCAAACTTGGCCTACGTCCCCGGAGCGTGTAACCTTTGTATTAATAGAAAATGAGAGAAATATACATACAAGAATAAACCCTTAGATTGTTAACCCAATCAAACCCGGGATCTATCGGCCTTGTATAAGGCTCCTTTGATATATGTAGCCCGCAACTCTCTTAGTTGCTGCTCTCTGATTTCTCTCTCTGTAAATCCATCTCAGGCTTTCAAACCTCTCTGCTGTGCGCACTTTCTGCCCATTGTAACCACGTCCCATGTATGGATCTCTCTGTCATGATACATCCTAAAAATAGAACGTCAGCTCTTGTGCCACTGAATGACAAATCAGTAAGGATTTTGACAGCGTGCTGTACTAGGACTTCTTTATCTTGGAAGCTGATAATCTTTATGATGGAAGGAAGAATGCTGGATGCAATAATTTGGGATTTTAAGCACTGGTGGCTTGACAAGATTTGGATGATTTCCAAAGCTTCTTCTAATGCGTCAGAACCAAGCATAGAGGCCAACAGCTGAAATGCATCCTCATGTAAGGATGGTATCTCATTTCTGCAGGGAATGCAATTAGAAGGTTATGCATAGTGCCAAGGTCAAAACTTATGGATTAACAGTGAAAAAATGTATAAAATCATTACATGACCAGAAAAGAAAAGAAAAACCTCAACATCCAAATGCAGCAAGAAACAAGAGCAGGCTTGGAGGAGCAAATGGGAAAATAAGATTTAAATTCTAGGAAAACACAGGATGCAAAGTGAGTTTCTAGCAAACTGATAATTGGATTTTATAAATCAGGTACCCATAACTAAAGGTAAGCAAGTATTAGACACAGAAGAGCCTGTGAAGTGGTAGATGGTGCTGATTCAGATATTCAAGGAAAAGGTCAGTTATTCCAAAGCAATGAGATTGCATTTGGAGCTCTTGAAACTTTCAATTTTGTTAATGGTGTGGGCATCCCCATCAATAACATGCAGCATGAGATGAACTCAGAAGAAATGAGCCAAGAAAATTAAGACAATGTCAAATTGGCACTTAAATTACAACAAAAAAAATTGGTGCCAAAAAGGTCCATTATGGTTTTCATTGGGACCCACAATCATCAAAATAATTGGCTCATGGGCTATTTGTTGAATGAGCCCTTCAAGTACACGATTTTAGGGTCAATACAGTCCAGGAAAGGAGCTCACTTGCTGAGCACAAAGAAGAGTTAAGTGATTACAAATTCTCTCTTTTATCTCCACCTCCTCAACATAGAAGATCCCTATCCCTACTTTGATGGATGTAAGGAAAAGGAAATAGAAGCAAGATCTCTCTCTAAGCAAACTTGGACGCGACTTCTTCTCTATTTAGTATTCATTTTTAGACAGGACACAAGCCACTTAAGGATTGCCAAAAAATAGGGAAGCCATACAGACACTCAGAAAATCTGTCTTTACACACCTGTTTTCTAATTTTTGGGTGAAATTACCATTCTACTCCCGCGTATAAATTCATTCGAATGAATTTTCAGTTCATTTTCAATTCGTTTGAATGAATATACTCATCCGAATGAATACCTTAGTGTAATTTTCGTTTCTTCCAACGAGTGTTTATTCGTTCGAATGAACAAATATGTGTCAATCCTTCGCAAAATTCGACTCATTCATTCGAATAAACCAAACTGAACTGAAATTAAACTGATTTGTTCGTTCAGATGAGTATATTCATCCGAACGAACTGAAAATGAACTGACAGTTCGTTCGGATGAATAGAACATGGAGAAGTAGAATGGTAATTTCATCCGATTTTTTAAAATCGGGTGTGTAGAAGCAGAAAAATCGAATGTCTATATGGAGCACCAAAAAAGATGGTATATAATTTTGCAAACATATGAAACGATATTGGATTTTCATAAAATTAGATTATTTGGAAGGCTTATTCAATTCCAACAAACCCAAATTTGTCTTTCTAACATACATAGACAAAAGTGATGATTAGTTTATAACCAAGTCTCGTAGAGTGGAGGGAAAATTTATTTTTAATCCAAGTTAGAGTTTTTAAACTACATGTGATACTATTTTCATCTCAAAACATATAACAAAATCCACATTTATCTAGGCTCTCAAAAGATGAGAGATTTTTTTTCTTTTTTTGATATAATATGTATTGGTTGATACATATTGTACCATAGTATGTTGTGTAAGGTAGTTTTGTAGACCAATACGGATTAAAGAAAGGTTTGGTCAAACCTTTTTTTTAATGTTCAATTTCATTAGATTATTCTTTTTTTTTTTTTTTGAAGCGGTCTGTAGTAATGTTGCCAAGGTGTGCTTACACCTCGTCCTCCTAAAATCCATGGGGGGACACACCACACCCACCAAGAATTGAATTTGCTACCTCTCACTGAAAGCAGTGGGAGGCAACTAGTTCGGATAGCCAGTGTTGAATAATTTGATTAGATTATAGTAAATTATTTTACATTTATTGATGTTGTTGATATTCATAACAATAATAGAGAGCATTTTTTTCCCATATTACAAGCCAAGTTTGACCTGTCCTAACTTAGAAGACCTCAAGTCAACCTATCTCGGCCAATGAAATTCAAAAGTTTTCAAAGTTGAATCCACCTCCAATATGACTCAATCTAAACCATTGTTTATAGAGAATTTTAAAGTGTAATAGACTTGTTTAAATTTTTAAGTTTTATTATTTTTTACATAAATAATAGAGATGTAAGACCTGCTTATTTATTGTTTAAAAGCATGGTAGAACAATATAACTCAACTGAGTTAACTCGACAAATTATCAAACATGATGTATCGCATTGCATAATTAGGCATGGAGCCACATAGCAATAGGTAGAAAGGATTTTTGTTCTGAGTTTGAGCCCACCTCCGATATAAACTTATTTTTCATGTATCAAATATGATAAGTCCTTTGAACTTCTTAATCCAGTATCCCCCCTCTCCTTCAAATACGATTCCTACATGGACTCAGAGGGGGTTTTGGCCGAAAGCACTGCCTTTTCCTACTCTTCCTCTCCTTCTCTTTCTCTGCTGCACAGTTCTACAGATTACCGGACTCCTGTTGGTTGATGCAACCCATCCGTCTCCGATTCCAGCTACTGCCTTTGTCCTTTCCTCACCACCCTTCTCGCGCCCAGGTTCCAACCATTGTCAATCCAATCCCCTTCTCCCATCATCACCATCGTCTATTCAGGGCCGTCTTCACCCTTGGGCAAGAAAGGCGATCGCCTTAGGCTCCCGGGTGAAGGAGGCCCCTCTCCTGTGGTGGGCTCCTATTATACATTACTTTAAAAAAAAAACTATATAATTCCTATAGTTTTGAATAATAAAATCTCTTTAAAATTATTTTTTAAGCACTATATATTTTTAAAATTTCTCAAATTGAATATCCGGACCAATTACGATAACTTGATAAAAATACTTTAAGACTTCAAGGTCTTTTGACATTCCTAAATACTTAAAACACAGTGTTTTACAAATAAATGGTATCCCTCAGCTGTACCGAAAACACACTTCCGGAAGTCTAAACTACAAACCGTAAAAACCGTTTAACTCCAAGTTCAAAGCTGAACAAATATGTGAAATTTGAAAACTTAGATCTTTCAAATGATTATTTACCAAAAATAGGTGATATTTTCCCATCTCAAATCCCATCCCTTATTCAAAAAAAAAAAATCCAGTTAAACAATCATTTGAAAGATCTAAGTTTTCAAATTTCACATATTTGTTTAGTTTTGAATTTGGAGTTCAACGGATTTTACGGTTAGTCGTTTGGACTTTCGGAAGTGTATTTTCGGCACAGCCGAGTGATACCCTTTATTTGTAAAAACTGTATTTTAAACATTTGAGGGTGTTAAAAGACCTTAAAGTGTTAAAGTATTTTTATCAGGTTATCGTAATTAGTCCGGATATTCAATTTGAAAATTTTTGAAAATACATAGTGCTTAAAAAATAACTTTAAAGTTTTAAGGGAGATTTTATTATTCAAAACTATAGGAATTATATAGTTTTTTAAACTAATGCACTATGCATTACTGTCGTATGTGTAGACCATCCGGACGAATGGAATTTACATATGAACAATGGTCTGAATGATCCAATGGTCCGAATGAAGGAAAAATATTCTTAACTCACGTCCGAACGGTACGAAAGTGGAAAGGCAAAATGGTACTTTCCAATAAAAATTTGAAAACCCATGCATGTTGAAAGAAAAATCTCGTGTCTAAATAATTTCCCTTATTCAAATTATGTATAAAAGGAGAAGAAGATAAGAGTAGTAGAGAGAACACATCTCTCACTCTCTGTTTGCACAGCCAATAGATATCTTTATTTGTAAAACACTATGTTTTAAGTATTTAAGAGTGTCAGAAGATCTTAAAGTCTTAAAGTATTTTTATCACTTTATCGTAATTAATTTGGATATTCAATTTAAGAAATTTTAAAAATACACAGTGTTTAAAAAATAACGCTGTAATTTATCAAAAACCTTTTAATACTTTGGACCTTAAACGATTATTTTTCTCGCTTAAGGTAGAGCCGGCCCTTGTGACACCTGGTTTAAAAAGAAATTATACAGAGACCAAATTCACTACAATGGATATAATTGGTGCTAGTACTTCAAAGAAATATGAAAAAAGGGGTTCTTAAATCACCAACGATTTCAACAAGCAACAAACTGCCTAATCAGACCAAACTGAGAAGATTTTATTATTTTCTTCATTTGATGCTTTCCTTAAAAGCCTTGTTTGTTTTACTCTCTTAATGCTTCATGTTTTAAATCTTTGGATTCATTATCAAAATTCCCGTGTGAACTCTTTCGAGTTCTTAATTATCATGATCAAAAGCTTCATGACAGACTTCATCGAGTGGGACTTCCGGAAGCTGTACATACCCTACAAAACTATGTACAATCGTATGATGACCAGAACTGATCCCAACACAGTGAAAAGTCAAGAAACTGACACAGAGTTAACTTTCTCACACAATCCATGTTCTGTATCCTTACTGCCATTGTGTGCATCTCCTACATTAGAATTATTGTTATTTAATTCCAACTTCCAAGTTTAAGCTGCAATCTCACTTGGTTATTAGTTAAAGGATAGACTTAACATTTGGTTTTCAAAAGTAATTTATTATATTGGTTTAAGCAAAACGACGGCGACCATTATCATCGTTAGGATGAGTCACCTGTTCTAGCTCATTGTCATAGTAGACCAAAGTGAAATGTGCACAACTAGCAAATTTGCTTATTTTGATAACAGTGAGCAGGCCGGCCCTGCCTATAGGTGTAGTAGGCTGACGCTTAAGGCCTCCAACCCCATGTCTATAAACTCCTTTGTTATATAGATCCAAAAAATTAAAAATTAAATTCAGTAAAATAGGCTCAAAATAATAAGTTTAACCGACCAACCATTCACCTATTTGTAAAAGAAAACTGTATTATTTTATTTTTTTAAAGCCATAATGCTGTTCATGACACTTTTTTATTATTGTGAAATGCGAAAATATGTTAAATTGCGTAATTTTTATAATGAAAAATTAACAGAAAAGTAATAATTTTTAATACCTTTCCACATAGAGATTCTCATCCAACAAGAGGGAACCCTGTATAGTCACAAATATAAATGTTAGGGACTAAAAACAGAAACAAACAGTGGTCCTCGTTGCTTTATAAACCATGCTAACATTTACGGCTGAAACTTTACTCCTCGTCTTCAACTTTCATTTTAGTACTTCTCATCCAACAAACAAATTATTGGTGCTAAAAAAAAAGTCACAAACCTGACTTTTGGATGCTTAAATCGACTCTAAATGGATCAATAAATGACATGATCATCTTTCTCTTTTTATTATCTTTTAACGATTATTATTTTCTCCCTGTAAAACTGCTTTGTGTTTGTATTTCTGTCCACCGGCGAAAGGGACAGCAGCTGCCGCTGCAAAATTTTCTTGGAAGGGAAAGTAAACTTAACTACTTTACACTACCGGGGGACATAGGTGTTCCCCCACCATCTTTAAGAATTCGTGGGCCTGGTAGGCATAGATTTAAGTCTTTAACTGCCCCATTTACGTTTATGTGATCATCAAAGATTAGACCTAAAAGTGCACTAAATTCTCACGTTGAAAAGTCTACATTAAAAAAAAGAAATTCGAATTTAGTCTTGTCTCTAAATTGATATCATCATAAGCTAAACAAGTTGACTCGATTCAATTATTCAACCCAACCCAACTTGTTACTAGGTTTACAACTTTACAAGCATCTAACCTCCGAACAAGGATTCTTTCTTAAAGAGGGAATATTTTTTTAATGGCAACAAAAAAGAATTTTTACATCCTCTAAGCATTTCTGTAATTTACTGACGAACTGTTTTAATCATGACAAAATGATGCTAATGCAGATGATTGAATGATTTTGATTGGTTAAGGTTCAACTATATCAAATGAAAAAGAGTTATGTAATACATTGAAAAGAAATGAGTATCTCCACCTCCAATATAGACGGGTCACATGTATCAAATAAACTTGAATGAGTCAAACACAAGACTTCCAAGTAATGTTTTAAAAAATGACCCGTGGAGTGACCTGCCTTGGAAAAATGGTGGGTTAAATAAGATTCAATTGGATTGACCTTAGTCAAACCTGGTCAAACCCATATATGAATATTATATTATAAATAATATTAAATTATTAATTAATGTTTAATTGATGAGTTGAAATAAAATTTTAAGTATTTTTTTTGGAAAAAATAAAATGTCATTTTTACTAGTAAAATCAAATGACTAAAATTTGATTTTTAAGTTCAAATTTTAATCTACTCGTGGCTTACCATATCTAATTTTAATTCAATATTTTTTTTTTTATGAATCATCTTTAAATAATTAAATAAAAATAAAATACACCAAATGTAGTCAAATATATATAACGTGGTTGTCTAGATTAGTTAAATGAGAAAATTAAATCATTTTTAAGGATTTTCGTTTGATGTAAATTTATGAAATATTATGATTCAAATAAAAAATATTTATATTCCTATTTAAAAAGTTAAATGAGTGTATGTTCAAGTTCGACCAAATATTACGAAATTATTTAAGTTACGTCAAATTAAAACTACTTGATCCACATCTTTATTGCACTAAATTCCTAAATAAGCCAATTAAATCGAAATATTCTTATCAAGTTATCTATATACTCCTAATATTATCCTCCTAATTGGTCAAACCAAATAATATGAATCCATAAAAAGTCTTGAAGAAATCTATTTAGAAAAATAAAGAATTCAATGTATTTTCTAAAAGATATACCAAAAATAATTGTCTATTGTTATTAATTGAATAAAATATGTAATGTTTAGTTCACAATAACGATTTTGAGTTGGGAATATTAACATTCAAAATTTAATTGTAATCATGTCATTATTTCTTCACTTAAAAAAATTTGTATAACATTTTTAGTTTCATATACTACTTGAAAGCTAAGGTTTAAATATCGGCCGATACATATCGTATCGGCCGTACGGTAGGAATATCGGCCGATATGGCCGATAAACGGTCCCCAATATCGGCCGATATTGGAAAAATTCGGTTTTTGTATTTTTTTTTTTAAAGAAAGCTTTTTTTTAGGAATAGAGAAAGAATGGAAAGAGAAAAAAGAAAATATGGAGAAAAGATTGAAGAAAAAAAATCGCTACACCTGCTTGCCTTTCTCTTCTCTGCTACTTTTTCTTCTTCGTTGATGCAAAAAATTACAGAGAGTGGCAGCTGCAGTAAGGGTTTCAGTAGAGAGAGTGAAAGAGAAGAAGGGTATTAAAAGATGGAGCATTAGGGTTTGTAAATGAAAAATCATAAAGACCTCACGTGAGCTTCCTCAAGAGCTCATTTGAAGCTGACGTGTCTACCCTTTTATTTTATCAAAAAATTATTTTTAATGTGAAAGTAATAATATTTTTATTTTAAATACAATATTTACTTATGTTGAAAGTATAATGTTTTATTTTATTTATCGTATTGTAATACTTTAATATTATATTTATCATCTAATATTTTTACTATTGTCATTATCATTAGAAGGTATTCTTTATTTTTATTATATCAATTTAACATAATTAATTATAGCTCATAATTTTATTTAATTTTTTTTTGGAGCAGTCAAAAAAGAATTTCATTAAAAGAGGGGAGAAATTACAAAGAAAAAGAGAGGGTCTAAAGGTATCTAATTATTATTAATGAAAAATAAAATCTATTTTCTCAAATGAAAGAAAACATTATATTATTATGTATGACATTTGTGTGGTTATCAGTTCAAGTGATTAGGACCCCATTAGTTTTATTTTCTAATATTTTTTTCTACATTATTATGTAATTTTCAAGTATTTTATTATGTATTTTCTTTATTTCTATAATTCATAACTTAAAATAACACTCATTGACTAAGAAAATAAATTATGAAATTATTTCTACAAATTTTCCTCATTTATCTGTTTTTTTTTTGTAATTTTCACCATTTTATTACTAATTATATAATTTCCCGATATTGTAACTTCAAAAATATGTTAGAAGATGTAAATGTCCGATATTTTATGAAAAAATTACATATTCAATAAGCTCATAATTTTCTGCATTCACAGTAATTTTTTTGGAATTTTTTTTTAAAAAAAAAAAAAAGAGGAGAGAGAAAAAGTTCGGCCGATATATCGGCCGGGATATCGGCCCGGCCGATTTTTTTACCCCTGCTTGAAAGACTGAGTTAAAATTTCCAATCCATTGCAAAAAAAAATATAATTATTTTTTATTGTTAGTATTTTTATATAAAATTCTCATTTCTTACAATAATATAAGAGTAGATCATTACCTTCAAATTTATCAAATCTTACCTTCAAAACTTTTTTCCAATTTTTTACACAAATTTATCTTTTTTTAATATTAATATGAAAATAATAAATTAAATTTTTATATTCACTTAATTAAAATTTTAAATTTCATATTCCTATTTTAATCTTTTTGTTACAATTTTTTTGTAAATATAATTTATTTTGAAAATTCATCTAATTAGCTCTTTCACATTAATATATATGTGAAAATTGTATAAAAAAAAAGGCAGCCCATTCAGACACTCCTTTTTCTTCCACAGAACACCCATTTCCAAAATTTAGGTACAAATTACCTTTTTACCCTCTTACTCAAAAACCTTACAAGCAAATTTCCACATCCTTCGAACCATAGGATCGTTCGAAGGTTCATGAAGATCCTTCGAATGATGCTACAGTAACAGTAATTTTTTTTTTTTTAAATTTTGAAGTTATTTTTTAAACATTCTGCATTTTTAAAATTTTTCAAATTAAATATCTGTACTAATTTCGATAGCCTGATAAAAATAATTTAAGAATTCAAGGTCTTTTGACGCTCTCAAATGCTTAAAACATAGTATTTTATAAATAAGGGTATTCCTTGGCTGTGTGGAAAATATATTTGGGAGTGTCAAAAGACCTAGAAGTCTTAAAGTATTTTTATCATGTTATCGTAATTAATCCGGATATTCAATTTGAGAAATTTTGAAAATAAACAGTGCTTAAAAAATAATTTTAAAGTTTTAAAGGAGATATCGACAACATAGACAGTTATTTTTTAAGTACTGTATATTTCGAAAATTTCTGAAATTGAATATCCGGACTAATTACGATAGTCTGATAAGACTATTTTAAGCATTCAAGGTCTTTTGACACTCCCAAATATATTTTCCACATATACAAGGGATACTCTTATTTGTAAAACATTGTGTTTTAAGCATTTGAGAGTGTCAAAAGACCTTAAATTCTTAAAGTATTTTTATCAAGTTATCGAAATTAGTCTGGATATTCAATTTAAGAAATTTTGAAAATACACAATACTTAAAAAATAACTGTCTATATTGTCGATATCACTTTTAAAACTTTAAAATTATTTTTTAAGCACTGTGTATTTCCAAAATTTCTCAAATTGAATATCCGGACTAATTACGATAACCTGATAAAAATACTTTAACACTTTTAGGTCTTTTGACACTCTCAAATATATTTTCCAAGGGATATCCTTATTTGTAAAACACTATATTTTAAGCATTTGGGAGTGTCAAAAGACCTTTAATTCTTAAATTATTTTTATCAGACTATCAAAATTAGTCCGAATATTTAATTTAAGAAATTTTGAAAATACACGGTGATCAAATTTAAAAAAAATAAAATAAAAAATTTAAGCCCACACGCAACCAATGCCGTCCGAGCACTAATTTTTCAAAAAAAACCCACGTGTACAAAAGAGGGAGTGGAAACTGAAAACCCTAATCTCATTTCCTCCTTCCTCCCTAACCTCTCGCCGCCGCCTCCTTCCTCATCCCATCTTCCCGTTTTGCTATTTTCATCCCTTCCCAGTCTGCTATTTGACTCTTATCAGCGGTCCATGTCATTCCCGGTTGCACATCAAGAGTACGTTCCCATCTCATTTTTTTATTTTTTTATTTTAGAAAGGGGTTTTAGCTTGCAAACGGGTCACGGATTTATGTAATAAACCGGGTTGAACCTTATTTGAATCCTATTTGTTTTAGGAATAGTTATCTTTCTTTTCTTATTTTTGAATTTCAAAAGTGGTTAGTTTCCTAATTGTTTTAGAATCTGGCTATATTAGATTAGGATTAAGCCTTGGTCGAGTAATGCTAGGATTAGTAATTGTTTTGTTTCCAAGTTGGTAATTTCTTATTTAGAAGTGGAGAGGGTCGGCTCCCACAGAGAGGCTTTCAGATTTCTCTATATAAGGAGTGTAATCAACGATTCTAGGGGAGTTATTTTATGAATAAAAGTTATTTCTTTTCCTTACAAACAGTGGTTTGTTTTGTGAAGTCTATTACTGCAGAATTGTGGAAGAGAAGCTCTGCAAAAGTGCAGATTTCTGCTGGAAATCCAGCCCAGTTCCGGCTGATAATTCAAACCCAGTCTGAGTGCTGACAGTGGGTTGAATCTGATCCAGTCTCTGCTTACAAGTCAGGGCCCAGATCAGCACCTTAGATCAACGTGTAAGCAGCCAAGTGTTGCAGCCAGATTGCTGCAATCATCAGTCCATCGCTAGGTGTTTGAAATTGTTTCACACCTCCTCTTTGGCCTAGTTTGGTGATTTATCACTTCTTTTAATAGCCCATACATTGGGTCAAGCCTAGAGTTGCTGAGTTGTCAATCTGCAGAAACCTGGAGTTCCTGCTGCAACTAGTATTGTGATTCCTTCTCCGTGAATATCAGGTACGGCTATATTAAGTTAACTAATTTTAGTTGAAGGAATTGAGATTTTAAGAATCATAAAACCCATTAATGCTGGCTAAAGGTTGTGTGGACTTTATTGGGTAAATAAAGTGAGTTTTCTTAAGCAACATCATTGAGTTGCATGACCAGTGTTATTGCAAGGTAGTGCCCAGCAGCCAGCAGTTTCATTGAGAAATTTGACGTGGTTATTATTTTGCGATTGGGTTATTCAAGATATATTCAAGCTTCCGCTATAATTTGAGGTTGGATATTCTTAATCCTACCTAGCCTACATCAATTATTAGGGGACTTAGCTATGGGTTTTCACAATCTATTATGCAATGTTCATATCAAGTACCTCCCTTACCCTCAGCGAAATCAGATCTTTAAAACCATATGCATGGTTAAAGGACAATATTGTATTTTAGTTATTGACGGTGGTTGCAGTACGAATATGGTCTCGAAGGATCTCGTTGATAAGCTGCGGCTCCCTCTTCAGCCACACCCTGAGCCGTATCATGTTAGGCAGCTAATACGTACTTGTCTACCTAAGGTTACATCTCAATGCAGTATTTCTTTTTCTATCGGTAAATATCGTGATACGATTCTTTTTGATGTTATCAAAATGAATGCGGATGACCCCGATGTGATGCTTGGTCGCCCTTGACAGTTTGATATTGACGCCACCTATCGAGGCAGAGCTAACACTTATACTTTTGTGAGAGATGGCTTCAAATTTGTTCTTGCACCCTCTAGGATGAGTAAAATATGCGAGGTCAAGAGGTTGCAATTGCTTTCACATTCACATGAGGCCGACTCGACTCCTACATCTCACACACAATCTCCTCCACCACCAATGTCGGAGGATTGATGTAGGCCTAGTTAATTTATTTTATTTATTTATTTTTATCTCCTCATTTCCTAATTAGATTATGATATGTCTTAGTTAGTTTTTTATTATAATTAGAATTTTTCTAATTAGAATTTATTTTATCTCCCGTTGCATTACCAGGAGACTTAGCTATGGTTTTTGAACAACTATTCTGCAAGGTTCACCCTCAGCGCCATCATCTCTTTCACACCATAAGCATGGTTAAAGGACAATATTGTCTTTTAGTTATTGACAGTGGTTCCATTAGGAATGTGGTCTCGAAGCATTTCGTTGAGAAGTTGCGGCTCCCTCTTCTGCCACACCCTCGAGCGTATTATGTTAAAGGGGACTCAGATAATTCTCGCCATGATGTCCTATTTCAATGCAAGATTCCTTTTTCTATTGGTAAATATCGTGACACAATTCTTTTCGATGTAGCCGATATGAATGTTCACCAGTTGTTGCTCGGCCGCCCTTGGCTGTTTGATGTTGACGCCACCCATCAAGGCAGAGCTAACACTTACACTTTTGTGAAAGATAGCCGCGAGTTTGTTCTTGGACCCCCTAAGGTACTTAATAGATGCGAGGTTGAGAAACTGAAATTGCTTTGCCGTACACATGAGGCCGACTTGACTCCTAGAGTTCACACACAACCACCACCACCAATGTCGGAGGATTGATGTAGGCCTAATTAATTATTTTTATCTCCTCATTTCCTAATTAGATTATGATATCTCTTAGTTAGTTTTCTAATATAATTAGGAATTTTTTCTAATTAATTTAGGATTAGATTTCCTTCTTCAGGTGGCTTTATATATATATAAAGCCTTGATGGAATGAGAATGAGCAACTTTAGTATGAAATAATATAGAATAGAAATTAGAAATTTTATTTTTCCTATTCTATCTTCTCTTTCTTTATCCCTACTGAGTGTGCTGTAGACTTTTCTTTTTCCTATTCTATATTCTATCTATTTTGATGGATCGAATAGTCGCGTGTAACAATCTCGTATTATTAAAGTGAATGTAGAATAAATTTTTTAAGTTCAATTTTATCTTCAGATTCTCACCGTCTATTATAAAATTCTATAAAAAATTACTCATCTAATTAATGACAAATAAATTCATGTATATGTGTGGAAGTATGCATGATTAAAATGTATTAAAGATAAATATATATAGAAGATCATAAGTTTTGGTGCTTTGAAAAAGTAGTTTTATATTCATGAAATGCTAAGGGTCCACTATAGGTAGGTGCTGAGAGAAATTTACACCACTAAAAGCCCTAGCCTTTTTATTTATATAGTGCTAATTTCTACCAAATTACATTAAAGAATCAACTCACATTGTCGTACCTTAGTGAATAATTTAACACTTTCCGGCAAAGTGAATATAGCATAGATGGTTAAGGAAGCCTTGACCCAAAATAGTTTAAGGAAATCCATGATTATGGACCTTAGCCAAATAGAAATCTATTAAACGATAAGTTAATGACATGACATGATCAATTCAACCGTAAGTTGTGTCCTAAATGAATTCAAAATTAGAGATATACAATTCAAGCATAGCAATGAAAAAATTATTTGGAAGCATAAAAGGTGTGCACTGTTGGTCTAATAGAGAGAATGTGCAACATTTGTTAGCTCTCTACAATAAGTAGAAAATTGGTACTTGAAACTGAAAAATCTTGATAAAATCTATCGATGATTATGATAAAATCTTTCTGCCAGCATTATTTAGATGCAAAACAACTTCCATATTTGCTGGATGGGTCACTTTAATGAAACACAACCCATTTTTTTACAATTTAGATTTTTAAGGCCACCTTCAGCCAATGGCCCTAAAATTTAAGCAAAATGACAATATAGTGGTATATATCACTCAGACCCATTTTTGTTGGATTTTATTGGACTATACTGGCCATGATTTTAGGAACTTGAAGCATTGAGTGGAGTTTTGTGTTCGATTCAATTCCAAAGAGTCACTTCTTATTGAAATCAACTTATCCTCTATGTGTGGATTGAGAGGTGTTCATATGTTCCGAGGATTAGTCGGGTGAGACGTGTATGACACCCAGAGCCAGTTAGATACAAGCGGAGGCCTAAAGCAAAAACTTTAAACGGGGCCTTCTTTGTATTTAACCTATTATTATAAGTAGTATTTAATTAAAATTTTAATATATTATTATAGGATAATTATTTAGACACGGGTAAAATTACTATGTTGCCCTTCCATGTCAGCATGGTCCGAACGTGAAATAAAAACATTTTTCCGTTGTTCGGACCATTATTCGTGTCTAAATTCCATTGCATATGCTACTGTAATACACAACGCATTTTGAATAATAAAATTTTAAAGTTTTTTGTTAAGCACTGTGTATTTCCAAAATTTTTTAAATTGAATATTCAGACTAATTACGATAACCTGATAAAAATACTTTAAGACTTTAAGGTCTTTTGGCACTCCTAAATGTTTAAAATACAGTGTTTTACAAATAAGGGTATCTCTCGGCTGTGCTGAAAACATATTTGGGAGTGTCAAAAGATCTTTAAGTCTTAAAGTATTTTTATCAGGTTATCGTAATTAGCTCAGATATTCAATTTGAGAAATTTTGAAAATACATATTGCCTAAAAAATAACTTTAAAGTTTTAAAGGATATTTTATTATTTAACTAATGCATTGTGCATTAATGTTGGATCTCCACTGTATTTTTTTAATCACTGTGTATTTTCAAAAAATTTCAAATTGAATATTTGGATTAATTACGATAACCTGATAAAAATACTTTAATGCTTTAAGGTCTTTTGATACTCCCAAATATGTTTCGGCGTAGTTAAGAGATACCTTTATTTATAAAACACTATGTTTTAAGCATTTGTGAGTCTCAAAAGACCTTAAAGTTTTAAAGTATTTTTATCAGTTTATCGTAATTAGTCCGGATATTAAATTTGAAATTTTTTGAAAATACACAGTTCTTAAAAAATAATGCTGTAATTTATCAAGGGCCTTTTGATACTTCGGACATTAAGCGGTTACTTTTCTCGCTTAAGGGTAGAGCCGACCCGATGACACCTGGTTTAAAAAGAAATTATATAGAGACCAAATTCACTACAATGGATAGAATTGGTGTTAGTACTTCAAAGAAATATGAAAAAAGGGGTTCTTAAATCACCAACGATGTCAACAAGCAACAAACTGCCTAATAAGACCAAGCTGAGAAGATTTTTATTAATTTCTTCATTTGATGCTTTCCTTCAAGCCTTGTTTGTTTTACTCTCTTAATGCTTCATGTTTAAAATCTTTGGATTCATTATCAAAATTCCTGTGTGAACTACTTTCATGATCTTCATTATCATGATCAAAAGCTTCATGACAGGCCTCATCGAATGGGACTTCCGGAAGCTGAAGATACTTCTCTTCTTTAGACTTCCATAAACTCCATTGTTATATTGTAGGTCCAAAAAGTTAAAAATTAAATATAATAAAATAGGTTTAAAAATAATAAGTCGAATCGACCAACCATTGCCCTATTTGGATTTTTCACACTTTGTAAAATAAAAATATATTATTTTATTTCTTGTGAGCTATAACGTTGTTTCATGACCCTTTTTTATCATTTTGAAATGAAGAAATATCTTAAATTGCTTAATTTTATAATGGGAAATTAGCAGAAAAGTAATAATTTTCTATACCTTCCCAGATAGAGATTCTCATCCAACAAGAGAGAACCCTGCATAGTCACAAATATAAATGTTAAGGGACTAAACACATAAACAAACAGTGGACCTCGTTGCTTTATACACCATGCTAACATTTACTGCTGAAACTTTACTCCTCGCCTTCTACTTTCAAAAAAAGTCACAAACCTGACTTTTGGATGCTTAAATCGACTCTAAATGGATCAATAAATGACATGATCATCTTTCTCTTTTTATCATCTTTTAATGATTATTACTTTCTCCCTTTAAAACTTCTTTGTGTTTGTATTTCTGTCCACCGGCGAAAGGGACAGCAGCTGCCGCTGCAAAATTTTCTTGGAAGGGAAAGTAAACTTACTATTTTACACTATCATGCGCCGGGGGACATAGGTGTACGGCCACCATCTTTAAGAATTCGTGGCCCTGGGAGGCATAAATTTAAGTCTTGAACTGCCCCATTTACGTTTATGTGATCATTAAAGATTAGAAATTGATCTTTGTACGGATATATTTAATGCAGAACTGCTCCATTAATTTTTTAGTATTTGGGAGGAGAAATTCACTTTATTAAAATTATTTCTTTTTAATTTAGATTTAATCATTTTTATAGTCTTTTATGTATTGTTGTTATTGAATTGATTAAGATAAAAAAAATTATTTGATATTTTATTTTTATTTTTTTTAAAATTAAAAATATTGTTCAATAAATCTCATTTTTAACATTAAAATAATTTTTCACAATAATTTATTTCTTTATATAATTGTTTGTCATAAGTGTGAGTTCATTTTTTTTGTTGGAAATATCTCTATTCACACACATCATGAGAAAAATGAGTTTTTTCTGATGATGTAACAAATTTAAAGGAAATCCTAATTCTACTCTTATTTCCCTCCTCCCCTCTCTTTTCCTCTTTTTCAAAAGTAATGAAAAAATTGAAATTTCCGTTAAATTTGATATACCAAGAGAAAAACTCATATTACAAAAAAAAAAAACGCTATCCTTCTTTATTTATTACCTTTTTCCACAAGGGGAGAAGTGTAAATTTAGACCTAAAAAGTGCACTAAATTCTCACGTTTAAAAGTCTACATAAAAAAAAAAAAATTTGAATTTAGTCCAGTCTCTAAATTGATATCATCATAAGCTAAATAAGTTGACTCGATTCAATTAATTAACCCAACCCAACTTGTTACTAGGTTTACAACTTTACAAGCATCTAACCTCCTATCAAGGATTCTTTCTTAAAGAGGGAATAGTTTTTTAATGGCATCAACAAAGAATTATTACATCCTCTAAGCATTTTTGTAATTTACTAACGAATTGTTTTAATCATGACAAAATGATGCTAATGCAAATGATTGAATGATTTTGATTATCAAATGAAATAGAGTTATGTAATATACATTGAAAAGAAATGAGTATCACCACCTCCAATATAGACGAAATCACCCCCAGGTCACATGCATCAAATAAACCGAATGAGTCAAACACAAGACCTCCAAGCAATGTTTTAAAAATTGACCCGTAGAGTGACCTGTCATGGAGGAAGGGTAGGTTAAATAAGGTTCAACCGGGTTGACCCTTACTCAAACCTGGTCAAACCCATATATGAATATTATATTATAAATAATATTAAATTATTAATTAATGTTTAATTGATGAGTTGAAATAAAATTTGAAGTAATTTTTTTGGAAAAATTGAAATGTGATTTTTACTAGTAAAATAAAGTGACTAAAATTTGAATTTTAAGTTCAAATTTTAATTTACTTGTGGCTTACCATATCTAATTTTAATTCAATATTTCTTTTTTTATGAATCATCTTTAAATAATTAAATAAAAATAAAATACACCAAATGTAGTCAAATATATATAACGTGGTTGTCTAGATTAGTTAAATGAGAAAATTAAATCATTTTTAAGATTTTCATTTGATGTAAATTTATGAAAAAAAAAATATTTATATTCCTATTTAAAAAGTTAAATGAGTGTATGTTCAAGTTCGACCAAATATTACGAAATTATTTAAGTTAGGTCAAATTAAAACTACTTGATCCACATCTTTATTGCACTAATTCCTAATAAGCCAATTAAATCTAAATATTCTTATCAAGTTATCTATATACCCCTAATATTATCCTCCTAATTGGTCAAACCAAATAATATGAATCCATAGAATGTCTTGAAGAAATCTATTAAGAAAAATAAAGAATTCAATATATTTTCTAAAAGATATACCAAAAATAATTGTCTATTGTTATTAATTGACTAAAAGATGTAATTTTTAGTTCACAATAACGATTTTGAGTTGGGAATATTAACATTCGAAATTTAATTGTAATCATGTCATTATTCTACACTTAAAAAAATTGTATGACATTTTTAGTTTCATATATTACTTGAGAGAGTGAGTTAAAATTTCCAATCCATTGCAAAAAAATATATAATTATTTTTTATTTTTAGTATTTTTATATAAAATTCTCATTTCTTACAATAATACGAGAAGAGTAGATCATTACCTTCAAATTTATCAAATCTTATCTTCAAAACTTTTTTACAATTTTTTACACAAATTTATCTATTTTTAATATTAATATGAAAAGAATAGATTAAATTTTTATATTTAGTTAATTAAAATTTTAAATTTCGTATTCCTATTTTAATCTTTTTGTTACAATTTCTTTGTAAATATAATTTATTTTGAAAAGTGCTCTTTTACATCAATGAATATCGTCTCCTATACGGAAGTTGCCAGCACCCCTATCGTTTCGAGGAGGGAAACTTCCATCTTGAACCATGTCCAGCCGACTCTTCTCGGATATAAGATGGGTGTTTCGGCTAGAGGGCAGATCATTGAATATATAAAAAAAACCCTATTGACCATCTTTCCCCTCTTACCCCCTTTTCCCCTTCCTCTGTTACTTCTCTTTCAGAATCAGCAACTGTTGTTGCTGCTGTCCTTCTTTCTCTTTTCTTCTCTCTTATTCTATTGCAGTGCCAACAAACCAGGAGAGCAGTCCTGATTCAACTACTGTTCGATCATCCCCTGTTGCAGGTTCGTGCTAACTGTCCAGTCTCTCTTGGACGCTGCTGCTTGCTGCCATCTCTCTCGTCAGGTTCCTTGCTTGCTGTTCTATCACAGATTCAGCCGCCTCTCCGCTGCTACCAGTGTTCTGCTTTGTTGCTGTTCTGCTTGCTGCCTCTCTCGATCGGCAACGTCCCTGTTGATCTGCTGCTCTCGAGGAGCCACCCATCCACACTTCACCACCCTCCATCGTCTTTTCCATTAAGCCCACTGCATCTTTTCACCCCAAGTTCCCAACGGTACTCTCTCCATACACCCTCTCTCTCTCCACTTTACCTCTTCCACCATCCAAGAAGACACCACCGACCCTCTTTTCCATTTTCCAAAGCCTACCCTAACCTATCTAGCCTAGCCCTTCTTTTTCCATTCTAAACCTTCCGACTCATCCCATCCACCAACGTTCCACTCAATCCACCAAAGTATTTCTTAATTACCAAATTGCCATTTGGTTACTCTTGGAACCGAAGTTCTACAGTTCATCTAGATTTGATCGGGAGTATCACTACAGTTTAGACAGTCAAGTTTTCAGATCCGACAGCCGCTGCATCATTAGCTATGGTTTTTCGTAATCTATTATGCAATGTTCATGTCAAGTACCTCCCTTACCCTCAGCGAAATCAGATCTTTAAAACCATATGCATGGTTAAAGGACAATATTGTATTTTAGTTATTGACGGTGGTTGCAGTACGAATATGGTCTCGAAAGATTGATTGATAAAGGCTCCCTCTTCAGCCACACCCTGAACCGTATCATGTTAGGCAACTAATACGTACTTGTCTACCTAAGGTTACATCTCAATGCAATATTCCTTTTTCTATCGGTAAATATCGTGATACGATTCTTTTTGATGTTATCAAAATGAATGCGGATGACCCCGATGTGATGCTTGGTCGCCCTTGGCAGTTTGATGTTGACGCCACCTATCGAGGCAGAGCTAACACTTATACTTTTGTGAAAGATGGCTTCAAATTTGTTCTTACACCCTCAAGGATGAGTAAAACATGCGAGGTCAAGAGGTTGCAATTGCTTTCACGTTCACATGAGGCCGACTCGACTCCTCCATCTCACACACAATCTGCTCCACCACCAATGTCGGAGGATTGATGTAGGCCTAGTTAATTTATTTTATTTATTTATTTTTATCTCCTCTTATGATATCTCTTAGTTAGTTTCCTATTATAATTAGACTTTTTTCTAATTATTTAGGATTAGATTTCCTTCTTTAGGTGTGTTTTTATATATGTATGGAAAGAGAAGAATCCAGTCTATAAAACATAAATTCATGCCTTAACTTCTCTTAATCTCCTTGTAATATATTAGTAAAACCCTTTGGTTGGGCAGAAGCAGGAGAGGAATCAGTGATCTAAAACATCAGAAAGATACATTTAAATTAGCCTTGGCTTCGTTTGCTGTTGGATTGACATTAAGCACTTGCTCATGTTTTGTGTGGGGTTCGTTGAAGTTGAGAGCAGCATCTCTTCATTTTTGGTTTGGTGTGTATTTAATATCGTGATGAGATTGTGGTTTGTGTACTCATGTGAGGTTAATTAGTTTTCATTTTGTCATTTTCTTTGCACATGTTATGGTGTTTAGTATAAGTTTGTGTGGCCAACTGTTTTTATAGGATTTTGATTTTCACTCTCAAACTTTCTTTATATTTTCGATTTTGGGCCATGTATTTGAGCATCCAATTAGTTTGTTTTATTTACTTTTTTTAACATTTGAATGGCGACATCCATTAAAAAGAGAACCACCTTTTTTAACATTTCTAGGTGCTGGCAAACGAGCTTCACATCGAAAATGTACAGAGAAATCTAGAGATTTATAAAAGAGTTGGGTCACTTCACCTAAAAAGTTAGTCTTTTGGACTGAATATTCATATCCTAACAGGGTCTTGGCTCGATTTGAGAGAATACAAAATTAATTCCTCGAATTTTAGATTTTCTTGTTCTTAACTTTTCTTCCTTCTCTCCTCCCACTTCTCATTGTTGGAGAGTTTTTGCAAAAGTGAGAGGAATAATTTGGAGAGCGACCAGAGAGAGCGTGCATTGGGATGAAAAACCAAAGAGAAAAAAGAAAAAAGAAAGGCTCTCGGTTCGGTTGTGTAGAGAGAAAAAGGAGAGGAGAAATCCTTGTATGAGAGAGAGCGATAGAGTTGCAGGGACTCTTTGTATCTTGTATCTCTTTTTGAAATTAGTGAAATTTTCCAATTGCTCTTCATAAACGCATGCTTTGGTTAAATCACCTAAAATTTTATGTGTTTTGCTGTTTTTCCTTTAGATAGATTGAAATGGATTTTGCACAACATTTCTTAATATGTCAATGTTGGACCCCTTATATTTCATTTCGGCTAATATTTGTAACCATAGGAGATGACGTTAATAAGGGGTCTGGGACTCAAGAATGATGGAATTCCTATAATATTAAATGACAATAGAACAGAATAATAAGAATTATTTCCCATTGAACCCTTAATCTTCCAGCTATGAAAAATAAGAAACTTGGAAAATGAGACTTTCTTTCTTCTTCTATAAAATAAAAGCTCTTTGTTAAGATTTAAGAAATGTGATATTTTTATCTCCTTCCAAGGAACCCATTTTCCATAAGGAGGGTAGAAAAATTTATTGAAGAGAAAAAAAAGAAGTTTTCCTTACTCACTAATTCAATGCTTGTTCGTATTCAATGATAACAAAGATTTTGACACAAACAACTAAAACGTCTTGAATAATATGAATAAAACTCTAATATAATTTTTTTATGAAATTGATTTTATTGAAGAAATAGACAAACGACTTCATGAGCATGGTGCGCATAGAGGAAAATTTTCCTTCATCGCTGGTTTGGATGCAAGGAATTTCTTAGAAGCCTAAGCCATTAGGACTCTGGAGGGTATCTGGCATTTGCATGTCTAAATAATTCAAGAATCTCATGTCTTAGATTACACAGAAGGAATCCGTATGTCCAGGAGACCAGATTCTCAAAGCAATGGGCCCTCGCAATCCAATTCCTTGAGACAATTCTAAAGATTCTTGCAGTTTCTGTTCTCCGCAGTTTTTCACCATGAGAATACTTGACCCATTTTTAAATTCTGAATTCTCTCGTAAAAATAAAAATTGAATAAAAAGGAAGAAACACAAAATCTCATGAAATTGGTGTGAGATGCACATGACATGCTTTGTATTTTGAGAGCCCAATTTACCCTGGTTATGCAAAATCTGGGTCCAAGGAAAAAAGCATTGGCACCACCACTAAGTTCAGAGTCCCAAACCAGCAAAAAGAAAGCCCTTGTCCCTTGCATGGTAAACTGAAATTGTCTTTGAGGTACCCATGATATTAAAAAATCAACATGGGCTGGTCAACTGAAGAGAGCTGATGCAAAGCAGGCACTAGCAGCTGAGGCAATAACGGGTTTGAAAAGGTTTTCCACTCAATGCCATTTTCCACCCGAGACGGCTGAATTACTGTACAGAAGCATCATCTGCTCAAATTCTGAAGTCATCCTTCATATCAGAAGTATCATATTTAAACTAATAATGGCCAGGAAACATCATCTGCTGGGCAGAAT